>CM062297.1:64319795-64919795 GCA_031216915.1 Pictodentalium vernedei
TTACGGGCAGTGATGCCACCCCACACCATGAGAGACCCTCCCCCATAACGGTTTCGCTCCATGACACATGGATCTGCGTAGCGTTCGTTTCGACGTCTGTACGCTCTCTGGTGGCCATCTGATGATGAAAGATGGAAACAACATTCATCTGTGAATAAAACACATTGCCACCAGTGTAAGGGATGCCTGAGATGTTGTCTACACCACTGCAGTCGAGCACGACAATGACGTAATGTCAAAATCGGACGAATTGCAGGTCTTGGAGGACGTAAGCCGTATTCTCTCAGCCGGTTGATTACTGTTTGAGGATGTATCCGTCTCAGGTTAGGGATGTTCCTGGCTGTCGTCGTTGCCGTTTGTTGCCGGTTCCGGAGATGGACGACACGGATATACCGATCTTGTGCAGGGGTGGTAACTCAGGGTCTCCTGGAGCGGGGTCGGTCTCGAACGTCATCATGTTGTGCATGTCGATGGACTAGCCTGTCCACAGTGTTACAGTGGAAGTTCAAATGCTGGGCAACCTCTCTGTGTGTTCTGCCAGCTCTAATCATACCCAGGGCAAGGAGACGTTGATTCATTGTCAATCTTGGCATGCTAATGTGGAGTTGTTTTAACAGCAGCGCAACTTTGAATGTGAACGATAGGAAGGCCTTACTTTAGTGTTTAAATACCCAAGGATTCACACTGCTGCATGAATTTTCAGACTCTCCACGTGCAAAACATGCCTTTTCACAAACGTGCAGCACGTCATTTAACGTTAATGCAATTTTAACGGGGAAAGCTGTTTTTGTGTTCAATATAACTTATTCATGAACAGGTTAACACTCTTTACACCTACAAAATTATTTTTTTGGAGTTTGATCAATTTCTGCAATGCACACTTTCTTTTTTGGGCGAGTATATATTAGTTTTTGACAACTGCTTTGGAGGGAATTCATCAATAAAGCATTGTAGTAATAACCATAACAAAACTGCATCATGGATTTGAAAGTTTGAATACCTGTCGATGGATTCGAAATTTTGAATACCAATCAATGGATTCAAATCTCATGGAAGATTCAAATCCAAATTAAATCTCGAAGCCTGGCAGGGGTGTACATTTGATGTTGATAAAAGTTTGGAATGATTCTGTTTCTCATCATCAGACCATAATAGTCATGGTAGAGAGAGAAACAGTGTTCACAAAGCAATATCCATGTGACTCATTATTGCTATTAGTTTAATTTTGTATATTGAGTTGCTTGGGTGGCTCCTCATGTGAAAACTGGTAAAGTGAAGCAGTGCTTGTTAACTGTGGTAAACAAGCTCTTTTTTACTGGTAAAATGGGGCGCAGTGGCGTTGCGATAACTAATTCTCGCCAGATCACTGAAGTTAAGCAACGTCGAGATTGGTTCCCATGCGTTGTGTCCTTGGGCAAGGCACTTAACCCTGATTGTCCACATGGGGGCATAATGACGCCATGTCCTAAGGCATACTGCATGTAGATGGTGTGCATGTCTTCAACCAAGCTAATCATGCCTGTGCTTCAGTGGGGAGTTACGATGTTGGGGAGCTGGCAGTTGCTTGTCGTTGCTCGGTGGTTCTCCCTGGGTACTCCGGTTTCCTCCGCCCATAAAACTGTCACCGACACAATATGATCTTGGCTGTTAAAGTGTTGTTAAACCTTAATAAATAAATAAATAAATAAATAAATACTGATAAAATAAGACCCAGTATGTATTCAGCAGATCAGATTTTTATTTAACTCCCTGAACACTGAAGTTAATATGTCAAACTTTCCCATATAATAATAATGATAAAGCAGCTTGAATTTAACCAATTCAGTCTTGTTTGACAGAGCTCAGTAAGCTCTGTCAAACAAAATTGTATTTGTTAAATTCCAAGTTACATAATAAGAAAAATTTGCTTTTTTAAATTTTGGTATTTTGACAGTGTTAGCCATGCAGAGCTTATATTTCGTCGAGAATCGATTCGCACAAAGATTCGCGCAATAAAACCAACGAGAATCCATGTAGATGATTCTCACTGCACCTCTGCTAGAATTCGTGTGAAAAGAATTGAGTCAATTTAACCCTTTATCTAACACAGTGGCACCAAATTAACCAATAGAAGGCTAACATGACCTGAAATATCCTGACACTTTGTCAATAGAATTGCACAAATATGGCTGTCATTGGAACCGGCTCATTGAGCTGGTTCCAACGACAGCCATATTTGTAAGATTTTATTGGTAAATATTGTTCATTTAATTATTTTATCATTTATTTATTATTTATTGTTTAAAAATTATCAAATTTAGTTTTAAAAATTAAAAAGATGTGTTGGGTAAAAGGTTAACATGTGTTATCAGTATACAACAGTGGTTGAACCATGGTGGTGTCATGGGATCCTGGGACACTCATAGTAGGTATGGATTCTTGCAAACATTTTCACGAGAATCCAAATGGATTCTCACAAATTTAGACGAAATATAAGCCCTGCCACGGGGATCTTGGAATTGAAGCAGTGCTTGTTTCCTGTGGTAAACAAGCTCTGTTTTACTGATAAAATAGGACCTGGTGACCAGGGGTGGAAGTTCTCTAAAATGGGCAACATGGGTATAAATGATTGGCTGGACTTGATTTTATCTACATGTTGTGGTCATGATTAGCCATTGTGTAGGAGTATGTGACCGTAAACACCAATAAATAAATAAATTGTGCTGAATGAAACCATTACTTCTTGGTAATATTTGGTTACATAAGTGGAATTAAAATGAACAAACAATTGAGTTATGCTACCTTGACTCTGGTGAATGGTATGTCATGACATCTCAATATCATATACATGGTTCAGTGTACAATTCTATTTGATCATTCAAATAAAATAAATAGAGTTTATGTATTAGCTCCTAGTTAGCAGGAAGATTATATATACTCATATTTGTTCTGTTATTCATTAACCCCAAAATAATTATTTGAAGCAAGGTTTGGAATTTTCATCTAATATATAAACACCATTGTACCTCTCTCTCTTTCTGTATCTTGTCGACTTTGTTGTTTTCAAGATGTGGAGCTTGAGTGTGGTAAGTTTGTGCAAGGAGTAACATGGATGGGTTTCAGTCATTGCCGATCACACCTTTAACCCTTTAAACCCTCGTTTCCTTGAATGGTATCGTCTTGCACACACTAACAGTGAGATGGGTGAGGCCAATATCAATATACAGGGAGGATAAGATAATACCTGCAGTCTGCAGCTGTCTAGCTGCAGACTTCAGTTATTATTTTATCATCAATGCCCCGTTTATAGAACTCATATAATAAGACAAAAATGGGCCGAAATTATGCTTTGGACAGAAAAATCGGTCTCACGAGTTCAAAGGGTTAATGGGTTTAGTGCATTGTTTTTGTTTGATAGATATCTCCATTAGTACAGAATTTAATGGAGTTAATTCATTACCTTACCAAGCCTGAATATAAGCAACCTGTCATTTGCAAAATGGGGTCCCCAGAGGGTGAATTTGCTGATGCTATCCCATACAGTGGGCAAGTTTATCCTCTAGATACATCTTTCTGTTTTGGCCTGAGACCTTGATTCAGACTGAGGTTCACAGAGGGTAAATTTGTGATGCTACTCTGCCTTGCAGGGTAGCATCACCAAATTCACCCCCTGGGGCCTCATTTTGCAGATGACAGTCTGCTTATTTTCAGGCTTGTACCTAACATATCTGTTTCATTTAAACCTATGTATGCATTCTAAACTTCCTCCCAGGGTATTGGGTACCGAGTCCTATTTTATTATTTTGTTCTTTCTGTCATCACTTGTGAAATAATTTTGATATCTACGCAAAAAGTTTAGGTATTTTCAATTTGCGATATTACATTAAAATTACTTATCTTAACCTATAGCCATGTAATTTACAAATTGAACAGTTGTGAAAACAAATTAACTATCATGTGACCCCTCCATGGAATGAGCTTGATGAAATCATTCCAATGATGGGTCACATCTGATGGTTTTGTTGACAGTTTGTGAGAAATTTGGGAAACGAAATAATAAAAATAACAACTTTTGATAAAGCCACAGAAAGTAGATTTTACATTTCTCAGGCCATTATTTGTAAAATTACATGCGTGCGAGCGTTTTTTTTATTTTATTTTTTATTTCTGTAATTATTTCTTTGCCATCAAAAGTTCATGTTCTTGGTTTATGTTTTAGGCCGCATAATCTCCTCATGGGTGGTGATGTATTTCGTCCCTTTAGTGCAAGAAGGCTTTGCAATGCTTTAGCATTGCAAAGCCTTCTTGCACTCCAGGGACAAATTTATCAATTTTATTAACTCGGGTAAAATATCTGACATAAACCATTTAATTTTTATTTTTTTTAAGTTTACATTGTTTTAAAAAGAAAGCATGCAGCATCCAAAAGGACCATGCGAGAGGACCTGAGAAACAGATTTTTAACTTTTTAGGGCCTTATTAACCTTTTACCTAACCAAAAATCTTATCTGGCTTGTTCAAATGAAGGTGTCATAAGCAGTGTTTTGGTGGCAAAAATTGATAACAATAACAAAACTGTAATGGCGATTTTGGTGAGACCTATTGGCTAGATCTCACCATTACTTTCCACTGGTTGAATAGATCCATTTTGTTATGGAAAGGGGTTTGTACTGTAATTTTCAGTGATTTAAAAATAAAGTAAGGAGTTGAAATTCCAAGTGGGAATCGCAGGAAGTGGGGCAGTGCTTGTTTATTGTGGTAATCAAGCTCTGCTAAAATAGGACATCGCAACCAGTGCCTGGGGTGAAAATCCTTTAACTAACAGAGCTTTTCATGGGACATTAAGCCACGATTTTGAAAAAAAAATTAAAAATTAAGTTGACCATTTAACAAACCTCTCCCCCATGGGAATCCTGGGAAGTTAGGCAGTGCTTGTTTACTGTGGTAAACAAGCACCATTTTACTGGTAAAATAGGACCCAGTCACTTATGCTTGGGGAGCAAATCCTCAAAAATAGGCAACATGGGGCAGAAACGATTGACTGACCTTGACTTTTTCTCCATGTTTAGCCATTGTGCAGAAGTATGTGACCTTAAACACCAATAAATAAATAAAAAACAAAACCACAGTTTATCTTATGCAAAGGTACCCTCAAGTTTTAGGCCTAAAAAGGTTAAAAATCTGTTTCTCTGGCCCTCCCGCATTGTCCTTTTGGCTGCCGCATGCTCTCTTTTTATAACCACTGCAAACTTGAAAAATAAAAATAAAATGTTTTATGTCTGATATTTTACCCAAGTTAATAAAATTGATAAATTTGTTCCTTGAATGCAACAAGGCTTTGCAATGCTTTAGCACTACCACCCATGATATTCTGTAGATTATGAGGCCAAAAACAAAAAACAAACCAAGAATATGAATGTTTGATGGCAAAGAAAGAATTACAAAAATAAAAAATAAAATAAAAAAAATGCCTGCCCACACAGGCCCACATGCAATTTTACAAAAAAATGGCCTGAGAAACAGAAGATATTCTTTGTGGGGCCTAACAAAACTTTTATGCAGACAAATTAAAAAAAATTCAACAAAACCATATCATGTGACCCCTGATTGGAACAAGCTTGTTCCAGTAAAGGGGTCACATAGTGTGGGTTTTTAAATATGTCAGAACTGCACCCTTGGCAACCCACTAGCATCTGGTTTTGACGCTGAACATAATCTTAAACACCATTAAATAAATGTAGGGATTAAAATAGATGAAAAGTTAATTTTCAGGTTACCTTTACTTTGTTTTGTCTGCTACTGTAATCACTTAGTCATTTGTATCTATCCATTAGTAAGCTGTGTTCTCACACTAAGTTTGTATCATGCCTACATTCATCAGAACAAAATAAAAAATTGATTATCAACTTGTCTTGCAGGAAGATGACAGCTCTATTGTTTTTGCTTTTCCATTTTTTTTAAATGATTAATCCTTGGTGTATTTAAAAATTAGAAATCAGCTATTGGTGTTTTTTGTCCAAAATAACTTACCACAGCTGGTGAGAGTTGAAAAAAATCAACTTATTGAACAAACTGTTGCTTTGTCAGATTACAGAAAGAATTGTAATAAAAAATTAATAGTTAAGTCCTAAAAAAGTAAAAAATCTGTTTCTCAGGCCCTTCCAAATGATCCTTTCGGTTGCCATGTGCTCTCTTTTTATAACCAATGCAAACTTAAAAAAATAAAAAATAAATGCTTTATGTCCGATATCTCACCCAAGTTAATAAAATTGATAAATATGTACCTTGAGTGCAAGAAGGCTTTGCAATGCTGAAGCATTGCAAAGCCTTCTTGTTCTCAAAGGATGAAATATACTACAACCTGTTCTGTTCTATCGATTATGAGGCCTAAAACATAAAACAAACCAAGAACATGAACGATGGCAAAGAAATAATTACAAAAATTAAAAATAAAATAAAAAACCACCCGCCCACCTGCAATTTTAGGATATCTATGCTATTTTTGTGTCGCATGCCCCAAGAAGTGGAGAGTGACATATAGGGATTACTTTTGTCGTCTTGCATAGTCCACGTCGTCTGCGTCGTCGTCGTCCGCGTTGTCCGCGTCACACTTTCTCTTATCCGCCACTCCTCTTTAACCTATGAATGGATTTTGATGAAACTTTCAGTGATTCTTTATCACATAATGGCATTGTGCACCTCCTATTTTATTTTTTGATCCGCTGTATTTTTTTCAGAGTTATGCCCCTTTTCCACTTAGAATTCTGTCTGAAATATTAAAATATAGTGCAGGCGACACACGTCTTCCATGGAAGACGCACATCTAAGTAGTGAATATTGGGAAGTATCTCATGAGTATAGACCTGAAAGTTTTAGAGTTTTATTATAATATTTTCAGGTCCACATGAGTGAGATAATTCACAATATTCACTAAAATAGTATAGATTTTCTCTTTATTATATACTACATGACATTTTTCTGTGCAGTATTCAGCCCAATTTGACTGTAAACACATACATTTAAAAACAATAACAAAGATCAACTGATCATTCATTCAAGGCGACGTCATGCACCGAAACGTGACATCATTCAGGAAGAAAGTGAGGAAGATTTCTCATTATCCATCAAGTTGATGGATATCGAGAAATATATTTTAAATGATTTGTATTAATTCACAGGCTAGCAAATAATTTTAGAAGATATCTACGGTGTTTTGAGATAATTCCTGATATTCACTAAAACAGCATAGATTTTCTTTTTATTATGTGCTACATGAGGTTATACCAAGCAATATTCAGCCCAATTCGATTGCAAACAGTTTCAAGACAATAACAAAAGCAAAAGGCTGCTGTTCGTTCCTTCAGGACAAAGTTCAAGACGACGCCATGTGCCGAAGTGTAACGTCATTTAGGAAGCTACTACAAAATTCATCATGAGGACCTGAAAATATTTTTCACTCGCGCAAGCGCTTTTAAAAAATAAGACTTTCAGGTCAACACTCATGAGATAATTCCAGATACTGACTAAAATAGACTAGATTTTCTTTTTTATTATATGCTACGAAACATTTTATTGCACAATATTCAGCCCAATTCGACCCCAAATGCGTACGTTTCACAGCAATAACAAAGATCAGCTGATCGTTCCTTCAAGGCGATGCGATGCGGCATAACATGACGTCATTTAGGAAGCCACTGTGGGATATTCCTCAATATCCATCAAGTCAATGAATATCGAGAAATATCTTTTAGATAATTTGCTATAATAATTCAAAGTCTAGCATATAATAATATAAGTTACCCCGTGTCTGATCACGTGGTACAGGTTTTTACCTACCCGAAGCCAGCCGTATCTCATGAGGCCGATCACGTGGTATGGGTTTTTACCTACCTGAAGCCAGCCGTATCCCATGAGGCCAAAGGCCTCATGGGATACAGCTGGCTTCGGGTAGGTACAAACCTGTACCACGTGATCAGACATGGGGTAACGAATTTATCTATTGACTTTCCGTTTTAGAAGTGCAATCTATTTCATGTGTGAACACACACAGCATGCAATCTTTTATCTTCCATTGTTGAGCCATACAGGTTTCTATGAAATTTTTGTGCAAAAGAGTTTTTGTGAAAATATGCCGATATGACTAGTATAAAAAAAATTATTGAATTTCTTTTTTTCTTTTTTGTCTCAAAAACATAGCTTATGAACCCCAAATTGGAGGGTACTCGACAAGCTCATTCCAATAAGGGGTCATGAGTTATATTTTGGAGATAAAAAATTAAAACATAATACATGTACACTGTAAAACTGGAATGACGCGTCTTCTCTGGGGTATGGACAATTTGTAGATTTCGGAACGAGGCTTCCACTGGGTATGGGAAATTTGTCAGTGGCTGGGCGGATGTATCGTGGGTTTCAATGAATATGGTCTCATACCACGTATCTATCAACCAGTCAAATCAAAAAATTCACTTTAGTCAATAAATAAAATCAATTATCAACACTTGAAAAGTAATATTCATGACGGTCTACAGCCTTGGTGAATATTACTTTTCTTGTGTTGACAATTCCCTGTATCACCCTCAAAGAAAGTCAATAATTGTATAATCTAAACTGGCAATTGAGAATTTTTTTATGCTTTTCTTTCCAAAGCATATAGCTCATGCCTTATCACTACAACACTCTATGTGGTGACTGTGTAGCTATGATGAAAACAGAAAAAAGTGTTATTTAAATTGTTTGTGAATTGAGACTGTTAATTTCAAATGATGTCTAATCATGTGTTAATGTCTGACATTTTTTTATAGATATACCTGTGCAGCAACGTAGTGTGGGCTTAGGAAAGAAGATATTATTAGAATGGTGTGAACAGGAACTGGATGCTCATTTCGATCCAAAAAATACATTAGCATACAGGTATGTTTATTGGTTTGGTTTTCGGTTCACTTTTCTCTGCGTTGAAGCCATATAAACAAGCTGTTAATTCAAAATGTTTTCATTTTTGGAATTGACGAAAAAAAAAAAAATTCCTTCATGCAGTCCATTCCAATGAGGGGTCATAAACTGAGTTTGAATACTTTTTGAGAATAGTACTGGCTGTTTTTGGCCATTACATTGTGTAAAGAGTTTATATAGACGAGATCCACTAAGTCTGTACGCATCACAGTGTCAGTTACTCAGTAAATAATGAAAATGAAAATTTTTTATAATTAGAAAGTGTGACTAACCCTGTGCATTGCACAGGGTTAGTTACAGTTTTTAGTTAAAATAAATTCATAACTGCCATATCACACACTACATGCCCTATCACACACTACATGCCCTATCACACACTACATGCCCTATCACACACTACATGCCATATCACACACTACATGCCCTATCACACACTACATGCCCTATCACACACTACATGCCCTATCACACACTGCATGCCCTATCACACACTGCACGCCCTATCACACACTACATGCCCTATCACACACTACATGCCATATCACACAATACATGCCCTATCACACACTGCATGCCATATCACACACTGCATGCCCTATCACACACTACATGCCCTATCACACACTACATGCCCTATCACACACTACATGCGCTATCACACAATACATGCCCTATCACACACTACATGCCCTATCACACACTGCACGCCCTATCACACACTACATGCCCTATCACACACTACATGCCATATCACACACTACATGCCCTATCACACACTACATGCCATATCACACACTGCATGCCCTATCACACACTACATGCCCTATCACACACTACATGCCCTATCACACACTACATGCCCTATCACACACTGCATGCGCTATCACACAATACATGCCCTATCACACACTACATGCCCTATCACACACTACATGCCCTATCACACACTACATGCCCTATCACACACTGCATGCCCTATCACACACTACATGCCATATCACACAATACATGCCCTATCACACACTACATGCCCTATCACACACTGCATGCGCTATCACACAATACATGCCCTATCACACACTACATGCCCTATCACACACTACATGCCCTATCACACACTACATGCCATATCACACACTACATGCCCTATCACACACTGCATGCCCTATCACACACTACATGCCATATCACACACTACGTGCCCTGTCACACACTACATGCCATATCACACACTACATGCCATATCACACACTGCATGCCCTATCACACACTACATGCCCTATCACGCCCTATCACACACTACATGCCCTATCACACACTACATGCCCTATCACACACTACATGCCCTATCACACACTACATGCCCTATCACACACTACATGCCCTATCACACACTGCATGCGCTATCACACAATACATGCCCTATCACACACTACATGCCCTATCACACACTACATGCCCTATCACACACTACATGCCCTATCACACACTACATGTCCTATCACACACTACATGCCATATCACACACTGCATGCCTTATCACACACTACATGCCCTATCACACACTACATGCCCTATCACACACTACATGCCATATCACACAATGCATGCCATATCGCACACTACATGCCATATCACACACTACATGCCCTATCACACACTGCATGCGATATCACACAATACATGCCCTATCACACACTACATGCCCTATCACACACTACATGCCCTATCACACACTACATGCCCTATCACACACTACATGCCATATCACACACACTGCATGCCCTATCACACACTACATGCCCTATCACACACTACATGCCCTATCACACACTACATGCCCTATCACACACTACATGCCCTATCACACACTACATGTCCTATCACACACTACATGCCATATCACACACTGCATGCCTTATCACACACTACATGCCCTATCACACACTACATGCCCTATCACACACTACATGCCATATCACACAATGCATGCCATATCGCACACTACATGCCATATCACACACTACATGCCCTATCACACACTGCATGCGATATCACACAATACATGCCCTATCACACACTACATGCCCTATCACACACTACATGCCCTATCACACACTACATGCCCTATCACACACTACATGCCATATCACACACACTGCATGCCCTATCACACACTACATGCCCTATCACACACTACATGCCATATCACACACACTACATGCCCTATCACACACTACATGCCCTATCACACACAACATGCCATATCACACACACTACATGCCCTATCACACACTACATGCCCTATCACACACTACATGCCATATCACACACACTACATGCCCTATCACACACTACATGCCCTATCACACACTACATGCCATATCACACACTACATTCCATATCACACACTAACACTGTGCAGTGCACAGGGTAGTCACATAATAGAGATGATCTTATTTATAACCAGGAAGAAAAGAGTGACTAACCTTGTGCATTGCATTGGTAAGCTAACATCCACTGACTAGCCATAGGTATTGCACAGGATTAGTTGACAGGTTGCCATATCGCACACTACATGAAAATATACTCTGACTAAGGCTGTAAAAATGCACAGGAATAGTGGGTTACATGTTATATAGGGGTCGGGATTCAAGTAAATACTTGTACTGGATTGTGATAATGTTTTTAAAATGAATACAGTGGAGCCCACTTAATTGGATATCTCTTAATTGTATATCCCTGTTAATTGAATATAATTTTCAAACACAAAACCATTTACCATACCTTTAGTACAAATTTGATCTGTTAATAGCATATGGGTTGTAGAGTAAACTCCTGTTAATTGTATATAAATTTTTGTAATATGTGGAAAAAATTACTGTGACACGCAATAAATTTCCCTTATTTATCAACCTTTTTGGCCTCACTATATCCAATACAGGCATTTATTCTATTATATCTTGTTTGACAGAGCTCCATGAGCTCTGTCAAACAAGATATAATAGAATAAATGCTCAGTTTACCTCCAGAACACAGGAAACTGACCAAATCCCTGTTAATTGTATACTCCTGTTAATTGAATAATTTTCACTAGCAAAGTGTCTATTCAATTAACAGGGTTCCACTGTACTAAAAATGAAAACATATTCTATTTTCAATTACTGGCTTGTTTATAGTAAATAACACTTCAGGGTCCGTAACTTGGGAAAACCTGCATAGTTTGTACAACACCACTCACCACAAAAAGGCTCTGTTTGTAAATATCTCCATTGGATTCAGCCTAACTTCCCTTTAATCATTCTTGGGGATTCTAGGAAATCAATTACTAAGCCTTTTGAGTCAGAAAGAACATAATTATACCCCCGCTTCGAAGAAGTGGGGGCTATACAGGAATCACCCTGTACGTCTGTATGTCCATCTGTCCGTCCGTCCATCCGTCCATCCGTCCATCCATCCATCCATCCATCCGTCCGTCTGTTCGTACGTCTTTCCGTCCGAACAAATTCTTGTGTGCGCAACTCCTCCTACATTAAAGAACCGATTTTGAAGAAACCTTTCAAACATCATCACTACTAAATGAACATGCGCATATTCCAAAATTTTTGATCTGCGACAATTTTAACCAGGTTATCTTTCTTGAACTTTGATTTAATATGGGTTTCTACATGAAATTCTTGTGTGTGCAACTCCTCCTACATTTATCAATCAATTTCCTTATGGACTTTGCCTACATCATCAGAAGTGCATTCCTCTAAAAACCCAAAGTGGCGGTATTAATCACCTTCAGTGATAGTTCTATTTTAGGGTAACAAATAAATAAAGTTTGTCTAATCAATGTTGTGTTATCATTGTCTTGTGGATGAGTCAGTAAGGACAGGGATTCTTCTGTCCTCTTTGGGAAAAGGTCTGGGGCCCATACAATTGCGAAAATCTGCACCATGAAGGCTCCAATTGGGAATTTATTTGAGAGAAGAAACACACAAAGAACAAGAAATGTTACCTTCATATTGGTCTGAGAACATTAATACAGAAGCTACTACTTGTATAGTACACTAATAAATATATTGTTCTTATTCTATTAAATAATGAAGATATTTATGCCTTTTGCTACCATTTAACAGTTGATATTCTGTGGCTTTGCAGTTGTGTCTAGCCAAGTCTTGGCTGCCTTTATAGGCAGCCAAGACTTGCCTAGAAACAAATGACAAGGTTCTTGTAATGTAACTTGCAAACATGTCAAAAAACTGCCTGTTGAGGTACCTGTTTTGTTGCAGTAAAAAGTGATGGAAGTCAAAATTAGGCCTTCAAGAGTTCAACAAGAATTACCTTTTTTATTTGAATGAGGACAGAGATTGGGAAATTTTGGATTTTAATTATATGAAAAATCATGCCATTGGGAATGTATTCCTTATTCGGCCCCTGTAGACACCAGAAAGAATACCTGAAGGGAGAAAATGTGATGATGAGAACATGATGCATTCACCCCTTTGCCAGATAGACTAAGTGGACAAAGTCTGTAGAGACCACAAATCCGGTTCCCTCCCAGTAAGGTAATTTGATAGGGCTGCACAATATTCAAAACTGAATACCGGTATCGGTATTCAAAAAAATACCGCGGTATACCAGTATATCGAAAACTGTTCAGATATATGAACACAAGTACCACAATCGAGACTCGAGGCATCACAGTCAGAGAATTAGCATGCCTTGATGATGCGGTTCGAAAAACCTTCACCCAATGCAGACGATATCAAAATGTATTATTTTCAAAATTAATTTATTAGATTTTTCCCAAAGATTTCAACAAAACTATAACATGTGACCCCCTCATTGGAACGAGCTCAACGAGCTCGTTCCAATGAGGGGTCACATGATATAGTTTTGTTGAAATTTTTTAAAATTATTTTTTCAACTGCTGAATTTGTATATTACGAGGACACAAGCAGACGATTCCTTGGATAAAGGGATAATATTATTCATTTGGGGCTACCGTTACAAAACTCAAGACATCTTGAAAATTAAATTGTGGGTAAATAAATAATGACGATAAACCGATATTTTTGTAATTACACCTGTATTCAATCGATATTGGTTTGAATACCGGTATATATCGGTTTATCGATATACCGTGCAGCCCTATAATTTGATCAGTTTATGCACAAACAGAGTGAAAACCGTTGGCCAATTTATACTGGGTCTTGTGGTTCAGTTTTCCTGTTTGCCGAAAAATCCAGAACCTAACCGGAAAACCGACAAACCACCCAGCTGTACTGAGAGGATTTGCCAGTATGCGTTAAATAAAAAGTTAAATAACATTGGAATGATCATAGCCTTGCATTTGTAATACTGGTTTATTTTTGTATATTTTTTTCTTTTACAGTCTTTGTACTGGAGAATGGTTTATAAAGCTTCTATGCAAACATGCTGGTGCTTCATTCAATCCTACAGAGGTAAAATATATATATAAACTCGTCAATGACACACTGTTATCATGGGTGATCCAGGCAGGTACACTTTCTGATCACCTCCTCACCCCTCCATATTTTTGAAAGTTTTTATCATGTGCACCAACACAAGAGGTAGTGTACCAACACTAGAGATAGTGTACCAACACTAGAGATAGTGTATGTACACACAATATCACGGAGAGTGCAATAATGTGTGGATTTCCTGTGATCCATTATAAACTAGCTATAACTATATAAACTTTTGGGAATATTTGGCTTGAAAACATTGTGGTTATGTGGTAAGAATCAACTGGAAGCCACACTAACCTTCCATTTTCTAAAATTTCCCTGGATCTTCTTGAGGAGAGTGAATAGCCTCCCTCTTGTGCTCACCCCAATTCATTGGAACACTGTCTCCTGCACGAGTAAAAAATCCAGAAAAGTGAAGCGGCTTGCTAGTCACACCGTTGATGAAGCAATTACTAAACTGGCAATGTCATTTCAAATACTTCGCATTGTGACGTCAGATGGTAACATTTGCTACTGGAGCCATAAACATAAAAGAAACTACACCAGCTCTCATCCAGTCAGAGCGCAAGGATATTTCTCTTATTGGAACATAGAGTATTGTATCATTTTATACCATCCAGGGGGCCTATGTTGAAAGGGTTAATATGGTTTCAGATAGGGTGTAAAATTTTCATTTCTCATCATGAATACTAGACAACACATTGTTAAAAAAAATTCTTGAATACTGAGAAATTTCAGTTTTTGCCTCCAAAAATAATTAATGACGCCTAATTGAAACAAGCCAAATCAGCGTGTTCCATTGATTTATTATAAATAATGTTTTTGAGATACAAAATTAAAAAATTAAATTTGAAGGGTGATTTTTATGAATAACTCTGATTGGGTCTGGTCATTGCATTAGGTAAAGATTTAACGGATAATAAAACATTTAAAGAAATATTGAGGAAATTATCTCTTCCTTTGGTAATCCTTTGAACCCTAGTGGCCACTTTTCTGGCCAGGAACATGATACGTCATAACGTTATTAAATAGGATGGCTGTTCAGTAAATGTGTGGGGTAGACCAATCAATATTTTCAACGTGCAGCCCTGAGGCTGCACGTTGAAAATATTAATTGGTCTACCACCAAATGATGAATATGGACTCTTCCAAGTGCTTCCATTTGAACTGGCATAGAAGATACCATTAGAGTTCAAAGGGTTAAAAATAACAGTATGTAGAGTTTCAGATTTATCATGTACGTGAAACTATATTTTGGTTTACAGGACAAGTCTACTCTTCTTCCTAATTTATTTGAAGTCATGCAGAATAGATATGGAATAAAGAATACAATCATAAGGCCATCAGATATCATAGAGGGCTCTGTTGATGAACACACTTTGATGATATACCTGGCATTGCTGCGAAGAAAGGTGAGACTGTATTACATACAATATGGCTTTTGAGTGCTTACAAATCGAAAAGATATTAATATCTAGAAATTTACACAGTGAAATAGTTGAATTGATATGTGACATACCTTCTGCTCTAAATATGTTAAATAAAAATATGCATTGCTTAAAAAATATGCTTATGATGTAATGGGACACTTGGTAAGGCCATTAAAATAAATATTGTATGTTCTCAGGCCCAGCCTGAATCAACAGAAGTCTGTGACATCAACAAAAAAATTCTGTGCAATTTTTCTCTATTTGGGCATATTTTGAGGGGATCAGTTCCACTCCTCATCAAGTGCTTTTTTGACCCCCAAATGACGGTTGCATCTAAAACATTGGTAGGATGGATTATCCAATTTTGGGAGGGGAGAAATTGTGGCGATGTACTGGGCAACTGATTTTGTAAACTGTTGACAATGTGGTTATGTTTGATGATTTATGATTGAATAAAATTTATTTACGGTACTCTCTAATATTTCTATTAAAGAATTTTTTGTAAACATGCACAATGTTATTTTATTACTTTAATTTAAAATCACAAGATATGGTCAGCTTACATATAAGGGAAAATAATCCAGTGCCATGACCCATTCTTCTTAATAATTTCTCACAATTATATATCTACCTCTACTTACAGTTGAAACAAGAACTGGAGAGAAAAGAAACAGAAATGAAACAAGCAAGACAAAAGGTAACATCATTACAGATACAAACACATCACATTTGATAATTTAGCTTCTTTAGCACAAACTCTGCTCAAAGAAAAGTATTGTTGTATTAACTCTTAACCCACTGAGTATTTTAAAGATATTTTTCATCAAGTCTAGTCATGGCTGCTTTACAGCAGCCATGACTAGATTTGATGAAAAATTAATCGAAATTTAGTTCAAGAAATCATTGGTGAAAAATTGATTCAGTTTGGCAAGAGTGATTCCATTTTGGGAAGGAATATCGGCCAGCAGCATATAAGGAGTTAATTTGCTAAATATTTTCTTGAATTTCTCATAAAATCAAACCATGGCTGCTGCAAAGCAGCAATGACTTTATTTGATGGAAATTTTTAAAGAGTCTGGGGTCAAGAAATCTCATTGTTAAGAGGAATAGTTCCAATTCTTAAATATTGTCAAAAAAATATAGCCTCAGTTCTGATAAGGCATTAACCCATTGCCCTGAAGTCAAAATGCCCAAGTTTTTAGCAGCACATTTTCCCCCACATTGAAGTGAGAATTTAATAAATTATATCTTGTTTGACGGAGCTCATTGAGCTCAGTCAAACAAGATATATTTCATTAAATTTTACATTCTACATGGACAATTTTGAGTGAATGATGAAAATTTTGAAATACTAACAAAGTATTTTTAAAAATATTTTCATCAAATCTAGTCTGGATTTGATGAAAATCTTTTGGAAATTTAACTCAAGAATTCATGGGGTCTTCCCGTTTCGCCGATGTGATTCTAATGGGGTAGGTGTCAGTAATCCGCAGATCAAAGAAGTGCCGCGATAATTTGTTAATTTGGATGTTGGGAGATAATTTTTATCAATTTAACCCATGTACCACAGGGAAACTCACAAGTAACGACGAATTGATTGAATGTAATGTAATTTTTTTATTGATTTATCAACGCAATAAACGAGCAAGTATAATATAATAATATGAACATTTAAAGACATAAAGCACATTTTTTAAAAACCCGAATTTCGACTGAATGTAATGTAATTTTTTTATTGATTTATCAACGCAATAAACAAGCAAGTATAATATAATAATATGAACATTTAAAGACATAAAGCACATTTTTTAAAAACCCGAATTTCGACTGAATGTAATGTAATTTTTTTATTGATTTATCAACGCAATAAACGAGCAAGTATAATATAATAATATGAACATTTAAAGGCATAAAGCATATTTTTTAAAAACCCGAATTTCGACTGACTCTGTCTAAAAATAACAATAAACGAGCAAGTATAATATAATAATATGAACATTTAAAGGCATAAAGCACATTTTTTAAAAACCCGAATTTCGACTGACTCTGTCTAAAAATAACAATAAACGAGCAAGTATAATATAATAATATGAACATTTAAAGGCATAAAGCACATTTTTTAAAAACCCGAATTTCGACTGACTCTGTCTAAAAATGACAGTGCGTCAATCTGACCTTCCCTAAAGAGTCTTTTATAATAAGATAAAGCATTGTCGATGGCACGATACTTTTTTCTTCGTGGGGCCACCTTCCCACCATGTCTCAACTGCAGAATTGTTGATTCTGTGAATGCTTGTTCTTTCTTAATGAAATCAACTAAGAAGAACAAGTTAGGATGGGTTCCGGCAATTGCCTTCTTCAACTTGCTGTGCCATCCTTCTACATGATTTGTGGTGCGAGGGCCGACAGACTCGTGATGGTTCCACACATTGAGGTTGCTACTCTCAACCCAGTTCGTCGTGACGTAGCCTGTGAACTTGGTAACTCTTGGGTCGACGTCTCTCTCCTCCAACGCTTCTTCCCATGCCTCTAATACAAGAAGCCATACGTCGCTGACCATATGTGGTGGTACAAATGGAAGGCCGATAGCACGTCGAACGACCGCATGAATGTTGTCATCTTGCTTGTAATCGTCTCTGAGGCTGCACTTTTCTGTTGCATACTTGTACACTGCTTGGGCGTAGTGGAAGTGACAGCCTTTGATGGTCGCAGAAGAGAAAACTTGTCGTAAAGCATTTTGTGCAGCAGTTTCGAAATCAGTAAAGATTGTTGCTGGTTGTAGGTGAATGTCTAAAGATGAAGTCTTCTGGCGTATGGTGCTGAAGAATTTTATATAAGTTGACTTGGTTTTATTAGGCAGCAAGCCATAGACTAATGGCAACATCTTATTGTCGACGAAAGCATGGATGGTATACAGCTGATAAAAGAGTTTCGGTGATTTCTCAAATGTCCCATCACAGAAAAACGAAGTCGCTTCGTCGAGGAGGTGTAAGTTTGACGCTGTGCTGAAAATGAGGCAGTTGACGTCGCTTGGATCTGACAGTAAAAACTGATCTCCTGCAGATGTTTCCATGTAACTATCAGGTTAGCTGATTGCTGAGCGAGTTTTCAGAAGAGCCGGTATGGTTTTCGCACGAGACCTGTATAATGCTGATTTGATGCTATAGAATGTAGGAACTTTAGCAATGATGAGTGGGTCGGTATCCGATCTGAGAGAACCAAGCTCCTCTTGGTAAAGTGCGCTCACTGATTTGCTGTCGTGTCGAACGGTTTTCTTTAAATCTGCTAGGAAAGCATCGGCTACAATCTGCTCCATATCTGGTGGATGATTATGCTGCCCCATCGGCGAACTGATAAAATCGTTTTTCGTGTTGATAGTTGACCGACATCCTAAAGAATCTTTTTTAACGCAGTTCCAATGTATATTTGGTTGATTCTGAGACTTCACACGAAATTTATAACCACCATAAACTAAGTGTCTACCACCTCTCTTATTAGGGATGAAAGAAACATTTACTTGTTCACTTGCCATGATGAATTGAAGGAAATGTTGTTGATGTACAGCATGAAGGGTCATATTATATACTATTGAGATGTTTGAAGTTGTTTAGTTGTTTACAGTTGATCAATGTTAACTGATTGTTAATCACTTTGGGACCATGAACTCAGCCGGTGAAGAAGAGTTAATATCAATCAGTGGGATTAACAACTTGTTCACACCTCCACCGGCGATTAGTTTTGGTTTGTTTATTTAACCTCATCGGCGAAACGGGAATAAACCGAATTCATTGGTCAAAACCTGGATTCAATTTACAGGGGGTAAATTTAATGTAAAATGCCCAAATTATACCTATTTTAGTGGCAAAACATTTGATGTCCATGGCAGGAATATCTGCGATCAGCATGCAAGGAGTTAAGCACCAAAAAAATTAAAATGTTCAACTCTTTGCATGCTGCTGGCAGATATTCCTGCCCATTACAAGGTTTCTCATGTCATTGAAATCAAAATAATTTGGGCACATTTGATCACATTTTGAATGTAAGGCCTAAAGAAATAAAAAAAATCTGTTTCTCAGGCCCTCCCGCATGGTCCTTTTGGCTGCCGCATGCTCTCTTTTTATAACCAATTTAAACTTTGAAGTAATTACGGAAATAAAAAATAAAATAAAAAACCGCTTGCCCGCATGTACTTTTACAAATAATGGCCTGAGAAACAGAAGATCTACTTTGCGTGGCCTAAATTGAATGACCTTTTTCATCAATAATTTCTTGTGTTATACAAAGATTAATTTTTCATTAAATCTTGTCATGGTTGCTTTGAAGCAGCCATGACTAGATTTGATGAAAAATATGTTGAAAATAGTCTGCAGACTGAGAGTTAATCTACATCTGTTACAGCTGGTACAGTGGGGCCCACTTAATTGTGTATCTCTTAATTGAATAACCACTTTTAATTGTATATAATTTACAAATACTAAACCTTTTATCATTCTTTCAGTACAAATTTGATCTTTTAATTGCATATATGTTATAGAGTAGACTCCTGTTAATTGAATACAAATTCTGAAAATCTGTCAAATAATTACTCCATCCTCTGAGCTCCCCCACATTTTAGATATTTTGGACTTGTGAACATCCAAAAACCGCATTTAATCTATTTTATCTGTTTGCCAGAGCTCAGTGAGCTCTGTTAAACAAGATATAATAGAATAAGACAAAAAAGTGATTTTGAGGCAATCCCTCACTGAAATCAAACCCCCTTCATTGGATGTTTTTATTACTTTTCATTGTCTTCCAATATTATTACAAAATCAGGAGACTCAGAACTTTTTATGTTTTTTGAAAAATCAAACAGGTATGTAGTGGAGACGTCCGTCTGTCTGTTTGTTTGTCCATTTGTCCATCCATTCATCCTTCTGTACCAACATTTTCCCTTGTATCTCAGCCCCTGCTACTTCAATTTGAAGATATTTGGTATTGTGATAGAGCATCATGGGGGAACAATACCCGTGTAGCGTCAGTTTCTTCCACACATTTTTTCCCAAGTTATGGCTCTTTTTCACTCTTTCCACTTTTTAAGGGTCAGGACATTGCCCTCTTGTTGATTGATGTATATAACTGAAATGTGAAGAGCATAACTGGAGTCTGCCTCCATCCTGTGGCTTTGTAGTTGTTTCCTAGACAAGTGATGGCTGCCAATATTGGCAGGCAAGACTTGCCTTGAAATGACTGACAGTGCATGAATATTTGAAAAAATAATTGTCTGAGAATTAATTAATTTATTTTGTGACATCTTTATTGTAAATTGAGTACTTATGATCATTTTCACATAACTTTAGCGAGCTCCTTTCACAAATACATGAGGTAATTGATAACTTGATAACTTCAGTTTTGATTAAACTCTTGTAAAACCCATCAAGGGAGTTAATTTTATATCCTTCCTTCTGATTCTCAAAAGTCAGTGCTGATTCAACTCTTGTAAGACCCACCAAGGGAGTTAATTTTGTATCCTTCCCTCTAATTCTCATAAGTATCCAAGTAGTTCCTCAGAGCCCGTTTTTTTTTATGGAGCAATGATTGGCAAAAAACCACAAACCTATAAAAATAAACTAAAAATCCCTCAATCACACACTCAAGCTCAGAGAGAAACTGCTAAACTTGTTGAGTTGTACTCGATTCAACAATAGCTAATAAGGCCCCACAAAGTTGATCTTCTGTTTCTCAGGCCATTATTTGTAAAATTTCAAGCAAGTGTTTTTTTTTATTTTATTTTTTTTATTTCTTTAATTATTTCTTTGCCATCAAAAGTTCATGGTCTTGGTTTATGTTTTAGGCCTCATAATCTATGGAATAGCATGGGTGGTGGTGTATTTCATCCCTTAAGAGCAAGAAGGCTTTGCAATGCTTTAGCGCTCAAGGGACAAATTTATAAAATTTTTTAACTTGGGTAAAATATCAGACATAAACCATTTAATTTTTAAATTTTTGTTAATTTTTACATTTGTTATAAAAAGAAAGCATGCAGCAGCCAAAAGGACCATGCAGGAGGGCCTGAGAAACATATCTTTAATTTTTTTAGGCCTAAATGTAAATTTTTTTTAATTTATTGCATCCAACATGAGGTGATAGTCTTGTTTAACCCTCTGCACACTGATGTCAAAATACTGAAATTTCATGTAGCAATTTTTGCATGTAATGTAACTGATTTTAAGCAATTCAGTCTTGTTTGACAGAGCTCATTGAGCTCTGTCAGACAAGACTAAATTGGTTAAATTCCTGGATGCATTATGGGAAATGTAAGACACTTGAAATTTTGAGATTTCGACATCAGTGTGCAGAGGGTTAAACAAATAATTTGTTCGTACAAGTTAATATCTCACAAATATTTGAGAAAGGCACTCACCAGTAGAATGGAAGACCATACTTTTCCAAAAGATATTACTGATAGTTTTCTTTCATGTGAATTTAAAGTGAATGAAAATAGATGAAGGAAGAAAACTCTCCAAATATGAGCCTTTAGCACATTCATTGGAGCCCAGATAAGAGCTTCTTACAATTGTATAATTGAAAAAAATGGTTGAACTTTCCAGACAAATATTCTTTGATTTATAATATGGATGAAATATTCAAAAGGATAGAAAAAATGTGATTAAACATTTTTTGAAAGTTAGGATCTTTTAACCCTTTACCAAACACAGACTATATCAAAATGTATTATTTTAAATATTTTTTTTTTAAAACTTTAAAAAAAATTTCAACCAAACCATTGGAATGAGCTCAACGAACCCGTTCCAAAGAGGGGTCACATGACATGGTTTTGCTGAAATTTTTTGAAAAATGATATTCTCCCAGCTGCTGAATTTACATATTATGTGAGCAGATGTGGCGATTCTTTGGGTAAAGGGTTAAAAGTTACATATATTGGATTTACAGTTCTCAAGTAAACATGGGGAATTCAGTGATTGTTGGAGAAATTCTTTAATAGATCACAATAATTTTATTTCAGTTAATACAGTGGAGCCCACTTATTGGGGTATCTCTTAACTGAATAACCCTGTTAATTCAATATAATTTCCCAACACAAAACCATTTACCATACCTCCAGTACAAATTTGACCTGTTTATTCAATATGGGTTATAGAGTAAGCGTCTGTTAATTGAATAAAAAAATCTTGTAACCTGTCCAGAAATTACCATGACTCTCCCCAGTTTTCCTTTGTTTATAGACCTATTTGTCCTCAGTACATCCAATACAGGCATTTAATCTATTTTATCTATTGACTAAAGTGAATTTTTTGATTTGATTGGTTGATAGATACGTGGTATGAGACCATATTCATTGAAACCCACGATACGTCTGCCCAGCCACTGACAAATTTCCCATACCCAGTGGAAGCCTCGTTCCGAAATCTACAAATTGTCCATACCCCGTAGAAGACGCGTCATTCCAGTTTTACAGTGTACATGTATTATATTTTAATTTTTTATCTCCAAAATATAGCTCATGACCCCTTATTGGAATGAGCTTGTCTAGTACCCTCCAATGTACGGTTCATAAGCTATGTTTTTGAGACAAAAAAGAAATTCAATAATTTTTTTTATACTAGTCATATCGGCATATTTTCACAAAAACTCTTTTGCACAAAAATTCCACAGAAACCTGTATGACTCAACAATGGAAGATAAAAGATCTCATGCTATGTGTGTTCACACATGAAACAGATTTTACTTCTAAAATGGAAAGTCAATAGATAAATTTGTTACCCTGTGTCTGATCACATGGTAGGGTTTTTACCTACCTGAAGCCAGCCGTATCCCATTCGGCCTTTGGCCTCATGGGATATGGCTGGCTTCAGGTAGGTACAGCCGAATGGGATACGGCTGGCTTCGGGTAGGTAAAAACCCTTAACACGTAATCAGACATGGGGTAACTACTAATATTTTGTTTGACAGAGCTCATGGAGCTCTGTCAAACAAGTTATAATAGAATAAATGCTTAGTTTATCTCTGGAATACAAGAAAGTGACAAAATTCCTGTCAATTGAATACTCCTGTTAATTGAATAATTTTCATTGGCAATGTGGCTATTCAATTAACAGGGTTTCACTGTATAACAATAACATCATTTTGGAGGGCATTCAATCAATCAATCAATCAATCAGTCAAAATAGTTCATAGTTAATCCATGCGTTATGACCATAGAAAGGCTATCAAATTCTGTACATATGGCCTTGTGCACAAGCTATGTTTCAGCCAATAGACCTCTGGGTAACCGGACGTCCATTGGCAGAAACATTGCCTGTGTTTGGTATGATTAACCAGGAGAACCTGCCGTGTTTTGGATGCGACTTGATATGGAAATTGCGCGCAATTCCTACGTGCAGTTAAGCCTAGAACTTCTAGTTTTAACTGTACAGCAGTGTTGATACTTTAGGCCACACAAAGTAGATCTTCTGTTTCTCAGGCCATTATTTGTAAATTTGCATGTGGACGAGCGTTTTTTTATTTTATTTTATTTTTTATTTCAGTAATTACTCCTTTGCCATCAAAAGTTCATGTTCTTGGTTCAAGTTTTAGGCCTCATAATCTACAGAATAGCATGGGTGGCGGTGTATTTCATCCCTTGAGTGCAAGAAGGCTTTGCAATGCTAAAGCATTGCAAAGCCTTCTTGCACTCAAGGGACAAATTCATAAATTTTTTCAACTTGGGTAAAATATCAGACATAAACCATTTAATTTTTATTTTTTTTAAGTTTAAATTGGTTATAAAAAGAGAGCATGCGGCAGCCAAAAGGACCATGCAGGAGGGCCTGAGAAACAGATTTTTTATTTTTTTAGGCCTTACCTGTATTATTTTTTTCAAAACATTTTCAATAAAATCTAGTCATGACTTCTGTGAATTAATCAGCCATGACTAGAATTGATGAAACATTTATCTAAATCTCACTGGAAAAATCAATAGTCAGAATCTTTGGTTCATTCCCACTAGACCAATTCCCTGTAGACCAACTCCCACGAGGCCAATTCACAAAAAAACAATTCTCCTCAGACCAACTGGTGTGTTCTACTTTTAAAATAATTCTATATCAATAATTTGATATATTTATAAATATTTATAAATGTATTTAATGTTATTGATATTCAAGCCTGAAAATAAGCAGTCTGTCATTTGCA
Organism: Pictodentalium vernedei; assembly: GCA_031216915.1. NCBI lineage: Eukaryota > Metazoa > Mollusca > Scaphopoda > Dentaliida > Dentaliidae > Pictodentalium > Pictodentalium vernedei. The sequence goes on from CM062297.1 coordinate 64,344,811, forward strand.
GAATGAGGTACCCAGAGGGTGAATTTGCTGATGCTATCCCATACAGTGTGCCAGTTAACCTCTGGGTACCTCTTTCTGATTATGTTTGAGACCTTGATTCAGGTTGAGGTTCACAGATGGTAAATTCAGTGATGCTATCCTGCTGTGCAGGGTAGCATCACCAAATTCTCCCTCTGGGGACCTCATTTTTCAGATGATAGTCTGCTCATTTTCTGGCTTGTCGATATTTTATAGATGTTGGGCAGATTTTTATAAATAATTGTTTTCCTAATTATCCTTAACTGGTAGAGTGCTGGAAGCCCATATTTGGGCTTTATTCTGAAGTGCAGGTAACACAACGTAAAGGCTTCATATTCAGTGCCAATGATTCATATTATCTTTGAAGAGTAGTTGATTAGTCTGAAGGATCTGCCTTGTTACAATTTATGGGAGAGTGCCTATATAGGCTCTCTCCCATAAACTGTAACAAGGCAAAGACATGTGAACAAATTTTGATGACCAAAATTAATTCAGCACTCTACCAGTTAATCAACCCTTAATCAGAAACACTATATAGTTGGTCTAAGGGGAATTGGTCTAGTGGGAAGACACCGGATCTTCATTCAACTTACAGAGTAAAAAATGTGTAAAAAGCCAAAAAAAACAACTTGTTCTACCAGCAAGAGGTTTGCTATCCCTGGGCAGGAATATCTCTCAACAGCTTTCCTGTTTATTTCTACTTAACCTTCGATTAGGTATTAAAAACGACATGACATTCAGTGCATACAATGCTATCTTAGAATGCAAACACTTCAATCAGACATCATTACTACATAAACCCTTTACCTAACACAGCAGCCAAAAATGGCATGGAAATTGACCAAAATAAGTCTACCACAGCCTAAAATATCTTACAAATGGCTTGATGAAACTATACAAGTATGGATATCATTAGAACTGGCTAGTTGATCTGATTTTAATGATATTCATATTTGTAAGGTTTTATTGAAAAATTGTAGGAATTTTTCTCAAAAAATGTGAAATTTAAATTATTTTTAAAAAATGTTGTTAGGGAAAAGGTTAACAAAAATGATTAAATGCTCTTTCAGATTCCTGAGAGACTTCCAGTTTCAAAACTACCCAGAAAAAAGACTTCCAATCATATCTCGCAAGCGAGGCAGGACAATAGTTCAGAAAATTCCACCGCCATGGACAGTACAGATGACACGTCTGACTGGATGTCATCATCTAATGATCTTGATGCACGAGGTGTTGACAGGCAGCAGTTATTAAAATCACATTCAAAAAGACAGTCTCTAGATGAATCAGAGTCAATGATACTACAGACAATTAGTGAGAAAGTATCGGAGCATATGCATGACCAAAATGAAGAACCAAAACAATACAATCGTCCAGATCTGTTTATAAAATCAGGTACTTTAAAATCAGATTTTGTTAGTGAATCTGAAGCAGAAGTTGTTAGTGGGAGTGAATCTGCAAGAAGTGAGTCAAACTTTTCACCAGGAAAACTGAGAATGCAGAATTCCTTGAGTCATCCAAATCCATTTACAAACTTTAATCAGATGGACCCGGCACAAGTTCAGCAGTTACAAGAGCAATATCTAACTCAGTTTCCTGGTTTCTTTGCAAGAATAGGACCTGGTTTTGTAGTTCCAAATGAACAAGGCCAAAATCTCTACATGTTAATGAATCAGGCAAATATGTTGGCAGGACAGAGACATATGTCTCCAAGTAATCCATCTCAGTTCACTGATAGTGAACAAACTGATGTTAAAATGGTGTCACCTAGTAATGATGAACACTGGACACAAAAGATTAAAAGTGGAATTCAACTTGTCAGCAATACAAGTGAGACTAATGATGGAAGTAGCTTCCTAGATCACATGCCTGAGGACCACTCAACAAAAATACGTCTCTCCCAAGACAGTGGTGATACAGAGAACACAATTCGCAAACAAAGAGAAAGAGCTAAGAATGCATACAATAAACGGATTATTCAAGAAAGAGCAGAAAATGACAATGTCTTTCCTAGAATAGTGAGGGACATAGATGATGATCTTAATGGTCCACATAATTTGGAGACTCATTTCCGACCAATCATTGAAGCAAGAGATGATTCAGAACAAAGTCCAACTAGAAAAGAGGAAGTTGTTTCAAGCACACCTAGGGTAGATCCATCATACATGGAAATGGGACAGTCCCGTGAAAAGGCTCTTGTAGAATTATTGTTACAAGAAATTAGTGAAATGAAAACAAAAATAACAAAATTAGAAAGTGGAAAAAGTAGTCAAGGAGTTTTACCATCTTCAAATAATAGTATTAGTAATGAATCTGCTGATAGGTTGGCATCTAGATCAAGTGTGGATCGATCTCCTAGACTTGGATATTCAACTGGCTCTTCTTGGATCAGTTCCACAGACCTAGATGAGGCTTTTGAACAAGAAATTTTGAAGCATAGCAATGAACTAAAGCAACAAAGAAGTTCTGAGTTACCTGATAGGGGAAGAAGGTCTGACAGACTTGCTAGATCAGATGATATGTTATCCAGGAGACGACGTAATATGGCGAGTAGCTCTCCTGTTAGTCGTAGAAGAAGAACATATACACCTGCTGTTTCGTCACTTGAATCTGGTCAAGCTGACCGACGTTCACATAGTTTACAGGATTTACGTAGCGTAGATAATAATGAAGATTTATTTGAATCATTTGTTAAGTCTCCAGGTTTACAGAAAAAGGATGTTAGATTTGGGTATAGGAGTCCTGCCAGGAGTGTGAATGAAGAAATATGGGGTTATGATTTTGACGATTTAGAGAGTTTAGACCCCAAAAAGATTGCAGAGTGGAAAGGATTGGTGCTGAAAAGAAAAATGACGGAGAGTGACACTGTTAAATTGAAATCCTCCCTAGCTAGTGCTATTGTTGAAAATGATATATTAGCTGCTAAACTCCGAAATGCTAATCGTGACATGGATGATAAAATGAGGAAAACAATGCAAATTCTAAATGACTGCAAAATGCATCTGTCCAAAGCTCAGGCAGAAAATGCAGAACTTCGCTCTCAATCTGAGAAAGAACGCACTCGGGCAGATTCATTGGAAGAACGAATCAAACAGTTAGAAGAAAAATTATTTTCAGCTTCTTCTTCTAAGAATCAGCTTGAAAGTGAACTTAGGAAATACTCCACTTCTTTTAGTGCATCAAGTTCTATCACAGGGGAGGAATTTTCAGATTTGAAGGGTTTACAAGATGAAAATGAGCATTTATCATCAAAGTTACAAGAAGCAGAAAGACAGAATATATTTTTTGAAGGGGTAAGTAGATGAACCACTATCAATATCCTATACTTGTACAGCAATTATTTCTTTCAAATACTTCAGCAGCTAGTAAATGCTTCACCATCTTAGACATGTTGTGTGGCATCAAGGCCCCACAAAGTAGATTTCCTGTTTCTCAGGCCATTTTTTGTAAAACTGCATTGCAGGAGGGCATTTTTTTTTATTTTAATTTTTATTTTTGTAATCACAGTGGAGCCCACTTAACTGGATGTCTCTTAATTATATATCCCTGTTAATTGAATATAATTTTCAAACACAAAACCATTTACCATACCTCAGTACAAATTTGATCTGTTAATTGCATATGGGTTGTAGAGTAAACTCCTGTTAATTGTATATAAATTTTTGTAATATGTCGAAAAAAATTCCTGTGACACGCACCATATTCCCCTTATTTATCAACCTTTTTGGCCTCACTACATCCAATACAGGCATTTATTCTATTATATCTTGTTTGACAGAGCTCCATGAGCTCTGTCAAACAAGATATAATAGAATAAATGCTCAGTTTACCTCCTGAACACAGGAAACTGACCAAATCCCTGTTAATTGTATACTCCTGTTAATTGAATAATTTTCACTGGCAAAATGGATATTCAATTAAGAGGATCCTACTGTATTATATCTTTGTCATCAAAAATTCATGTTCGAGGTTTATTTTGTCTTTTAGACCTCATAATCTGAATAGCATTGGTGGTGGTGTATTTCGTCCCTTGAGTGCAACAAGCTTTGCAATGCTAAAGCATTGCAAAGCCTTGTTGTACTCAAGGGATAAATTTATCAGTTTGATTAACTTGGGTAAAATATCAGACATAACTCATTGAATTTTATTTTTTTTTAAAGTTTGAATTGGTTATATAAAAAGAAGGCATGCGGCAGCTAAAAGAACCATGTGGGAGGACCTTAGAAACAGATTTTTAATTTTTTAAGGCCTAACCTGAGAGTTTTTCTAGAAAGTATTGATAGCTGGTATTGTCAAGGACAAAGTGAAAGTGAATTGGTTTTCCTGAAGATTTTATAGCTACTTCTGCTTGGTAACTCACAACTCACCATGAAAACCGGCTGCAGTTACTGATACTTGTACCCTCTCAAATATTTTGCTTGAACAAGGCCACACAAGGTAGATCTTCTGTTTCTCAGGCTATTATTTGTAAAATAGCATGCAGACGAGTGGTTTTTAGCTCACCGAAGGGAGCTTAACTTATCACTTGCGCCGTCTGTCGTCGTCCATCATCCATCGTGAACTTTACATTATCAACTTCTCCTCACAAACTACTTGACCAAATTGAACCAAATTTTGTGTGCATGTTTCTTATCATATGTCAATTCAAGTGTGTACAAATAAACTTGCCACGCCCACAGGGGACACCAGAAGGGGCATAACTCTGATAGCACCAATAAATTTTTTCAAAAATTCAAAAAAATCATCTTCTTCAGATCCACCAGTCAGAATACTTTCATATTTGGTATACAACGTCTTGAAGGGGGGGGGGGGGGGGGGGGGGGGGGGGGGCAAATTCAAGTTTGTTCAAATCAGGTACCAGAGTTAGTATTTGGGCTCTCTATTGGAGCCCAAAGTTTAACTTGGTGCAATTTGTGGAAATTTCTTTAAAAATCTTCTTCTTCAGATCCATCAGTCAGAATCATTTCATATTTGGTATACAACATCTCTAGGGGGGTGTCAGATTCAAGTTTGTTCAAATCAGGTCCCGGAGTTAGTATTTGGGCTCTCTATTGGAGCCCAAGGTTTAACTTGGTGCAATTTCAGGAATTTCTTAAAATCTTCTTCTTCAGATCCACCAGTCAGAATCCTTTCATGTTTGGTATACAACATCTATAGGGGGGTCAGATTCAAGTTTGTTCAAATAGAGTTGATGGATTAATATTTGGGCTCCTTATGCACAATGCGTGGAATATTCTTTAAAAATCTTCTTCTTCAGATTCACTAGTCAGAATCCTCTCATATTTGGTACAGCATCTCTAGGGGGTCAGATTCAAGTTTGCTCAAATTGAGTTTCTCGGTTAATATTTGGGTTCCCTATGGGAGCCTGAATTTTAACTTACTGCAATATGAGAAAATTTCTTTAAAAATCTTCTTCTTCTGATCCACCAGTCAGAATACTTTCATATTTGGTAAACAACATCTCTTGGAGAGTAAGACTCAAGTTTGTTCAAACCTGGTCCCGGGGTTATTAATTTGGGCTTCCTGTTGGAGCCTGAATTTTTGCTAAGTGCAATATGAGGGAATTTCTTTTATAATCTTCTTCTTCAGATCCACCAATCAGAATCCTTTCATATTTGGTATATAACATCTCTAGGTGGATCAGATTCAAGTTTGTTCAAATTGGGACCCTGGGGTTAATATTTTGGCCCCCTATTTGAGCCCAAAGTTTAACTTAGTGCAATGTGAGATGATTTCTTTAAAAACCTTCTTCATATTCACCAGTCAGAATTCTTTCCTAGTTGGTATATGACATCTCAAGGGGAATCAGATTCAAGTTCAATTTGAGTCCTTGGCTTAATATTTGGGCTCTATGGGCAGGGGTGGGGTGGGGTGGGGTGGGGGTGGAGTATTAGGTTCAGGTTTGTCCAAATCCATTCCTTAGTGTTTTTCCATAAAATTGCCTCTCCTGACTTCAATTCTTTGCAGTGTTGATGAACCATGTCTAACTGAATGTGACCCCAAATACTTCTTTGAACCTCCCCGTGGGAACCCCGGGAAGTAAGCAGCACTTGTTTACTGTGGTAAACCAGTTCCGCTTTACTAGTAAAATAGGACCCAGTCACCAATGCTTGGGGTGAAAGTCCTCTAAAATGGGCAACATGTTGATCAACGATTGACTAAACTTGACTTCATCTCCATGTTGTGTCACGATTAGCCATGGTGCATAAATATGTGACGTTAACCACCAACAAACAAACAAACTTCTTTGAACCACTTTGGCCGGTGAGCGATTAAGGCCCCTTATTTATTTTATTTTTTATTTCTGTAATAATTTCTTTGCCATGAAAAGTTCATGGTCTTGGTTTATGTTTTAGGCCTCATAATCTATGGAATAGCATGGGATGTGGTGTATTTCATCACCTTCAGAGCAAGAAGGCTTTGCAATGCTTTAGCATTGCAAAGTCTTCTTGCACTCAAGGGACAAATTTATCAATTTTTTAACTTCAGTAAAATATCAGACATAAACCATTTAATTTTTATTTTTTTTAAGTTAACATTGGTTACAGACATGTTAACTCTCCCGGAATGCCCGGGATTCTCCCGGAATTAGCTATCCCCTCCCGCCCTCCCGCCCGGGAGTCAATTTGGGCCAAAATCTCCCGGAAAGTCGACATACCAGACAAAAATTGAATCCACCAGCTTTTGTTTACAAATACAAAAGCATGTGCTCTACTCTCAATGGCAAGGTCATTAAGTTTGTGTGAAACGTCACCACTTACGTAAGAACTGGTGACCAATCTCATTTCTGTCAATGGCCGTGTTGTGGTTATTTGCAACACGTTTGACAGGCGGATTAAATGAATTAGAGATGCAGGATAATTGCTGAAATTGATTATACATTAAAGGCACACCTTTGCTTGTATACAGGTAGCAGTCAAATCGAAAAATAAGTTCCATACGCATAAATTTTGTCCAATCGAACATGTGCAAAAATACGCACAAATTTATTATTGTGCATTCTGGATTTCACTTTCACTTCAGATAATTATAGCCAATTTTGCAGACAAACGGCTCAAACATATGAGTTGCCGTAATTTTCAATATATTGGGAAAAATTTCCGATTCGCAATTTCCTAAAGCAGGCTGTGAAAAAAATTATGTTTTTGGTGAAAAAAATCTCTAAAAAGTTGCTAATTTACGGCACTTGGACGTTTTTTCATTCGTTGTGATAAATGGACAACAAAATAAATTAAATATCCCGGAGATGTTTCGTCCTGGGCTGGCTGTGGCATAATGTTCACGTTTCACTGAAAAATGATCACCCATTCCAAATCCCCTTCGTAAATGACCAACTACTTCCAGTGAGTACCCAGTGTGGTTAGGTGGGGCGCTGGGCTTTGGCAGATCGAATTACCACAACAACCGGGCTCGGGGTGTGCCTAAACACCACAGATCGCCGCAGGTTACCGGCAGGTCGCCGCAAGTACCCATAATTTCCCAAATAGATCCAAAACTTTCAACACAGTGTCAAAACTGATAAAGTGCTGAAAAGGTCGAAAATATCTCCAAACATTTTGTACATAAAACCATTGAAATATGGATGGCATTGGAACAACTCAGATATTGGCACATGACCACATCCATATTTTTGATTTCTGTTTTTCTCTATATTTCTATGTTTTGGCTTTTGAAAGGACAAATTGTTCAAATAAAACACATTATGGTGGAATGTTTAATGTATGTGTGTGTGTGGGGGGGGGGGGGGGGGGGGGGGGCGGGGTGGTAACATGGAAATTATTGATGTGCTGCCCACGTGCAAAAATCTCACTGACAAGCATCCGAGTCTCACTGGGAGCTCATCAAAATCTCACTGACAGTCACCTCGAGAGGTTAACAGGTCTGGGTCACTCACCACCGGTTAGTAGAACGTTGGCGTATGTTCCTTTGATGTATTGTTGTTGGACTGTTTCCTGTTATGTCTGTATGTGTGGGGGTGGGGGGGAGGGGTATTTGGTATTAATTTGTATTTAAAATTGGTCCACACGTGGCTTCTACGCGCAAAAAAAATCTCCCTGAAAATCATGTCATCTCCCTGAAAATTTTCTTCAATCTCCCTGAAAAAATTTTTGGAAGGTTAACATGTCTGATTGGTTATAAAAAGAGAACAGCCAAAAGGTCTGTTTGGGAGGGTCTGAGAAACAATTTGTTGTCTCCAAAACACAGCTTATAATTCCTCAAGAGAACAAGTAATACTCGCTTGTTCCAGTGAAGTGATAATCTATGCTTTGGTGGCAAGCATTGACAAGGGAGCGCGGTGGCTCAGTAGGTAGAGGTGCAGGCTGCAAGCCGAGAGGTCCTCGGTTCGAATCCCACCTGTGGCAACCGCGTTGTGTCCTTGGGCAAGACACTTCATCTCCATTGCCCGCGTGGGGGGCACGATGACGCCGTGTACTAAGGCGTACTGCACGTCGATGGTGCGCATGTCTTCAACCAATCTAACCCTGTCTGTGCTGCAGTTCGGAGTTACGATGTTGGGGAGCTGGCAGCTGCTCGTCGTTGCTCGGTGGTTCTCTCGGGGTACTCCGGCTTCCTCCACCCGTAAAACTGTCGCGTTCATGATTAGCCATTGTGCATAAATATGTGACCTTAAACACCAATAAATAATAATAATAATAATAGCATTTTCAACAAAACCATATCATGTGACTCCTCGTTGGAACGAGCTCGTTCCAACGAGGGGTCACATGATATGGTTTTGTTGAAATTTTTGGAAAAATAATATGTTTTTCAACTGCTGAATTTGCATATCACGCAGGTGGATGCGGCCCGATTCATTGGGTAAAGGGTTAACCTTCAAAGACCTGAAGATTTGGGGTTTTTTTGCATGTTTCCTACACTATGACAGTATAGATCCTGTGCTTCTGCAGTTGTTTCCAAGCAAGTCTTGGCTGCCTATATAGGTAGCCTGGATAGTGTTGGGTGGTATTGAGATAATTAAATACCTCGGTATTCAGAAAATGATACTGCAGTATACCGTTATACCGATTATTTTGGACTATGATGTGCCAAAACAACGTATAGGGCCGGTATGTCTGCTTGCAACTTTGTCCAAAGCATCTGCCTGAAAAACCAAAATGTCTGCTAATAATTACACCCAAAATGGCAGTTTATTAGCAGACAATTTATTCAGGATTGCAGTGGACATTTTGGGTGTAATTCCGCAACTTCGGAGTGAAACAGACTCGGAAGAGTTTTCATAATATTATTATCTTCAGCTGTCCTCAGATTCTAAAGTGAAGTGTGCATTTGCATGCACGACGATTTGTTACCAGTCCATTAACACAATATCAATTTTAAGTGATTGTGTTAATGGGCTGGTAACAAATCATCATGTTTATCTTGGCAGAAAATGCACAAATGACTTTAAAATAAAGTTTGTTATTTCCAAATGAAACAAAATACTGTGTTTTGATTGGCTGAGAGGTATGGTGTGTAACTTGCAATCCACAGTAGCTTTTTTTTACACCGTGGTTAACCACAGTGTAAAATAAAGAATACACAATAGCAGGCTATATGGCTGAAAAAAGTACCCATTTTTAATTATTAATTGGGGGGCGCGGTGGCTCAGTAGGTAGAGGTGCAGGCTGCAAGCCGAGAGGTCCTCGGTTCGAATCCCACTGCGGCAACCGCGTTGTGTCCTTGGGCAAGACACTTCACCCCCCATTGCCCATGTGGGGGCACGATGACGCCGTGTACTAAGGCGTACTGCACGTCGATGGTACGCATGTCTTCAACCAATCTAACCCTGCCTGTGCTGCAGTGCGGAGTTACGATGTTGGGGAGCTGGCAGCTGCTCGTCGTTGCTCGGTGGTTCTCTCCGGGTACTCCGGCTTCCTCCACCTGTAAAACTGTCACGGTCATGATTAGCCATTGTGCATAAATATGTGACCTTAAACATCAATAAATAAATAAATAAATATTTAATTATTAATTCATACCTTCTGCTCGGTTATGTTAGAACAAAAATAAAAATACAGGAAATTTAATATTTATGTGCAATAAAATATTACAGATATGGATGTCATTGGAACTGGCTCATTGAGCCAGTTTCAATGACATCCATATTTGTCTGGTTTTATTAAAAAACTTACAAAGTACAAATCTTCTGTCAGTTTTTCTCAACAATGTAGGTTAAAGTATTAAGTACACCAAAATTCTTGGAAATAAATCTGTTATCCTTGTGTTTTCCAGGATGTATGGGAGTTCACACCGGTCTTTGCCTCAGGGTGAGTTCCCAAACCGGTATAAATTCCTACGCACCCTGGAAAACACAAGGATAACTAATATTGCTTAGGTCTTGCATCAAACACTTGTGTGAACACTATTTTGAAGGAATGATGATATCACGACATCAGCATGTGCGAACAGCTAATCACTTTGAAGTACAAGTGTAAAACTACAGGGATTCTCTTGGCATTTTCCCAAGGAAAATTTCTAGGTTTTAAATAGCAGGATGCCATTGGTTGAAATGTCCAATGTGACTAACTATGCATTCTTAGTGATATGCAGTACATGTAATTGTGTCTTCTCACCTCGACTTGTTTCAAATTCGAGGTAAACAATATATGTAGTAATGGTGATTGTAAAGACAAACCACTTGAACAGTTGGGAAAGAAAAGTAATAAAGAAACATTCCATGGTCTGTGAGGGCAGACAGGGTGGTAAAAAGGGAAAAGACCCAAATTTAAACCAACAATAATCTGCACTAATGAAGTAAATTCACTTGTAAACCATGATAAGCAAGTTGAAATTTGCATACCGGTGTACTACAATATCTGCCCCCAATTACCCCCCCCCCCCCCCCAATTGATCCCCCCTCCCCTCCCCTCCCCCAGTGATACATATGAGTCTTCAAATGGGATTGTATTGAGGAGAACCCGGCAGGAGCATTGATCTTTGAAAAAAAAATCTTGACTTGACGTGTCGGTGGGGAGGGGAGGTAAGATATACAGGTCCCAGGAATATCCCACATCAGTCTTGATACAAGATTATATTGAGGAAAAGCATTCAGAAACATTGATTTGAGAAAAAAATATTTCTTGTCCTCGAAGTCCATGGTGGGGAAGATACACTTGTCATGCTATCTGTCACCTCTACCCTGAAAAGTTAACCGGATATGTTAGCCTTTGTAGTAGACACTCTGTCCATTTCATGGAATGGAGTCATCGGCTATGCCTTCACTCCAACTCTGTTAATACATGTACTTCAGGTTCTTCAGAAAATCAACCTGCAAAATTATTCTGGTAGCCACTCTGTCTCCTCTGAGATTATGGGTCAACCTACTGAGACCTCTGTTACTCGACACTCTGTGTCATTTACCTCAGTGGAAGGACCGTCTGTTTCAAGGCAAAACCTACAATCTACAAATCAATCTGGCAGTTCTTAACCTTCGTGTCTTTCTGTTGTCAAGTCCTTCCTCAGATGCAAACATTTTTCCAGTAGAGCAATAGACTGCATTTCTGCTTCAAGGAGGACCTCCTCTTTTCTAAATTATGCTGGGAAATGTAGTTTTCTTTACCTGGTTCCAGGACAAGGCATCAGTTATCTGCATCCAGCAATTCCTGACATTGCAGATTTTCTGTTGTTACTTTTTGATGTTAAAAAACTATAATCTGTTACCATCAAAGGATACCGCTCTATGATGTCAGACACTTATTCTCATGTAGGCCAAATTTATATAGTTTTGGATCAATCCTTGTCAAAATTACTAAATAATTTTCCCATTAAAGGCCTTGGACTTCAAGGCTAATTCCTAATTGGAATCTTGCTTGTATCCTTTTAAAACTCCCAAGAAGCTCCTTTTGAACCTCTAGATTCTGCGGGGTTCAAGTTTCTGACATTCAAGACTGTATTCTTGCTTGCTTTTGCTATAACTAGAAGAGTTAGTGTGCTTCATGCTCCTTCCAGTGAAAATTCTCATTATTGTAGTATGGGTAATTCTATTACCCTTACTACTCAACAGCGGTGGCGCTACGGGGAAGGGGGGGATTTGCCCCCCCCAACGAAGGCTTTGCCCCCCCCCCCCCAGTTGCCCACCCCCCCCTCCCGACCATCTCGCATGCATTTCCATCCACCCTCACACACAAACACATTCAGTCACTCTCTCTCACACACACACACACCCCTATCTTTTTTTATTCCCATACACACTTAGCCCAAAGCCTCAGGCTAGCCGATGAACACATCCAGGCAGTAGAGATTCTCTCTCTCTCTCACGCACAGACCCACCAGACGCGGATCCAGGATTTTTTGACAGGAGGACCGCTAATTACCATTACATTTAGTCGAAACTTGGACCCAAAGTCCGTAATATAATTTTTTGGTTTGGTACGTCCACAGCACGTACCAAACCAAAAAAGTATATTATGGACTTTGGGTCCAAGTTTGGACTACCTCATAACAAAGTAATGATATGATCCTTTACGTATTTCCCCCCCCCCCCCCCTTCATGGGAGTCTGCCCCCCCTAGTTGCCCCCCCACAAAAAAATTTCTGGCGCCGCCACTGCTACTCAAGCAGGTTTTCTAGCCCACAGTCAGGCACCATGTAAGTTATCTGCTCCAAAAGTTATTCATGCCTTATCACCTGTCAATAACTCTATACCTTTACAATGCCCAGTAAGAGCACTGAGAGTATACATGAAGAGGTCTAGTTTCATTAGGAAAGGTAGGAAAAGACTCTTCCTTTCTCTTTTCTCCCCCCACTGCATGTGTAACATACGTCTGTCCAGGGTGAGATAGCAGGGAGAGACAGATGTATCCCACCCCACCCACGTGACGTTGTACATTTATAACGTTATTATGACGTTATGCATATCATATCAGTTTTTTGCTACCAACTAATTGTCCCCCGACCCTTCGGGGGACTATTGTAATCAGCAGTGTCCGTCCGTCTGTCCGTGCGTGCGTGCGTGCATCCGTCCCTCACACCCTTGTCCGGATGATAACTTTAGTTTGGATGATTTTACTGAAACTAAATTTGGTATGTGTCTTACTTGGGTGGAAATGCAGGTCAAGTTCGAAAATGGGCACGCTCCACTGATTTCTACTGGATTTATTCCCCTTTTTCGACTTAAAAAATACAGTTTTTGTGTTGTCTGGATGATAACTTTAGTTAGGATCATTTGATTGAATCGAAATTTAGTATGCCGCTTATTTGGGTGGAAATGCAGGTCAAGTTCGAAAATGGGCATGCTCCACTGATTTTTACTGGATTTATTCCCCTTTTTCGACTTAGAAATTACGGTTTTTGTGTTGTCCGGATGATAACTTTACTTTGGATCATTTGATTGAAACGAAACTAAGTATGTGGTTTAATTGGTTGGAAATACAGGTCAAGTTAAAAAATGGCCATGCTCTGCGAACAAATTGCATCCTAACAGCTCCCTTGAATTTGCCATCTTGGTCGGGGGACCGGGGGCGTTTCCCTTGTTCATATTGACGTCATCAAAATGCAGTGTGATCAAAGTTTGATGCTCTAAAACTCTTTAAACCCCAAGATGCCACCGTCCCTAATTGATTTCATGGTATATACCTTTGGTATATACGTAACTTTTGCATGCTCTTTCCGATGGTGTCATCGGTTTTTCGAAACAACGAATACCAAATGAGTTGATTATATCAGCATGTGACCGCCGATTACCTCTGGCCAACATTACCGCTGTATGGTGGGGGGAGAAAAATAATCCCTGATGGGTACGGGTGTGGGATGGGAAAATATCACCCTCGGGAAAGAGATATTTGGGCTAGACACTTGGCAAGCCTACCTCGTGTCTGGCCCAAATATCTTGCCCTCGGGTGAGATTTTCCCATTCCACACCCGTACCCATCAGGGATTATAATAATCCCAGGCAGATAAGATGTCTCAGTTCATTCCATTTTTAGATGGGTTTAGTCTGATATCCATATAGCTTACAATAGTTTATCCGATAGGGATAGCAGAAAGAATAGATAGACAAAACTACATGTATGTTTCAATGAGTCGTTTTGTATTCAATGAGTCAGATGTGCGTAGGAAGAAAACGTCGAGACCGAAGGTCGAGACATTTTCTTTCTACGCACATCTGACTCATTGAATACAAAACGACTCATTGAAACATACATGTGGTTTTGTATTTATTACATGACCCAAGCACCTACTGACCTAATTTTCTTTTCTATCAACGGTGGTAAACACCATGCACTTTATGCAGTCGCATTGCATAAAAAAAGTCCCGGTTGGAACAGGATGGTGTGCAATACAGAATTCCGTATTGCACAGCCGTATTGCACGCCATATTGCATAAGAGAGACTGCATGGGCATGTAATAAAATCTCATGAAGTTAGATAGAGCTTCATTTTCCTCCTGGGTATATGCTAATTCTATTGCTCTATCAGATATTAGGAAGGCTGCTTACTGGGTACATCCTTCTATTTTTACCACTTTCCATGTTAGGTATCTAGAATCTGTGGCAGGTGACCTAAGATGTCTAGGTACAGTTAAAACTAGAAGTCCTGTCATGAAATGCGTAGAAATAGCATGTTGATCTGCACGTTAATCTACGCATTATCACCATAGTAAGGCTATCAAATTCTGTACATATGGCCTGTGTACAAGCAATGTTTAAGCCAATGAACCTCCGGGTAACCCGGAGGTCCATTGGCAGAAACATTGCCTGTGTTTGCTATGAGTAACCAGGAGAATCTGCCATGCTTTGGATGCCATTCAATATGGCAATTGCATGCAATTTGCATGCACAGTTCGTGACAGGACTTCTAGTTTTAACTGTATCCTGTCTGCTGCTCAAAAATGTTATTCAGTTTAAATTCCAACCTTTTGCATTGTGACGATTTGGGAGGGGTGTTTTAGATTGAGCATTTGGCCTGAATTCTCGTGAATAGAGTGCCAGCATGTCTGGGCCAGATGTTATGATAAATACAGAATTTATTAGAAATTTCCATTTTTCAAAAGAATTTTCTACTAGGATTGTTTCAATGACAGCTGAACTTCCATATCAATGCAAATAGAACTGTGTGGATAATGCCATGACCTGGCTGCTAAATGGACAGGTATTATTTATCAAACTCAGTTCAGGAAATCCAAAGAGTTGCTCCCCTTAGGTCATATTCTTTGAAACTCACATGCATAGGTGTTTTCAATCAGGCCATTAAGACTGGTATTGAAATTTATGTAATGAGTGGTATTTTAGGTATTTTCATGAGTATCTGAGATTAAAGCAAAATATAGGAGTCACCTAACAGGTCGAGTTCTGAAAACACATAGCTGTCTCCATTCTGAAGTGCAGGTACCACAACTTGAAGCTTCCATATTCTGTGGAAGTGCACATTATCTTTCAGTTGAAATAATTATCTTATCTTTGTGAATTTACCTTATTACAGTTAAAACTAGAAGTCCTGTCATGAACTGTGCGCTTATCTAGGCTTAATTGCGCGTATGAATGGCATGCAATTGTCATATCAAATGGCATCCAAAGCACTGCAGGTTCTTCTGGTTACTCATGGCAAACACAGGTAATGTTTCTGCCAATGGACCTCCGGGTTACTCAGGCCATATTTTACGGAATTTGATAGCCTTACTATGGTCATAATGCATAGACTAATGCGCAGATCAATGTGCTATTTGTGCGCATTTCATGACAGGACTTCTGGTTTTAACTGTATGATTTATGGAAGATGCCTATTGGCACTCTTCCATAAATTGTAAGAAAGCAAAGAAATGAAAGCATATTTTAATGATAAAAAATAATTTGGCACTCTGCCAGTTAAAAATAATATGACAAAAAGAGAAATGCGAGACACAGTGCATTTGGACTGTACTGTCACCGTGGATTGATGGTAATCCACACGTGGGCACTGATGTCCACATATGCATATACCAGGTGATAAGAATCATCATCAGCAAAATTCGAATTAATGAAGCACCGGGTTGTACCCAGTGCTTCATTAATTAAATTTTTAAAGATTATTACTGTAATTAGGTGTTTGCAATATAATATTATTGCATCGTTGAAAATACTGCCCACTCAGTTGAAAGTGACTAGTCCACGGAGGCCGTCTGTAGTTGTATTGAGATCACGACATACAGTACATGGAAAGTGAATTACTACAAAACCACTGATGAAGTGAGGTCTCCACCAGATAAAACTCAATTTTCTGTGGAATTATGTAAGAAGCACAAGCAAATGGCTATTGGTGGGAATTGAGGACACTTCCTTGGCTCTGTTGATGCGCAGAAGTGCTTCCTTATGCCGGGACACGCACTTCGTAGGTTGCAAGTTCAGTCAATGCATGTTCGGGCCATGACAATGCTTCTACTCTTTGAAGTATTTCAGAGTAACTGTTGTGAGTGGATCTTTGCACTACATAGGTTTTTTAGTAGTTATCCACTTACCATATACTATAAATATTTAGTCAAGTTTGCCAATTGTTCACTAACCTCATTTGCCCATGCTAGCAAACTCACTCAGTGCATGTATCATGGATTACTAATAACACACCTGTGGAGTGAAATTTCAATCCATGCATTAACTGTTGATTCCTCAGATAATGCACACTAAAGTCAAGCAAAATTTCTGCTAATAGACCTCCTGGTTTAACCCAGCGGTCCATTGGCTGAAAGCTGAAAATTAGCTTGATATTCTTATTATTTTTCACTGACAATGAGTTATTAATATCTGAGTGGAATCTCTACACCACAGGTGTTTTCATGGTAGTCCAGTCTGTACGTACTGGATGATCCTCTCAATCTGAGGTGTACAATAGCCCTCCCTGATTCAGAGGCACACACACTTCTTGTAGGGAGCAAGTCCAATTGTAGTACAGTGGAACCCTGGTAATTGAATAGCCACTTTGCCAATGAAACTTATTCAATTAACAGGAGTATTCAGTTAACAGGGATTGTGTCACTTTCCTGTATTCTAGAGATAAACTTAGCTTTTGTTCTATTATATCTTGTTTGACAGAACTCCATGAGCTCTGTCAAACAAGATATAATAGATTAAATGACTGTATTGGATGAACTGAGGCCAAATGGGCCTACAAACAAAGGAAAACTGGGGAGAGTCAGGGTAATTTCTGGACAGATTACAAGATTTTTAGCTCAACTTTGACGAAGTCAAATTTGAGGTATTGTCATGGCCCGTCGTCCGTCTGTCCGTCTGTCCGTCTGTCCGTACGTCAACAATTGGCTATGGCTCGGGCTAGAGGTCGTATTTATGAACCGATCTTTACGAAACTTCTTGTGTACCTTTGTTATGATCCTGGGACGGGAACGAGTGTTTTTAGGTGTGGTCCGAAATTCAAGATGGCTGCCAGTGGCCATTTTGTACCGATGATGCAAAAATCAGTTTTTTGTACAGAACTTCTGTATGAAAGTTCTGATTTGAATAAAGTTTTGTATAAATGTTTAGTACCATGGGATAGATCACATATAATACGGGTTTTTTTCTCGTGCGTAAATTATGCAAATTAGACTGACTTTGATTCATTTAGTGTTACTTTCAGAGCTGTAAGTGCCAAGCTGCTATGGCTCGGGCTAGAGGCCGTATTTATGAACCAATCTTTACGAAACTTCTTGGGTACCTTTGTTATGACCGTGGGACGAGAACGAGTGTTTTTGGGTGCGGTCAGAAATTCAAGATGGCTGCCAGCCACCATTTTGTACCGACGATGCAGAAATCTGTTTTTTGTACAGAACTTCCATATGAAAGCTCTGATTTGAATAATTTTTTGTATGAATGTTTAGTACCATGGGATACATCACATATAATACGGGTTTTTTTCTCGTACGTAAATTGTGCAAATTAGACTAATTTTTGATGTTTTTTGGGGTTACTTTCAGCACTGTAAGTGCAAATGCCAATACAGCTCGGGCTAGAGGCCGTATTTATGAACCGATCTTTACGAAACTTCTTGGGTACCTTTGGTATCACCGTGGGACGAGAACGAGTGTTTTTGGGTCCGGTCCGAAATTCAAGATGGCCGATGGCAGCCATTTTGTACAAAATTAGGTGCAATCAGATTTTTGCACATAACTTCCATATGAAAGCCCTGATTTGAATAATTATTTTGTGTGAATGTTTAGTACCATGGGATGCATCACATATAATACGGGTTTTTTTCTCGTGCAGAAATTATGCAAATTAGATGAACTTTGATTTTTTCAGTGCGACTTACACACAGTAAGTACACATGTCAATACGGCTCAGACTAGAGTCTGTATTTATGAACTGATCTTCACGAAATGTCTTGGGTACCTTTATTATCACCTTGGGACGAGAACGAGTGTTTCTGGGTGCGGTCTAAAATTCAAGATGGCTGCCAGTGGCCATTTTGTACCGAAATTAGGTCTAATCAGTTTTTTGTACACATCTTCTATACAGCTCAGACTAGAGGCCATATTTATGAACCAATCTTTACGAAACTTCTTGGGTACCTTTGTTATCACCGTGGGATGAGAGCGAGTGTTTTTGGGTGTGGTCTGAAATTCAAGATGGCCACCAGCAGCCATTTTGTACCAAAATTAGTGCAATCAGTCTTTTGTATAGAACTTCTGTATGAAAGTTCTGATTTCAATAAATTTTTGCATGAATGTTTAGTAACGTGGAATACATCACATATTGTAAGGTGTTTTTTTTCGTGCCGAAATTATGCAAATTAGATGAACTTTGATTTATTCAGTGCTATTTACACAATGTAAGCACACATGTCAATACGGCTCAGGGTAGAGGCTGTATTTATGAACCGATCTTCACAAAACTTCTTGGGTACCTTTGTTATCTCCTTGGGATGAGAATGAGTGTTTCTGGGTACGGTCCAAAATTCAAGATGGCTGCCAGTGGCCATTTTGTACCGAAATTAGGTCCATTCAGTTTTTTGTCACAAGTTCTATACAGCTCGTATTTATGAACTGATCTTCACAAAACTTCTTGAGTACTTTTGTTTTCACCTTGGGACAGGAACGAGTGTGTTTTGGGGTGCCTTTGTTATCACTGTGCAATGGGAACAAATATTTTGGGGTTCAGTCAGACCCACTCTGGGACTCAAAGATTTTTTCTAGTTCAGCATCTGACTGTCACCCACCTTTACAATACTTTACCTATACATTTGTTACAGGCAACGGTCAGTATTTATGTACAGACCGTTACAATACTTTATATGTACCTTTGTTATCAGGTCATTACCTAGATGTTTGTCATTGCTGTGTCACATACTGTACATGTACATGTCTTTGTCTTGACAAGTTGAGCTACAGTGTCATTGACACTTTCATTTATTCAATTAATGGGAGTTTACTCTATAACCTGTATTCAATTAACAGGTCAAATTTGTACAGGAGGTGTGGTAGATGGTTTTGTGTGGGAAATTATATTCAATTAACAGGGATATACAATTAAGGGATATACAATTAAGTGGACTCCACTGTATTCTCAAAATAAGGAAGATATGAATCTGCCTCTGAAAAAGTCATTCTTCTCTTGACAGGAAGAAGGTGCCACCTGCAGTACAAAAGCATTGCAAATGGCACTTATTCCACTCAAGGAATGATATAAAGCTTTAGAAACCACCCCACCAATTGTATAACCTCTTTGTTTGGTGATTATAGACCAAACTCTGTCATTAGTCCTCATACCCCACCCCTCCCCATATTGGCATTGGCACATGTAAAATAAATTAGAAACGGATACTCTCATTTTCAGTTCTCTGATAGAAAAGTCATTTTCCGTAGTGCACTTCTTTGTGAATAAGGGCTTATGCTGCCCTCTTACACCTCATCCCCCACCCCACACTTCTGGCACTCTTGTGAAAGATCATAAGTATGGGTAAAGTTTCAGTGAATGGATCTCTGGGTTGAACCGAGAGGTTCATTAGCTGAACTGTTTTTTGTGCTTCTTATGCTTTTACACAGACATTGAGATTTATCCTGTGGGTGTTTTAGTAATATTCCACGCTCCACTAACTGCAATTGCAAAATATTTTAACTTTATTTTATATATATACCACAAAGTGGAGCAGTGCTTGTTTACTATGTTCGGTACAGCTTATATGACCTGTTGGTTTTATAAATACCTTCTGTTGCACGTTAGTTATAAGTTTTTAAAATATGTGTACAACGTTCCAAACTTATATTGTATCCCTATCAAAAACCCAAGGAAGTGAAGAAAAGCTTGATACTGTGGAAAACAAGCTCTGTATTACTGGTGTAATCTAACCTGTTAACCTTAAATGCCTAGGTCTTTAGATTACCCGAATTTGAAACCAAATTAGAGAAGGTGTGAAGACATCAAGAAAAAGAAAAAAATTCTCTCTTCTTCTTCTACATTTGAGAATAACATCCCTCGTAATATGCCCATAGAAACACAAAGAAAGGCATGGCAATAAAACATAACAAGATAAGGCTGTTATTTCTGGTTTCAATGTGCCCAAATTAGGGCAAAGGGTATGCCCAAAATAAAAGAATTTAAAGTCTTGTAAATGCCTGTAATGTCCACCACAGTGGGTAGAATTAGTATAAATGATGTTAAACTTGACTTTATGGTTGTGCTGTGGTCATGATATTACCGAAGATGCTGAAAGTGACCTTAAATACCAATAAAAACAAAAATTATACATGATGTACTGTGCTCAGTTGGTTACTGGTACAGTACAGTATGGACTGGTCATTTTCCACTGGGTGGGTAAAGTTTCCACGAACGCTATAATATTAGATTCCAAACACTAATTATAGGAATAATCCTCAAAAATTTAATTAATGAAGCACCAAGTTGTACCCGGTGCTTCATTAATTAAAATTTTTATTTCCTGGTAAACACATGCATGGACATTACTGCCCACGCATGGATTATGACCAATCCACATCAGCTGTACCGTTAACTGGTAGAGTGCTGAATTTTTTTTGCTTGGCAAAACTTGATCATGTGTCTTTGCCTTGTTACATATTATGGGAGAGTGCCTACATTTCACAGATAATACAAAGTATATCCCGAGAATATGAAGCCTTTTGTGGCCGCACCTGCACTTCAGAGTAAAGCCCAAATATGGGCTTCCAGCACTCTACCAGTTAATAAACAAAATATCATGCAATTTGACACACAGGACTGAAATGATTCAGTACTGAGTACTAGATATGTCTGACATGAGCCAACAGAGGAAAACTTCAAGCACAGGGAGCATACTCTACAAAAATTATCTTATTCATGACCATGAGGAAATCTAAGTTTTCGCTCATAGATTTCAAATTCAACTTATATTTTCTTGCTGTCACCCATGAAATAATTTTGGCACCTACTTAACTGGTAGAGTGCTAAATTATTTTTAGTTATCCAAGTTTGTCCATATGTCTTTGCCTTGTTACAATTTATGGGAGAGTGCCTACTGGCACTCTCCCACAAATTGTAACAAGGCAATGCGGGCACGGTGGCTGAGTTGGTAAAGGTGCAGGCTGCAAGCCGAGGGGTCCTCGGTTCGCATCCCACCTTTGGCAACTGCGTTGTGTCCTTGGGCAAGACACTTCACCACCATTGCCCACGTGGGGGCACGGTGACGCTGTGTACTAAGCCGTACTGCACATCGATAGTCACGGATGGTGCACCTGTCTTCAACCAATGCTAACCCCTGCTTGTTGTGGAGTTGGTATGTTGGGCAGCTGACAGTTGCTCGCCGTTGCTCGGTAGTTCTCTCCGGGTACTCCGGCTTTCTCCACCCGTAAAACTGTCACGGTCATGGTTAGCCATTGTGCAGAAATATGTGACCTTAAACACAAATAAATAAATAAATAAATGCAACAAGGCAAATCTTCACAAACTAAATAATTTCAAAGAATAACATGAAGCACATCCACAGAATATGAAGCCTTCAAGTTGTTGTACCTGCACTTCGGAATAAAGCCCAAATATGGGCTTCCAGCACTCTACCAGTTAACTAGTAGAGTGCTAAATTAGTTTTCAAAGGTGATTTGTAACGTAAGTATTTTTTTTTTTTAAAGATCCCATGCCACTAGCTTGAGGCATCCAAGATTTGTAAGATTTTGTTCATAACATATTGTTTTGTCACAATTTATTAGAGTACCTGCTTCTGGAAAAAATTTTTTTTTCTACTGCCTAGAAAACAGCAAGCTAATTCATACAGTGTGTCAAAAGTGTCTTTCAGCATATTTCAAGAGAGTCCTGACAGTGGCTTCTAGTACTTAACCCTTTACCCAACAAATCGGCCACATCCGCCCACGTAATATGCAAATTCAGCAGCTGAAAAAATATTATTTTTAATAAACTTTTTTCAACAAAACCATATCATGTGACCCCACTTTGGAATGAGCTCGTTGAGCCCATTCCAATGAGGGGTCACATGATATGGTTTTGTTGAAATTTTTCTGAAATTTTTTTTAAAATTATTTTTAAAATAATAAATTTTGATATCGTCTGCGTTGGGTAAAGGGTTAATGGCTGACGTGCAGTGGTCACTTTCCATGGGTGTGCAGTATTTCCATGAACGCAATAATATTAGATTTCAAACACTAATTATGGGAATAATCATCAAAAATTTAATTAATGAAGCACCGGATTACAACCAGTCCACAGTGACTGTACTCTAACTGCCTTGTGTACTTGTGCAAGACACTTAATCGCAATTGCCCTGGTGGACACTGTGTACTAAGGCTTACTGCATGTTAACCCTTTAACCAACGCAGACGATATCGAAATTTATTATTTTAAATATCATTTTTTTAAATTTTTCCAAAAATTTCAACAAAACCATATCATGTGAACCCTCATTGGAACAAGCTCAATGAGCTCGTTCCAGTGAGGGGTCTCATGATATGGTTTTGTTGAAATATTTAGAAAAATTTAATTTTTCAACTGCTCAATTTGCATATTACGCGGGCAGCTGCGGACGATTCATTTGGTAAAGGGTTAATGGGGTACATGCCTTGAACCACTGCTAACCCTGCTTGTGCAGAGTTAGTATGCTGGGAACTCTCACAGTTGCTCACCACTGCTTGGTGGTTCTCTCCTGGTAGCCAAACTTCTTCCACCCATAAAACTGTCTGACATGATGTAACCTTGGCTGTTGATAGCATTGTTTAAACCCATATAAAACAATAAAACTGGTTTAATTGGTGGAGTGTTAAATTATTTTTGGCCATTAAAATTTGTTCACATGTCTTTGGCTTGTTACAGTTTATGGGAGTGGGCCCAGAGGCAGTACAGAATTTGAAGCCTTTAAGTTGCAGTACTTGCGTTTCAGATTGAAGCCCAATTATTGGCTTCCAGCAATCAACCAGTTAACTGGTAGAGTGCTGAATTATTTTTAGTTGACAAAATTTGTTCATATGTTCTCTCCTTGTTACAATTTATGGGAGAGTGCCTCTGGGCACTCTCCCATAAATTTTAACGAAGAAAATCCATACAAAATAGTTTTATTCCAAAGATAAGGGGGCGCGGTGGCATCGCGGTATTCGGTTCTCGTCAGATCACCGAAGTTAAGCAACGTCGAGCTCGGTTAGTAGTTGGTCGGGTGACTGATTTCGATGACTGATTTGCGTTCCTGCATTGTGTCCTTGGGCAAGGCACTTAACCCCGATTGCCTACATGGGGGCATGATGACGCTGTGTACTAAGGCATACTGCACGTCGAAAGTGCACATGTCTTCAACCAATCTAACCCTGCCTGTGCCACGGTGCAGAGTTCAGAGGTATGATGTTGGGGTGCTGACAGCTGCTAGTCGTTGCTCGGTGGTTCTCACTGGGTACTCCGGCTTCCTCCACCCATAAAACTGTCACCGACATGATATGACCTTGGCTGTTAATGTGCCGTTAAACCCTAATAAATAAATAATCCAAAGATAAAATAGAGCCCATCCACAGAATATGAAAGGTTTAAGTTGGAGTACCTGCACTTCAGAATAAGGCCCCAAAAGGGGCCTCCAGCACTCAACCAGTTAACCCTTTACCCAACACAGACAATATCAAAATTTATTATTTTGAATATAATTTTTTCAAATTTTTCACAAAATTTCAACAAAACCATATCATGTGACCCCTCGTTGGAAGAAGCTCGTTCCAATGAGGGTTCATATGATATGGTTTTGTTGAAATTTTGTGAAAAATAATATTTTTTCAACTACTGAATTTGCATATTACACGGGCGGATGCGGCCGATTCGTTGGGTAAAGGGTTAACCCTTTACCTAACATGAAAAGCAGGTGACACATGCAAGCAAAAATTCTGGAATAACCATTTTTTGCATAATGTAGGCCGGTTTTTGCCATTACGTTGGGTAAAGGGTAAAGAAGCATTTCCTGATCCTTGCTTTTTATCTCTTCCAGGATATTGGTAGAATACAGCGAGCACTAGACAAGTCGCAATCAACCATTAAAGACCTCAATGGTTGCTTAGATGATGCTAAGAAAGAACGCAATCAGCTATTTGAGGAGATCATGAGGTTGCAGAAATTGTGTTATGCATCTAAAGTGAATGGAATCATTGACAGATATCAAGAAAAGGGATTAATCAATAACACAAATATGGATGAGACTAGTACCACCAAGAATGACGGACCACTACAATCCACCGCTCTCAGTGGGAAACCTACAGAAGTTACATTCACTCCCCAAAGAATAAGATCGTTATCAGCTGACCGCCTTTCTGAGCGAACTTCTAAAGTTTTAACAAGTAGCCCTTCTGTATCAAATGTGACAGCTAGTCCAATGAGTAAGCAAGCTGGCATCAAAGATTCAAGTCGTTATAACTTTGATGCTATTTCTCCCATTCATCCCTCCTTTAGCCATGAAATTTATCCTCATAGAAGACAAGCTTCCTATGCCAATAGATCTAAGTTTTATAACCTCAATGAGCCTGAAACACCCTCCATTTCACATTGTATTGATGAAAAATGTACTCCAAGTCCTTTAAAAGATGGTGCTTTTTCGATTGATCGTATTTCTTGGGCTCCAGTTAAAGAGAAGCGATCTGTTAATAGAAGTGAAATTATGAAAGGTATGTCCCCAGAGAGGATCAACCATGATAGACATTTAGGCTTCGGTACGCCAAGAAATGATTCAAGTATTGCAACAAACATATCTGGTCGCTCGTCTTTCGTAGATGTCATATCATCCGATATTAATGATAGCATTAACTCCCCTGAAAAAATAGATCAGCTTTCTCGTAATTCAACACACATCAGACATCAATATTCAGACAAAGATGATGGCTTTATGGATGACAGTCTCCCAAGAAGACTGAGTTACAATGACACGAGCACATCTCGAGTTCAATCTTACCGTTCTAGCTTCCATGATCGGCATTCGCTATCTCCACATAGATCCATGAATGCATCCATGGCCACAACTCCAAGACGTGGCATTCTAAAAACATTTCGCTCGCCATCCAGAGATGATAGCACAAGACACATTCCAGCTGAGCATCCTTACTCTCCGAGACGCACACCAGATCCAGAATCAGATGTGGATTATGAAATAGTTAGAAACTTACAAGAGGATTTCGACACCTCATGCTCAGGGGAACCTGAACGGATGCGGAACATGTCGTGGTATGATTTCTCACTGTATGTATATAGTAACTAACTTAGAAACTAAAATACCTCTCATCACACTGAATAAGTTTGAAAAACTTGATTTATTCAAAGGATGAATTCAGGACATAAACAATATTGTCCCTGTATCCTGATAAATTCTGTCTTTTGATTGGTCAGAATGCCTTGGACAAATAGCCATGGTAAAGGGTGTGCCCAGCATCCAAGGCATATGAGAGCGTGCAACATCCAGGGTATTAGCACACACAAAACTTAGGGGGTATGTGGTTTAAACGAAAGCTTTCTGCATTTGCTCACCTCGACATAAAAATCGAGCCAAAAAACCTGAAAATAGTCACAAATGTCATCAGATTTCCAACAATTAAATCATAAAAATAAAATTAGAGCAAATAATTTGTCCCCTGAGTACCAATGTGTTCTATGTGCCAGTAGGCACATAGAACACATTGGAACTGAAGGGACGATATGTCATCAAAATACTGTTTACTAGTTTTCTTAACGACACAAGGGATGTAACTCTGTCTGTTATCTTCTGCGATTATAAAAACAAAATAATTATCACAAATTTGGTCCAAGTGATTGTGGAGCTGAGAAAAGCATCCACAAATTTATTTCCACTATGTTTGTATTCTGTTTCAAATGGGACAAAAACGTTATCTCCGCCAACATGTATGGTATATGGAGATTTAATACCTGGATGTCTTATTTAAAACACCTCGCCTGAGACTCGGTGTTTAAAAACCAACATCCAGGTATTAAATCTCCATATACCATACATGTTGGCAGAGATAACTTGTATTAAAAATTTTTTTAATTTTTGTTCTCTTGACAAAGACAATAAATTCTGTATCCAAATTTACCCGAAACTCTATTGGAATAGACTTGAAAAATCCTTCCCTCAAATTTGTCACATAACTGCATTTCAGCAGCATAAAAAAGGTTGACTTGGGCCTTGTGGAAATTTTGAATGTGTTGAAACACATAAATATGAAATACCCATCTGTGATTTAATTGAAGAACTTATTAGTTAGTCAACAACCATATCATGTGACTCCGCATTGGAATGAACTTGTTCCAATATGGGGGTCACATGATATGATTTTGTTGAAATTGTTTTAAATTTTCTTTTTTCGACTGTTTATTTTGTAATTCATGCTGGTGTATGTGGCATTTTTGATACGTAAAGGATTAATGCCTCATTGTTATGGGATTGTCCGAGTCAGCCAACCTCCTGTCAACTTTGCATCTGATTTCTTCTGAGGGCTTGGCCCCTCAAAAATAAGCCCACCCATCAGACATGTTAAGCTGAAGAATTGGAAAATAGTGAGATTTCTAAGGCAAAATAGTGAGATTTTAATTTTTAACCCTTTACCTAACATGAAAAGCAGACGACACTCGCAAAAAAATTCTTGAAAAACTACTTTTTTTCATTTTTTGTCTCAAAAACATAGGTTATGACCCCTCGTTGGAACGAGCTCGTTCCAACGAGGGGTCATAACCTATGTTTTTGAGACAAAAAATGAAAAAATATTGAAAATTAATTGGCGATTTTTGAGAATAGCGCTGGCCGGTTTTGGCCGTTACGTTGGGTGAAGGGTTAAATGGCTCAAAAGAGTAAAATTTATTGACTTTAGGCCCCCAAAAATTAAAAATCTGTTTTTCAGGCCCTCCCGCATTGTCCATCTGGCAACCGCATCTTCTCTTTTTATAACCAATGCAAACTTGAAAAATTAAAAATTAAATGGTTTATGTCTGATATTTTTTACCCAAGTAAATAAAATTGCCACTTGAGTGAAACCGAAGCCTTCTTGGACACAAGGGATGTAATACACCACCACCATGCTATTCTGAAGGTTATGAGGCCTAAAATATAAAACAAACCAAGAACCTGAACTTTTTAATTTTAAAGAAATAGTTACAAAAATAAAAATTAAAATACAAAAATGCCCACTCGCATGCAATTTTACAAAAAAATGGCCTGAGAAACAGAAGATCTACTTTGTGAGGCCTTAATAGAGAGATTTTGTTAGGCTCGTTTAACAAAAATAACTGTGTTGCGTCCTTGGGCAAGGCACTCGATTGCCCATGTGGGGACACAGTGATGCTATGTACTAAAGCATACTGCATACCAATGGTGCCCTTGTCTACAACCAATGCTGACCCTGCTTGTGTAGGTTTAGTATGTTGAAGAATCTTGACAGTGCTTGCCACTGCTTGGTGGCTCTCTCCGGGTACTCTGGCTTCCTCTACCCTTAAAACTGCCTGACACGAGGTGACATTGACCGTCAACAAGCCAGAAAATAAGCAGACTGACATCTGCAAAATGAGGTCCCAGAGGGTGAATTTAGTGATGCTACCCTGCATAGGGTAGCATCATTAAATTTACCCTCTGTGAACTTCAAACTGAATCAGGAGCTCAAAACTAAACAGAAAGAGGTACCCAGAGGATAAATTGGCCCACTGTATGAGATAGCATCATCAAATTCACCCTCTGAAGGCCTTATTGTGCAAATGTCAGACTGCTTATTTTCAGGCCTGACTGTCAAAAGTGTCATTAAACCACAATGAATAAAGTGCCAGAGTACCTGCTGTACTACATCTGTAGACTTTATCTCGTGTTTCTAGGAGTTAATATACTTACAGTATGATGAGAGGTTAATATATTTAGATTAGAACTTGTAAAATGTAGATCAAGTGGATCCAGACTGGAGAAATTATCATTCAATTTAGAATTAAATGTGAAATGCCCTTCTGTAAATTGAAGAAATTGTGACAAATATAAATTGTCTAGTTTCAAGTATTGCAATGGTGAATGCCTAATTTTTCGAAATCATCTTGAATTTATGGTTTTCATCAAGGCAGTCTGTGAATTCTATTCATGTGCAGCTGAGAATTCTTTAGCGTAGAGAATGTTTGTTACAAGGCTGAACAAACACTGGAAAGCAATTTTCAAATTTATGTAAATTCTTTTACACTTGTCACAAGGTTTAGATGTTGATGAGCTTGATCATTTGTGTTTCGAAAATGAAAAGAAGAGAAAATTGTTGAACATATTTTTGCTGTATTGTAAAAATGGGCTTATTCGTTAGGTATACAGTAGAACCCTGTTAATTGAATAGCCGCTTTGCCAATGAAAATTATTTCATTAACAGGAGTATTCAATTAATAGGGATTGTGTCTATCATGTATTTTAGAGATAAACTTAGCATTTATTCTACTATATCTTGTTTGACAGAGCTCCATGAGCTCTGTCAAACAAGATATAATAGATTAAATACCTGTATTGGATGTACTGAAGGCAAATAGGCCTATAAACAAAGGAAAACTGGGGAGAGTCAAGGTAATTTCTCGACAGGTTACAAGATTTTTTATTTAATTAACAGGAGTTTACTCTATAACCTATATTCAATTAACAGGTCAAATTTGTACTGGAGGTATGGTAAATGGTTTTGTGTTGGGAAATTATATTCAATTAACAGGGTTATTCAGTTAAGAGATATCCAATTAAGTGGGTTCTTCTGTACTAGAGAAGGAGCAAATTGTTTTTCAAATGCACTACTTTCCTTTTTGAAACCTAATGTAGAGTACGCGAGGGTTTGAGGTGGGAGTTTTCGATTTTGCAGATAAGGTTTCAATTTTAGTTCGGTTTCAGGAACAAACCACAGTTTCGGTTCAATTTTTAAATATTTTAAGGTACAATATAAGTAATGGAAAGATAGCTTGAAGTTAGGTGACAAGTTATTTTCGATGTCAAAAATACTAATTATTTTGTGAATTTTTGTTGTCCATCTGTATTTATGAACAATTCTTCACAATTTAACCCTCTGCACACTGATGTCAAAATGGCAAAGTTTTCAGCAGCAAATATTTCACATAATGCAGCTTGATATTTAACCAAATATACCTTATTTGACAGAGCTCCGTGAGCTCTGTCAAACAAGATATAATTCGTTAAATTCATAGTTGAACAGGAGAAAAACGGGAGTGTTTGGAAAAAATTATGTTGCACTACTAGAGTGACAGGGGTTAAACTCAAAAAAATAAAAAATTATAACGTTGTTTAGAATTCTGACGGCATCGAAAATAACATGTTACGTATTTTCAAGCTAAATTTCCCATTACTTATATAATACCTTAAGGACATATAGGCTTCTTAATATGGAAAAAAATTGCAATAGGTTGTTCGACACCACTCAGTGCAAAAAAACCTGTCTGTAAGTATTTCCATTGGATTCAGCCTAACTTCCCTTTGGGGGGTGGGGGGGGGGGGCGCGGTGGCTCAGTTGGTAGAGGTGCAGGCTGCAAGCCGAGAGGTTCTCCGTTCGAATCCCATCTGCGGCAACCGTGTTGTGTCCTTGGGCAAGACACTTCACCCCCATTGCCCACGTGGGGGCATGGTGATGCTGTGTACTAAGGCATACTGCACATCGATGGTGCACCTGTCTTCAGCCACTGCTAACCCTGCTTGTGTGGAGTTGATATGTTGGGGAACTGACAGTTGCTCACCGTTGCTTGGTGGTTCTCTCCGGGCACTCCGGCTTCCTCCACCCATAAAACTGTCACAGTCATGGTTAGCCATTGTGCAGAAATATGTGACCTTAAACACCAATAAATAAATAAATAACTTGACTTTGATCATTCTTAGGTGCGTTTGGGGATCAGCTGTGCATGTTATTGAGTCGGACAAAAAACACAAATTAGAGTAACAAGTGAATAAAGTAGATCTGATCTATGGTATGTTCTCATTATCACATTATCTCCTTTATTGACTCGTCTGGTCGACGAGTCAATAACGGATAAAATGTGACAATTAGAGTATGACGTATTGCTCCTTTATTGGGTAGATTAAGAGATGAGAGTCCATAGCTGTCAGGATGGAGTACACTACAGTTAAAACTAGAAGTCCTATCATGAAATGCATACAAATAGCACGTCGATCTGCGCGTTAATCTACGCGTTATGACCATAGTAAGGCTATCAAATTCTGTACATATGGCCTGTGCACAAGCAATGTTTCAGCCAATGGACCTCCGGGTAACCCGGAGGTCCATTGGCAGAAACATTGCCTGTGTTGGCTATGAGTAACTAGGAGAACCTGCCGTGCTTTGGATGCCATTCGATATGGCAATTACGTGCAATTCCTACGTGCAATTAAGCGTAGATAAGTGCACAGTTTGTGACAGGACTTCTAGTTTTAACTGAAGTTTGATCAGTTGATTCACCATTCGGCCAGTTTTTGCTGGGTGTTGTGGTTTGGCTTTTGAGTTTCCTACAAAAAACGGAACCAAACTGGAAAACCCCGAAACTGCCAAGCTCCGGGGAGGATGATTTAACTAACCAACATAGTTGCCATAAATCTAGTCATTTTATCCGCAAGAAAAATTTCCACAGGTTGGTCGATGTGTTTTCCTTTACACTGACCAGGCTGACAGCGATTCAGCCAATACCTACTCTTTCCAACTGACTACTCTGAGTCAGAAAAACAGAACAGTGAGTTTGAAAAAAAGGATTGGCCACAGATTTGAGTCGAAATTTTGGAAAATTTTGTTCGCTTATTGGAAAACATAGACAATTTGATCAAAAATTTGAAAATCACTTTGGCCCTGACCCCAAAAATATGACAAGAGCAAATTAAATTGATATTATTATTGAATTTCCAACTTTTGGAATTTACATGACCTAATTTCCAACTTTTGGAATTTTAGGCAATAATTGAGGGGTGGGGGTAGGGATGAGATACCCCTCCACCCCCACCCCACCATACACAAATCCCCTAGCTGTGTCCCTGAGTGCTATTCATAAAAAGTTGCCATTCAAATTTTAATATTCGCGAATTCCTAGTTTTGTCTCACTCGTATCATTTTTTGGGGGGCTCTTATGACCCTTTCCAGTTAAATGGTCGAGTGCTAGAGTATTTTTTCAAATGGCAATTTGTAACACAGGTATTTTTTTCAAAGATACCATGCTACTAGTAAGGGGAGCTAAGTTTGGCAGAATTTTGTTCAAAAATGAGTGTTTTGTTAAAAATTATTGGAGAGTGCCATGTGGCACTCTCCAATAAATTTTAACAAAAATAATTTTATATAAATATTTTTTTTCTATTCGCCGAGTAAAGAATAAGGTAATGCACACTGTAAAGCCATTAAAGTGGCTTTTATTTCATTTCAGCGTACCCACGATAGTCGCTTCAAGCACTCAACCATATAGAGAATTCTTCACATTGAGAAGGACAATCTCCATAATGAATTGCATGGAAATGGGAGTCCTTCATAACATGTTAGGGTCAGGGCTGGGATTACTTTGCCAATGCTAATAAGTGTAGAGGCCATGTCCACGATGATTTATCCATTATGTGGTCATTTTTATCTCTTTCTCAGCTGCAAGGAGTATTGAAGAAAGTAATATTAAATAACTCTAAACAGGGAGTAAGTGTGTACCATTTCTCAATTGTGTGCCATTGACAGAGATTGTACACATGCATACAGATAAGTGATAGCATTGCAGATCAATACATAATTTCTTATATTCTGGAACCAGTTGTTCTCACATGTATTTTTTTATTTTTGACACTTTTCTTTTCTATCAGCAGCTTTGGTAGGTTACACTCCACAGCAGATAATGCATGGACCCATTATCTAACATTACAGCCATAACTGCCCACTGTTTATCACAAAAAAATCACCATTCAAATTTTATTATTTTTTTTGCTTTTTGTCTGCAAAACATACCTTTTGATCCCTTTTATTTTTATCCCCTCCCCCAATAAAGTTATGGGGCATGGTATACTGGATTCAGCTTATATGTTCATCTGTCAGGCCATTTGTCGGTTGGTCTCTTTGTCTAGGCATCCATCTGTCCTTGGACACAGTTTTGTCCAGGGCATTCATTTGTCCTTCTTTTAAGAATCAATTTTTTTAAACTTAGGAGATATTTTAACCACCATGGGAACCTGTGCACGTGTGATTTTGGAATCATTTTGCCATGTCATTGCAGAGTTGTTGCCCTTTTTGACTTAGACTTTTCTTCACAACCTTCATCATGTTGTTTGTGCTTACATGTACTTGGTCACTTTTTTAAACACAGAGGTTAACCAGCATGGGAACTTGCAGCACTGTTATTTAGGGATCGCCTAGACTTATTATACGGGGGCTATATAGGAATCACCCTGTACGTCCGTACGTCCATCCGTACGTCCATCCGTCTGTCCATCCATATGTCTGTACATCTTTCCGTCCGAACAAATTCTTGTGTGCGCAACTCCTCCTACATTAAAGAACCGATTTTGAAGAAACCTTTCAAACATCATCACTACTAAGTGAACATGCGCATATTCCAAAATGTTTGATCTGCGACAATTTTAACCAGGTTATCTCTCTTGAACTTTGATTTAATATGAGTTTCTACATGAAATTCTTGTGTGCGCAACTCCTCCTACATTTATCAATCAATTTCCTTATGGCCTTCGCCTACATGATCAGAAGTGCATTCCTCTAAAAACCCAAAGCGGAGGTATTAATCACCTTCAGTAATAGTTCTAGTTTTTGCAGTGTTATTGCCCTTTTTCGACTTTAGAAGGCAACCACCATCCCAGTGGAGTGACGTCATTAATAAGAAAATACCATACCTTCCAGGAAAAAATATATTCTTAGTGCGTTCAATCTAGGAGAAAACCAATAAGATATTCGGAAAGCTTGTCAAGAAATGTGGTATACACCCAAGGTATATACTTCAAAACACGCAGACTAGCACCGCATGTTAGCGTTAATGCACTGAAGTGACCTCAAATGAAATCGGCATGACTGCATACGTCATTTCCAGACTTGTACTTCAGTTTGACAGGGCGCAATGATATCAAATGTATATTTCTCTCCGATAAACTGATAGGGCAATTTGAGGTGTGCTGAAGTTTTTCTTGGAGTGTTCTGGTTTCGATTTTCGTCTGTAAGGTCAGTCTTATTTCTGGAAGCAAAACAGTTGTTTTTTGTTATTTATTTATACCTCTGCAGACATGATTTGCGATGATTAAATAGTTCTGATGCCAATTAAATATGCAAATAGGTTGGTCCCGTGGGTGGGGTGAGACAAGCCTATCTCTCTCAGCTGTCCCACACGACTTTATATATCTCAGTACCTTAGTAGTGGGAGAAAATAGATGCACAACTGAATATGAAGCTTTCAAACTGAAGTATGTGCACTTCACTTCAAAGTCCAAATATATGCTTCCAGCAATCAAACAGTTAACTGGTAGAGTGCTAAATTATTTCTGGTCCTCCAACTTTGTTCACATGTCTTTGCCTTGTTATAATTTAGGGGAGAGTGCCAATAGGCACTCTCCCCTAAATTATAACAAGGCAAAGCCTCACACACTAAATAATTTCACTTTTAAAGATAATGTGATACATATCCACAGAATATGAAGCCTTTAAGTAATGGTACCTGCACTTCTGAACAAAGCCCAAATATGGGCTTCCACAGCACTCTACCAGTTAAGAACTTGGCTTTTCTTCAACAGGGCCTCTTTATGTATCTTCTACATTTTCTTTATGCACAGACTCCATTTATCATTTGACGATTTCAGCATATTTAATTTCACCTTCAGTATTTAAAACTTAACATTTACTATTTATCACATTCTACAAACAGTACAGTCACTGTGCACGGGTCGTAATCCATGCATGGGCAGTGATGTCCACCCATGCATTTACCAGGCAATAAATAGACAGAACGTGATGTGTGTTTGAATCGGTGGGTGTTTTACATAACGAGTTCAAATAGCGTAGTCATATTTTGTGAGAGCCATTGGCTCGAGTGAAATATGACTACGCCATTCCAACTGGTTATGTAAAACACCCATAGATTCAAACACACATCATGTTCTGTGTTTATTACAAATCCCATGCATTAAAATTCATTTAAATAAACAAATTTTAATTCCGATGTTTAAACCTAGAGGTGAAGAGTCCATTTGTTTTGTTTGAAGCTGTACTGATCTAATGGATTGATAAAAAATCAAAACAACCTTTTGAGAACCAGGCGTATTTGTTGAAATTTGTATTGCTGTTTCTCTTCGGCTGATGTCCATTCACACCAAACCATTTGGTGGCTATTACTGTTCGTAAAAATAAGTACGAATTTGGGCAGTTTTGCAAAACAGATAGGAGAAATCTTTTTAAAAGCAGTTCAAAGCATGTCAAGATATCCAAATATTCAACGAAATAAAGTTGACCAATTTAGATATAATGTTATCTGCAGACGAGACTGCCACGTGACTAGGTTAATGCTGTGGTTGGAAATGATTGGGGTGTTTTTTTAATATTATCTCATTTTAAGTAGTTTTTTGTGAACCGACTTTATTTTGCTTTGGACTTTTTTATTTTCACACTATCGATATTTGTATAACCGGTGCTTCATTAAGTAAATTTTTGATGATTATTCCTATAATTTGTGTTTGGGCTCTAATATTACAGTAGAACCTGTCTTGAGAGACCGCCTTTTGGGTCACACAAAAGTGGTCTCTCAAGACAGGTGGTCTCTCATAACAGGTTTCAGGTTTTCTCAAGTCAGTGAATAACCAACCACAAAATTCAGAAATGGAGAAGAATGGACTTTTGTAATTACTTTGTAGTTGTTCTTTTTTATGAAGTTTTTGTAACAAATTGAAATGGACTGTTATAAAAATTATAAAAATAAATTAGTGTTGAAAATCTTCATTGAAGATTTTCAACACTAATTTATTTTTATAATTTTTATAACAGTTCATTTCAATTTGTTACAAAAAGATTTTCAACACAAATTTATTTTTATTCCTGTCTGTCACATTTCAGGTTTGTATGAAATTGTTTATTCAGCAATAATCCTAATCTTTTCACAGGGGTCTTATAAAAACATCTCAATCTTTAATGAGTTAGCAACTGAAACCCAGTTAAGAGCTTTTAATACTTTTAATTATGTTAGTATAATCACAATGGATTTTCCAATTCCAGAACAGGTAAAAAGTTTTTGTGATTGTTTCAGTCTTCAAAGGGGCGGTCTCTCAAGACAGGTCTATTATGGCATAAAAATACAAGTTGGTACCAGGTCACAGTGGTCTCTCAAGACAGGTGGTCTCCCAAACCAGGTCCATTATAGAGTAAAACCAATCGGTGCCTGGCAGATGTGGTCTCTCAAGACAGGTGGTCTCTCAAGACAGTGGTCTCTCAAGACAGGTTTTACTGTATTGCGTCTGTGGAAATATTGCCTACCCGTGGAAAGTGACCAGTCCACAGTGACCATACTGTACTTATAGTGGTATATTTTTGCACATCAGCTAACAACAGATTCACAATCCATCATCAAATATAAGTAATCAAATATTTAATATATCAATAAGATGCAAGCAGTCACAACATCTTGAAGGTGTACATGTTTATGAAAGTGTCGTTTTTTTGCCTAAATTCAAAATGAAGATTTTGCAAGTACATTAGAACCTTGGTACATGTATTTGAATTGTCTCTTTACCAGTGAAAATTATTCAATTAACAGGAGTTTTCAATTACCAGGAATTTGCTCACTTTCTTTATTCTAGAGATAAAACTCAGCATTTATTCCATTATATCCTGTTTGACAGAGCTCCATTAGCATGTAGATTAAATACTTGTACTGTATGAACTCAGGCCAAATAATTCTGTAAATAAGGTTTTTGATGATTGTTGGGATGATGTCTTGACATACTGTCATATTGTTTTTATTCAATAAACAGGAATTTACTCTATAACTTATATGCAAGTAAAAATTGGTTTTAAAAGTGTGATAAATGATTTTGCATTTGGAAGTTAGATTCAGTTAACAGGGTTATTCATTTAAGAAATGTCCAGTTAAGTGGACTCCACTGTGCAAAATCACACCACTTTCTTAGTGTTTGAAGTAAGCAGTAAGCATTTTTTCTTGGTGTCTATCAGAAAACACACTTTCATCAACACATCATAGTCATATTTCAGCTTTAAACAGAGCACATAGGAAGCATTTCAAAGTTGAGTGGGAGGGGGGGGGGGGG
This sequence comes from Pictodentalium vernedei, assembly GCA_031216915.1. Classification (NCBI taxonomy): domain Eukaryota; kingdom Metazoa; phylum Mollusca; class Scaphopoda; order Dentaliida; family Dentaliidae; genus Pictodentalium; species Pictodentalium vernedei. Next base: position 64,381,449 of record CM062297.1, read on the forward strand.
GGGGGTGGGAGGCTCAGTCATAAATGGGCACACACCATACTCATATACATGTTATGCCAGTGGGTGACACAAGTGCCTCAGTTGCATGGTAGAAATACCAAAAACATATCTATGTTTGCAGGGACTAATACACCTCCACATTAAGAAAGTGCATATGTTTGTCTTCATATTTAACCCTTTATCTAATGTAATGGCCGAAACCGGCCATCGCTGTTCACAAAAAATACTATCCAATTTTCATTATTTTTTCATTTTTTATCACAAAAACATAGCTTATGACTCCTCATTGGAACGAGCTTGCTGAGCTCGTTCCAATGAGGGGTCATAAGCTGTGTTTTTGTGATAAAAAATGAAAAAAAATTGAAAATTAATTGGCTTTTTTTTAAAATAGCGCTGGCCTGTTTTGGCCATTACATTGGGTAAAGGGTTAACCTTATGGCCTACTTGAGGCATTTGCAATGTCATACCATCGCCAGGAGCTCCTGCTGACAATAAACAAATCAAAGTTATCTTCAGGAAACCATATAGTTATTCAAGTATTTTATTTGCAAGGGTCGTTTTCTTTTCATGTTAGGTAAAGGGTTATCCAATTTCCCAACTAGGCTGCAGGGAGTGCAGTGGCTAAGTGGACATGGCATTGGCCTTCAAATGAAGGCCCACAGTTTGATTCCCGCCAGGGGTAACTGTGTCCTTGCACAAGGCACTTAATCCTGATTACCCATGTGGTGACACAATAGTGCTATGTACTAAGGCATAGTGCTCGTCAGTGATGAACGTCTATACAACCAATGCTAACCCTTCTTGTGCCAAGTTAACATATTCGGAGTCTGACAGTTGCTAGCCACCGCTTGGTGCTTCTCTCTTGGTACTCTGGCATTCTTCACCTCTAAAATGTTTGACACGTGGTGACCCTGGCTGTCAAAAATGTCATTATTAGACACCACTAAAAACAGTACATAAAAACTAGGCTGTAACACTGTTTATATATACCACATTAATGATATACCACAGTTATTGGAAATTATATCCCAGTCACAAAATTAAAACGCATAAAATACTTGTATTACCCCTACTGTATTATAATATAAAAACAAGTAATGAAAGCTTTTTTGTGACGATCCGATACCCCCTCTCGCTTCAATTGGAAATGTGCCCACAAAACGAGGCTTTGTCAACACGCGTTGTTGCACAACTGTCAACAAGAATTTTATCTCCAAGCTTATCATAAACAAATAATACCGTCATCATTATAGGTTCCTTTGATAAAAATCACTCCGTTCAGACATTTTTTCTCTGCGACTCTAAGCCATTAAAACAACAACAGGATTTTACACCTTAGCAATGTTACGTCACCATTATTGTTTTAATGGCGTCTAGTCGCAGAAAAAAAAAAAGCCGACCGAAGTGATTTTTATCAAATAAAAGAACCATATAATGATAACAGTATTATTTGTTTATGATAAACGTGATGATAAAATACTTGTTGACAGTTGTACAACAATACGTGTTGATGAAGCCTCGTTTTATGGGCGCATTTCCGATTGAAACGAGAAGGGAGTATCGAATCGCCTAAAAAAAGCTTTCGTTACTTGTCTTTATATTATAAATACAGAAGGGGTATCAGTATATATATGTATTTTAGGCATTTTAATTTTGTGACTGCGATATAATTTCCAGTAACTCTGGATATACCCGCTTTTTAAAATCCAACATTATCATGTACAGTTTTCAATTTGATAACCTTTATACAGTTAAAACTAGAAGTCCTGTCACGAACTGTGCACTTATCTTGGCTTAATTGCATGTTGGAATTGCGCGCAATTGCCATGTTGAATGGCATCCAAAGCACGACAGATTCTCCTGGTTACTCATAGTAAGCACAGGCAAAGTTTCTGCTAATGTACCTTTGGGTCACCCGGAGGTCCATTGGCTGAAACATTGCTTGTGCACAGGCTATATGTACAGAAGTTGATAGCCTTACTATGATCATAACGCATAGATTAATGTGCAGATCGACGTGCTATTTGTGTGCATTTCATGACAGGACTTCTAGTTTTAACTGTAGCTAGCCACTCTATAGGCAATAGCTAACTGTTTTGTTTTGATATAATTTTTTTTTCTGATTGGAATGCAACAGGTTAATTTTCACGCTGCGAAGAAGAATGAAAATAATTCCAGGCATTGCACGCGAAAATAAAAATTATATCAAAACAAAACAATTAGCTATTGTGTTTTTTATATTACAATTCATACAGTAAGTGGAGAGTGGATTGTAACTAAATCACCTGTGGAGTGGAGTTATAACTCAAGCTATAACTTTCAAATTGTGTACATATCTACAAAAATACAAGCAATGTTTCAGCCAATGGACCTCCGGGTTTAACCCGGAGGTCCATTGGCTGAAACTTTACTTGTACCGGTTATGCTTCGCAAGAAATTTGCAATTATTGCATGGGTGGAATCTCCACTCTGCGGATGATTTAGTGATAATACACTCTGCACGTACTGTATATAGAATTCAGAAACGGACAGAAGTGTATTCATAAACACTTAAATCGTTTTTTGATTTTTGAAGATGTTCAATCAGCTGTTTACAAAAATAGCTGTTTTTTTCAACTGTGTGCATTGATACTCAGCTTAACTTGTTAAGCTCTGTAGGTTCAAGGTCAGACATTTCATGATAAAAAATATTGTCAATATCTTCAGAAGTGATGCTCTTTATTCTTCAAATGATGCCATTTTTAAGAGAAATGTGAATCAGTCAATGATTTGCTATCAAGCTGTACATTTGTATCAAAAGCAGACTACAGTGAAGTATGGGAAATAACTCTTCTGAAGCATCAAGTTGAAAACAAAAAGTTCCAGTTTTTGGAATAACTTGCAAGCAATTAGATAACACCAAAGAGTTAGATAACATTTTATTTATCTAACAGTTGGAAGAATGACATATTTTTTATTTTGGAGGAAATCTTTGCCCCAGTAAGGCCCCACAAAGTAGATCTTCTGTTTCTCAGGCCATTTTTAGCTCTACTTTGACGTAGTCAAATTTGAGGTTATGTCATGGCCCCTCATCCATCTCTTTGTCCGTCAGTCCATCAACAAATCAATATGGCTCGGTCTAGAGGCTGTATTTATGAACCGATCGTTATCACCGTGGGACAAGAATGAGTGTTTTTGGGTGCGGTCCAAAATCCAAGATGGCCACCAGCAGCCATTTTGTAGCAAAATTAGTGCAATCAGGTTTTTGTACGAACTTCTGTATGAAACTTCTGATTTGAATAAATTTTTGTATGAAATTTAGTAACATGGAATACTTCACATGTAATACAAGTTTTTTTCTCATGCATAAATTAGATGAACTTTGATGTATCCAGTGCTACCTTTTCACAGTACACATGTCAATACGACTTGGGCTAGAGGCTGTATTTATGAACTGATCTTCACAAAACTTCTTGGGTACCTTTGTTATCACCTTGGGACAAGAACAAGTGTTTTTGGGTGCGGTCCAAAATTTCAAGATGGCCGCCGGCGGCCAATTACACAAACTTTGATTTATTCAGTGCTACTTATTCACAAGTGCATGTGCAGGCTGCAAGCCGAGAGGTTCTCGGTTCGAATCCCACCTGCGGCAACCATGTTGTGTCCTTGGGCAAGACACTTCACCCCCATTGCCCACGTGGGGGCATGGTGACGTTGTGTACTAAGGCATACTGCACGTCGATGGTGCACCTGTCTTCAACCAATGCTAACCCTGCTTGTGTGGAGTTGGTATGTTGGGGAGCTGGCAGCTGCTCGTCGATGCTCGGTGGTTCTCTCCAGGTACTCCGGCTTCCTCCACCCGTAAAACTGTCACAGTCATGGTTAGCCATTGTGTAGAAATATGTGACCTTAAAAACACCAATAAATAAATAAAATAAATTCACAAGTGCACATTTCAGTACGGCTCTGGCTGGAGACATCTGTCACCCACCTTTACAATACTTTACCTGTACATTTGTTACAGGCTATAGTCAGTATTTATGTACAGACCTTTACAATACTTTACATGTACCTTTGTTATCGGGTCATTACCTAGATGTGTGTCATTGCTGTGTCACATACTATACATGTACATGTCTTACACAAGTTCAGCTCGAGTGTCATTGACACTTCCATTTGTAAAATTGCATGTGGATGGGTGGTTTTTATGCCCCCGCCAATTTTGATAGGTGTTACCCTTGTCCATCAGTCCATCCGTCCATCCATGCATACGAATGTATACACATACATCTGCCCTGAATATGGTTTCCAGACGATAACTTTAGTTTGTCTGAACGAAATGAAACAAAATATTATACACAGGTTTATAACCACATAATACAGGTTGTGATTGTTAGTGGGCTTGGTTCAGTATTTTTTGGCAGAGATATGGCTCTCTCCCAACTTTGAAAACATGTTGATATTGGTTTCCGGATGATAACTTTAGTTTAACTGAACAACATTTTATACATAGATTTATTACCACATAATACAGATTGAGATTGATAGTGGGCTTGGTCCGATATTTTTTGGCAGAGTTATGACCCCTTTCTGACTTAGAGGACATGTTGATCTTGGTTTCCGGATGGCAACTTGAGTTACAGTTGTTCGATTTCAATCATTTTTGGAATATAACTTATTGTAGACAGTACATGTATTCCAGACAGGTTTGATTTTGCGAGTGGTGCAATAATTTTTAATCTTGAGTTATGGCCCCTTTTTGGACTTTCTTAACCAATAAATATAGTTTATCATAAAGCGTGGGCATCAGTGTCCCATGGACACATTTGCTAGCCTGCTGTATTGGTGGTATGTTTTAATGGAGATACGATAAGATATTTATTAACCCCTTACCTAACGAATCACCCAAATCTGCCAACGTAATTTGCAAACTGAACAGTTGAAAAAAATAAATTTTTAAAAATATTTCAACAAAACCATATCAAGTGACTCCTCATTGAAACGAGCTCGATGGGCCCGTTCCAATGAGTGGTCACATGATAGGGTTTTGTTGAAATTTTTTGAAAAAATTTCAAAAAAAGTATTTAAAATAATAAATTTTTATATTCTCTGTGTTGGGTAAAGGGTTAATTCAATTTCAACAAATATAAATGTCTATAAACTCATGCTTGGCAGTGGGGGTATAGTTTGTGCATCTTACATGAAAACCATCCCCAAATTGATCAGTTTTATTAACTTGGGTAAAATATCAGACATCCACCATTGACTTTTAATGCCCCAGCGACAAATAGTCAGTGGGGCATATTGTTTTACCCCTGTCTGTCTGTTTGCCCAACCATCCATCCATCCATCTACATCTTGGGTACATTGTTTTTCTGGCTAACTCCTCTCGCAGTTTTCAAGCTAGGACTTTTTAGCTCACCTGACTTTCAGTCAGGAGAGCTATAGTGATCACTCACCGTCCGTCGTCCGTCATTCGTCGTCCGTCGTCCGTGAACATGGTGTTTGCGTCTTCTCCTCCCAAACCACTGAACCTATTTAATTGATATTTGAGATAGTAGTTTGTTATGACATCGCAATTTGATTTGTTCAAATCAAGTTGCCTCGCCCGTGGGTAGGGCCACACCCAAAAAGTGTGCTAAAATCTTAAAAAATCTTCTTCTCATGAACCAGCAGTAGCAGAGACTTGATATTTGGTGTGAAGCTTCCTTTTGAGGTGTAGACTCAGATTTGTTCAAGAGAAGTTTGTGGGGCTATACTTGGCGTCGTAATGGGAGGGGAAAGAATATTTGCCCCTCCCAAAATTTCTATTTTCCAAACCGAGAGGCAAATTTTGACCACATTTGATATGAGGGCTTATTGGGTCATAAGTACTTAATTTATGCCAAAAATTTTTTTCCCATCGCCCCATGGGGACTGCAGGAGCTAAAAATAGAAAAAAATTAAAACGCCCATATCTCCAAAACTGCACGGCACTGAGAATTCTTATTTGTTGTGAAGCTTCCTTAGGACCAACAGAATGGAATGGTCAAATAAAATTGCCATCGGTTTTATCATGGGGTACTTTTTGGGGACTTTGAAAAAGTGCTGAGTCAGCATTTTTTAACACTGTGGGTAATGGGAAAAACATATAAGACTACTTTTCTCCGAAACCACTGCTCCAAAAGCTTTAAAATTTCACATATAACATCTTTGGAAGATTGTTTCACATGTCTATTGAAATCAATTGCCTGGGTCGATATTTGGGCTCTCTGTGGGAGCCCAAATGTTTAAATTAGTGCAGTATGAGGAGTATTTTTTAAAAATCTTCTTCAGATCTAGCAATAAGAATGTTTTGATATTTGGTATGCAGCATCCTTAGGGGGGGTGAGATTCAAGTTTGTTGAAGCCAAGTCCCTAGGTTCATATTTAGGCTGAAAATTTGGGGTCCTGTTGCGGACTTAGAAATTTTGGACCAAAATCCGAAAAAATTTTTTTTGGTTTTTTCTGCGTTTTGGTCAATTTTAAGAAAAAAAAAAAAAAAATTTTTTCCCTGAAAATTTGGGGTCCGGGTGGGACTTAGAAAATTTTGGACCAAAATCCGGAATTTTTTATTTTGTTTGTTTTTTTATGCGTTTCTGTCAATTTTAAGGCAAAAAAAATTTTTTTTTTTACTCTGAAAATTTGGGGTCTGGGTGGGACTTAGAAAATTTTGGACCAAAATCCGGAATTGTTTTTTTTTTGTTTTTTATGCATTTCTGTCAATTTTAAGACAAAAAAAAAAAAAAAATTTTTCCCCTGAAAATTTGGGATCCGGGTGGGACTTAGAAAATTGTGGACCAAAATCCGAAAAATTTTTTTTGGTTTTTTATGCATTTCAGTCAATTTTAAGACAAAAAAAAAATTTTTTTTTTACCCTGAAAATTTGGGGTCCGGGTGGGACTTAGAAAATTTTGGACCAAAATCCGGAAATTTTTTTTTTGTTTTTTATGCATTTCTTTCAATTTTAAGACAAAAAAAATAAAAAAAATTTTTTTTACCCTGAAGATTTTTGGACCAAACTCTGGAATTTTTTTTTTTGGGGGGGGGGGTTATGCGATTCTGTCAATTTTAAGATAAAAAAAAAAAAAAAATTTTCTCCTGAAAATTTGGGGTCCGGGTGGGACTTAGAAAATTTTGGACCAAAATCCGGAATTTTTTTGTTGTTTTTTATGCATTTCTGTCAATTTTAATACAAAAAAAAAAAAAAAAAATTTTCCCCTGAAAATTTGGGGTCCGGGTGGGACTTAGAAAATTGTGGACCAAAATCCGAAAAAAATTTTTTTGTTTTTTATGCATTTCTGTCAATTTTAAGACAGAAAAAAAATTTTTTTTTTTCCCCTGAAAATTTGGGGTCCGGGTGGGACTTAGAAAATTTTGGACCAAAATCCGAAAATTTTTTTTTTTGTTTTTTATGCATTTCTTTCAATTTTAAGACAAAAAAAATAAAAATTTTTTTTTTTACCCTGAAAATTTTGGACCAAACTCTGGAATTTTTTTTTTTTTTGGGGGGGGGGGGGGGGGGGGTGGGGGGGGGGGGGTATGCGTTTCTGTCAATTTAAAAAAAAAAAAAAAATTTTCTCCTGAAAATTTGGGGTCCGGGTGGGACTTAGAAAATTTTGGACCAAAATCCGGAATTTTTTTTTTGTTTTTTATGCATTTCTGTCAATTTTAAGACAAAAAAAAGAAAAAAATTTTTCCCCTGAAAATTTGGGGTCCGGGTGGGACTTAGAAAATTGTGGACCAAAATCCGAAAATTTTTTTTTTGTTTTTTATGCATTTCTGTCAATTTTAAGACAAAAAAAATAAAAATTTTTTTTTTTTTACCCTGAAAATTTGGGTTCTGGGTGGGACTTGGAAAATTTTGGACCAAAATCCGGAATTTTTTATTTTGTTTGTTTTTTTTATGCGTTTCTGTCAATTTTAAGGCAAAAAAAAATTTTTTTTTTACTCTGAAAATTTGGGGTCCGGGTGGGTCTTAGAAAATTTTGGACTAAAATTCGGAAATTTTTTTTTTTGTTTTTTATGCATTTCTGTCAATTTTAAGACAAAAAAAAAATAAAAAAATTTTTTTTTACCCTGAAAATTTTTGGACCAAAATCTGGAATTTTTTTTTTTTTGGGGGGGGGGGGGGCTTATGCGTTTCTGTCAATTTTAAGACAAAAAAAACAAAAAAATTTTCCCCTGAAAATTTGGGGTCCGGGTGGGACTTAGAAAATTTTGGACCAAAATCCGGAATTTTTTTTTTTTGTTTTTTATGCATTTCTGTCAATTTTAAGACAAAAAAAATTGAAAAAAAATTTTTTTACCCTGAAAATTTGGGGTCTGGGTGGGACTTGGAAAATTTTGGACCAAAATCCGGAATTTTTTATTTTGTTTGTTTTTTTATGCGTTTTTGTCAATTTTAAGGCAAAAAACATTTTTGTTTTTACTCTGAAAATTTGGGGTCCGGGTGGGTCTTAGAAAATTTGGGACCAAAATCTGGAATTTTTGTTTTTTTGTTTTTTATGCGTTTCTGTCAATTTTAAGACAAAAAAAAAAAAATTTTTTTTCCCCTGAAAATTTGGGGTTTGGGTGGGACTTTTTTTTTGTTTTTTATGCATTTCTGTCAATTTTAAGACAAAAAAAATAAAAAAAAAATTTTTTTACCCTGAAAATTTGGGGTCTGGGTGGGACTTGGAAAATTTTGGACCAAAATCCGGAATTTTTTATTTTGTTTGTTTTTTTATGCGTTTCTGTCAATTTTAAGGCAAAAAAAATTTTTTTTTTTACTCTGAAAATTTGGGGTCTGGGTGGGTCTTAGAAAATTTGGGACCAAAATCTGGAATTTTTGTTTTTTTGTTTTTTATGCGTTTCTGTCAATTTTAAGACAAAAAAAATAAAAAAAAAATTTTTTTACCCTGAAAATTTGGGGTCTGGGTGGGACTTGGAAAATTTTGGACCAAAATCCGGAATTTTTTATTTTGTTTGTTTTTTTATGCGTTTCTGTCAATTTTAAGGCAAAAAAAATTTTTTTTTTTACTCTGAAAATTTGGGGTCTGGGTGGGTCTTAGAAAATTTGGGACCAAAATCTGGAATTTTTGTTTTTTTTGTTTTTTATGCGTTTCTGTCAATTTTAAGACAAAAAAAATAAAAAAAAATTTTTTTTACCCTGAAAATTTGGGTTCTGGGTGGGACTTGGAAAATTTTGGACCAAAATCCGGAATTTTTTATTTTGTTTGTTTTTTTATGCGTTTCTGTCAATTTTAAGGCAAAAAAAATTTTTTTTTTTACTCTGAAAATTTGGGGTCCGGGTGGGTCTTAGAAAATTTTGGACCAAAATCCGGAAATTTTTTTTTTTGTTTTTTATGCATTTCTGTCAATTTTAAGACAAAAAAAAATAAAAAAAAATTTTTTTACCCTGAAAATTTTTGGACCAAAATCTGGAATTTTTTTTTGGGGGGTGGGGGGGGGGGGGGGGCTTTTGCATTTCTGTCAATTTTAAGACAAAAAAAACAAAAAAAATTTCCTCTGAAAATTTGGGGTCCGGGTGGGACTTAGAAAATTTTGGACCAAAATCCGGAATTTTTGTTTTTTTTGTTTTTTATGCATTTCTGTCAATTTTAAGACAAAAAAAATAAAAAAAAAATTTTTTTACCCTGAAAATTTGGGGTCTGGGTGGGACTTGGAAAATTTTGGACCAAAATCCGGAATTTTTTATTTTGTTTGTTTTTTTATGCGTTTTTGTCAATTTTAAGGCAAAAAACATTTTTGTTTTTACTCTGAAAATTTGGGGTCCGGGTGGGTCTTAGAAAATTTGGGACCAAAATCTGGAATTTTTGTTTTTTTGTTTTTTATGCGTTTCTGTCAATTTTAAGACAAAAAAAAAAAAATTTTTTTTCCCCTGAAAATTTGGGGTTTGGGTGGGACTTTTTTTTTGTTTTTTATGCATTTCTGTCAATTTTAAGACAAAAAAAATAAAAAAATTTTTTTTTTACCCTGAAAATTTGGGGTCTGGGTGGGACTTGGAAAATTTTGGACCAAAATCCGGAATTTTTTATTTTGTTTGTTTTTTTATGCGTTTCTGTCAATTTTAAGGCAAAAAAAATTTTTTTTTTTACTCTGAAAATTTGGGGTCTGGGTGGGTCTTAGAAAATTTGGGACCAAAATCTGGAATTTTTGTTTTTTTGTTTTTTATGCGTTTCTGTCAATTTTAAGACAAAAAAAAAAATTATTTTTTTTTTTACCCTGAAAATTTGGGGTGTGGTGGGACTTAGAAAATTTTGGACCAAAATCCAGAAATTTTTTTTTTTGTGTTTTTTATGCGTTTCTGTCAATTCTAAGACAAAAAGAAATTTTTTTTTTTACACCGAAAATTTTGGGTCCGTGTGGGACTTCAAAAATTTTGGACCAAAATCCGGAAATTTTTGTTTTTGTTTTTTATGCATTTCAGTCAGTTTTAAGACAAAAAAAAAAAAAAATTTTTCACCCTGAATATTTGGGGCCCTGGTGGGACTTCGAAAATTTTGGACCAAAATCCATAATTTTTTTGTTTTTTGTTTTTTATGCGTTTTTTGTTTTTTATGCGTTTCTGTCAATTTTAAGACAAAAAAAACATTTTTTTTTTACACCGAAAATTTGGGGTCCGGGTGGGACTTAGAAAGTTTTGGACCAAAATCTGGAAATTAGTTTTATCGTTTTTTATGCGTTTTAAGAAAAAGAAAAAAATTTAGGCTGAAAGTATTTTGTTTGGGAAAAAAAATCTGTTTTTTATGTGTTTATCTCAATTTTGGGACGTAAAAGTGCAGGAACTGAAAATAGAAGGAAAATCCTGTGTATTGTGTGGGCACAATCGCTTCATCTAGTTGGTATATGCTTTTCTTAGGAGGGGCGTATGCAGCTTATTCAAGTCAAGTCCCTGGTTTGATATTTAGACTACCATGTCAGGTGAGCGCCCTCAGGCCCCCTGGGGCCTCTTGTTTATTTCACAGGATGTTTGTACATATTCCAGAGGTGAGTGTACTGTCATGATTTTGATTTGCTTCAATATTTCACAAAATTACAGGTTGTTGAACTTGGTCAATTTTTTGTAGAATTTCACCTGTATGATCTGTGGTTTGTGTGTGGTGTAGACCTTGTGGGGGCATCATGTGTGTCTTACAGACACAGCTCATGTATGAGTAACAACTAACAGTTTGCTCTTCAACCTCCTGTGTCCATATTCTGAGCAGGGGCATGCTTCAGTCTGGTTAATTTTTTTTTAAGTTTGCATTGGTTATAAAAAGAGAGCATGCAACAGCCAAAAAAGCACCATGCAGGATGGCCTGAGAAACAGATTTTTAACTTTGTTTGGCCTAACATAATGTATAGATCATAATACTGGCCTACACTGAGTCCAGGTATATGAACTTGAACCACTCATGATTACGTTGAAGCACAGCTTGTAATGCCTGATGATGCAGTTACTTTAAAATTTTTAAATTGCCCTCTGTGGTGAGAGGACATTAAAACTTAATTTCTCCATCAATTAATTTATGCTTGATAGTCATCCTAACATGGAAAGATACCTCTGTGGTGAGAGGACATTAAAACTTAATTTTGCCATCAATTAATTCTTGTGCCAATTATTACAATGTGCACAAAATTCCATTTGTTAATTTGAATTATTTCCCAATTTACACTTTCACAGAATGCACTGCATTTTTTGTTGTTACAATATTATCAGTGTTACAATATTCTCAGCAAACATCATTTTATGTCGGTCTTTATTTTATACAGTACTGTGATCAGAAAGGTTGTCTTTTTCTTGATTGGATTTCCAGTGGGAACCCTGGGAAGTGAAGTAGTGCCTGTTTACTGTGGTAACAAGCTCTGTTTTACTGGTAAAATCGGACGCGGTTACCAATGCCTGGGGGTGGGGGTGGGGGGAGTGGGAGGGGGGAGTCCTCTAAATGGGCAACATGGGTATAAACGATTGGATGAACTTGACTTTATATCAATGTTGCAGAAACATATGACCTTAAGTCGGAACTCACTGAGTATTTTCAAGATATTTTTCATCAAATCTAGTCTTAAAAGCAGCCATTACTAGATTTGCTGAAAGATTTATCTTAAAGCAACTCAAGGAATCATTGGTGAAAAACTCCATTCAGTTTACAAGGGGAAAATTTGATTAAAAATGCCCAAGTTATATTTATTTCAGTGGCAAGAGAAATCCTATCCTGGCAGGAATATTTCACCAACAGCATGCAAGGAGTTAAACACATAAATAAATAAATAAATAAATAAATAAATAAATAAAAAAATAAATAAATAAATAAATAAATAAATAAATAAATAAATAAAATTTCTTGATTGAATTGCGACCTGGATATGACACAGTTACACTGTCAAATAAAGATTTCATAAATAGAGGATATCTTGTGTTTTTTAGTGGATACCAAAAAGGTTCTCATGAGTGACCGAGACAAATGTTTATTTTTTGTACGCACTTGCACGAGCGAAAATAGTCATGAGTGAGATAATTTTTGGTATGCTTTTTATAAGATCATTCCTATTGATAATTCCACTTGTTTCAACCTTCAATTGATGCATGAAAGTAAACAGCTGATGTCCATTCATAAGCAGAAGTGATTTGATCGATACTCGGAACAGATAGCGTCTTGCAATCTGATTCAGCTAGCGGGTTTTATGCATCAATTCAAGGTGAACATATGTGTTGAATTATTGCTGGAAATGACCAGGATCCACTCAAAAACACTGGATTTTCTTTTCATTATACATTTTAGAACAAATTGATCATTTCCAGTGATAATTTGACAGGTATTCAACTTGAAGTGATGCTTTGAAAGATGCCATTTTGATTGATACCATGAAAGTGAAAATTTCTATATCTTCACAGTGGGAGATATGATTTCTATCTTTCTGCAATTTTTCGATAATCTATCATTTAGCGTATAATAAATAGTATAATTTCAAATTTAAAATTGACACATGAAAAGCTAATGACACGCAATGTTTCATTTCTTTTTCCAAAGTTGAGATTCCACAGTGTGATGGGCAGAAATGCAGATGGGTTTTTTGTGTGCAGATTTCAAATCATTAACGATCTGGTCTGATTCGGGCTTGTTATTATTATTTATTGGGGTTTAATTACACTTTTGACAGCCAGGGTCACCTCGTGTTGGACAGTTTTATGGGTGGAAAAAGCTGGAGTACCCAGAGAGAACCACTGAGCAACAGCCAGACCCCCCCCAACATACTAACTCCGCACAAGCAGTGTTAGCATTGGTTGATGACAAGTGCACTATCAAAGTGTGGAATGCCTTAGTACACAGTGCCACTTTGCCCCACAAATAGGCAATCAGGATTAAGTGCCTTGCCCAAGGACACAACGCAGTAACCTCTGGCAGGGATTGAACCGTGAACCTTTTGGTTTGAAGTCCAAGCCGTAACCACTGAGCCACCACACTCCCATTTGCACTTGTGCAAATTATGCGAACTATCATTCTATTTGTCAACTGTTTACTGAAATGAATCAGGGTGACCAATCTTTTGTTTACCTACATTTCCTTTTCCAGATCTTACACAAATATCTTCCCCATGAGAGGTGAAGCATTGCTTGTTTACTGTGATAAACAAGCTCTGTTTTTACTTGTAAAATAGGACCCAGTCACCAATGTGATGTCCATTGATACGCGGAAGTGATTTGCTCGATACTCTGAACAGATAGTGTCTTGTTCAGCTGGCGGGTTTCATACATCAATTCAAGGTGAACATATGTGTTGAATTATTGCTGGAAATGATCGGGATGGAAGTCCTCTAAAATGTACAACATGGGTGTAAACGATTGGCTGTAAACGATTGGCTGTAAACGATTGGCTGGACTTGACTTTATCTCCATCTTGTGGTGATGAGTAGCCACTGTGCAGAAAAATATGTGATAGAGGTGGGTAATATACCGAAACATTGAACCGATACCGATATCATGGGGATACCGAAAAACCGAACCGAACCAATCATTGGATACTGAAACCGTCTGAATTTTCAAATTTTTCTACATTAACTATTTAGAAGACCTTGTTGAGGCTTGATAACAGTTAACTCTCTTCACTCTGATGTCAAAATATCGAAATTTCAAGTAGCCATTTTTTCCCATAATGCAACTGGGAATCTAACAAATTCAATCTTGTCTGACAGAGCTCAATGAGCTCTGTCAAACAAGATTGAATTGGTTAAATTTCTAGTTGCATTATGGGAAAAATTTGCACCCATAACTTGAGATTTTATTTTCCGCTTTGTTAACCTTCAGGAGCCTGGGGAATTGTCCTGAATTTTTACTAGACTACAGCCTGTACATGTTCAGCTGGCTGTCAGTGATTTCTAGCCAAGTCTTAGCTGCCTTAACTGGTAGAGTGCTAAATTATTTTTGACTATGAAATCTTGTACACATGTCTTTGCCTTGTTACAATTTATGGGAGAGTGCCCATGGGCACTCTCCCATAATTTGTAACAAGGCAAACCCTTACAGATTAAATAATATCACTTCAAAGATAATACAAAGCACATGCGCTGAATATGAGCCTGCAAGTTGTGGTACCTGCACTTCAGAATAAAGCCCAAATATGGGCTTCCAGCACTCTACCAGTTAATGGACAGCCAAGACTTGACTAGAGATCTCTGCCCAGGTGATTTGTTTATTGTCAACAGGAGCTTCTGGCGATGGTATGGTCAGGGCACATGCTCTAACATTTCAAACGCTTCCTGTAGGCCATAAGGTTAACCCTTTACCCAACATAACGACCAAAACCGGCCAGTGCTATTTTAAAAAATCGCCAATTAATTTTCAATATTTTTTTATTTTTTGTCTCAAAAACATAGGTTATGACCACTCATTGGTGAGCTCATTCCAATGAGGGGTCATAACCTATGTTTTTGAGACAAAAAATGTAAACAATTAGTTATTCGAGAAACTTTTTTGCAAGGGTCGTCTGCTTTTCATTTTAGGTAAAGGGTTAAGGTGTGTTTAGGAGAAGTCACAAAAGTACTGTGGATATGATTTGTGTTCATAAGAATGCCGCTGTTGAGCTCATTGGCAGTGCCATTTGTAGAATGATACAAGAACAACTTATTCTGTATTTTCCTGATGTGAATTCTCCTTTGGAACTATCAACAAATCTCAGTCAAGTCAGATCCCGATACCTAGCGAGGTATACTCCCTGAAAAATACCGAAACTGATACCCAACTCAAAATTCCAATCCAGCCCATCTCTAATTTGTGACCTCAAACACCAATAAATAAAAAAACGCATACATCTCTACTCAAATTTCTTTTGTATTCATTTGTTTACTCTCCAGGTCATAATATTTGTTCCGATTTGTGAGTATCGGTTTTGATTCTTGCAAACTCTTTCTGCTAGAATCAATTACGATTTGACGAATAATTTGGAATTTGAAAGTACTGTTATACCCTCGTAAATTCCACCAGTTCATTTTCGAAAGTGAAAAAACAAATCTCCTATTTTATATATTTACTAGAGTTTCTAATTTTGGTGAGTTTCTTGTCACATGTGGAAAACTAAATTATTTAGAATTTAGACATAATGTTTTTGTTTGGTTGTCTTGCTTATAGAATTAATGGTACACTGGCCAGGCCTGAAAAGAGGCCCTCTGACATTTACAGAATGAGGTCCCCAGAGGGTGACTTTGATGATGGTATTCTATACAGTGGACCAATGTATCCTCTGGGTACCTCTTTCTGTTTAGTTTTGAGATCCTGATTCAGATTGAGGTTCACAGAGGGTAAATTTAGTGACGCTACCCTGCTGTGCAGGGTAGCATCACTAAATTCACCCTCTGAGGTCTGCATTCTGCAGATGACAGTCTGCTTATTTTCTGACTTGATGCTTGAGAAGTCTTTTCTGCCTCTATATGCCTTCAACCCTTTAGCCAATGCTAACAGTATCAGAATTTATTATTTTAAATATTATACAATTTCTCAAAAAATTTCAACAAAACCAAATTGTTTGACCCCCTCATTGGAACGAGCTTGACGAGTTCATTCCAATGAAAGGTCACATTATATGGTTTTGTTGAATTTCTTTGAAGAACTATATTTTTTCATCTGCTGAATTTGAATATTACACAGGCAGATGTGACAAATTTGTTTGGTAAAGGATTAGGGACACTTTCAGAATCTACAAGAATTCAATGAACAGTTTTATTTGAGGCCTTTCAAGCAGTGTATTACACCACAAGTGTATCATGGATGACTGAGGGAGCATGGTGGCTCTTTGGTTAGAGCTTTGAACTCTCAAGCAAAATGTCAATGGTTTGATCCTGGCTCTCATCATTTGTGTTGTATCCTTGGGTAAGACATGTAATACCAATTAATGTAGTTGAATAGTGTTGCTGTGGATTCACAAGGCCATACTATGCTTCCTTGTGACTGTTGGAGGTGCAGTGGCTCAGTAGATAGAGGTGCAGGCTGCAATCCAAGAGGTCCTCTGTTCGAATTCCACCTGCGGCAACGGCATTATGTTCTTGGTAAATACACTTCACCCCATTGCCGCTGGCGCTGTGGCATTGTGTACTAAGGCATACTGCATGTCGATGGTGCACTTGTCTTCAACCAATGCTAACACTGCTTGTGTGAAATTAGTATGTTGGGGAGCTGACAGTTGCTTGCCATTTCTTGGTGGTTCTCTCTGGGTACTCCGGCTTCCTCCACCTGTAAAACTGTCGTGGTCATGATTAGCCATTGTGCAGAAATAAGTGACCTTAAACACCAATAAATAAATGAATAAATATTGTGACTATTATTTATCAGATGTTTAATCCTTAACTCCTTGCATGCTGCAGGCAGATATTCCTGCTGAAGAAGGGAAATCTCTTGCCACTAAAATAAGTCAAATTTGATCATATTTGACCAAATTTCCCCCTGCAAATTTTATCAACATTTTCATCAGTGACTTCTTGGGTCAGTTTTTCAGGAATTTTTCACCAAATCAGATCAAGGCTGCTGTGAAGCAGCAAAGGCTAGTTTTGATGAAAAATATTTTAAAAATACTCAGTGTGTTAAGGGTTAATAATGCCAGTAATACTTCAGTGCAATACTTGCTGTCTCGGAAAAATTAACACATGCTATTTCACGATGCTCCTTATTCCCCCAACTTGAAAAGTCACAGTGGAGACCTCCATCTGTCCATTTGTCTGTCCACCCATCCATTCGTTCGGCCATTCCTCTGTCCATTCATCTGTCAATTCATCTGTCCATTCGTCTGTCCGTTCATCTGTCCTTACCAATATTTTCCGTGCATCTCAGCCACTGCTACTCCGATTTGAATGATTTTTGGTGTTGTGTTGTGATAGAGCATCATGGGGGAACGATACCTGTATAGCGTGAGTTTTTTCCACACATTTTTGTACAGAGTTATGGCCCTTTTTCACTCTTTCGACTTGGATAATTTTTTGCAAAATTTTTTTGTGGTCGGGGGCATTAGCAGCGCTTTGTGATGCAGGCCTCTTGTTAATTATTACATAGGATTTGCTTTCCCAAAATTGCCACTTTCAGTATCAGAAACATAGTACTGACCACCCCTCCAGCATGATAAATTATACAATGTAAGTCTCTTGAGTGATCGCTGAGCTTGGGTCAGATCACCAAAGTTAAGCAACATCGAGCGCGGTTTGTAGTTGGATGGATGACAATTTCAGCGACTGATTCGCGTTCCCGCATTGTGTCCTTGGGCAAGGCACTTAACCCCAATTGCCTACATGGGGACATGATAATGCTGTGTACTAAGGCGTACTACACGTCGATGGTGCACATGTCTTCAACCAATCTAACCCTGCCTGTGCCGTGGTGCAGAGTTCAGAGTTACGATGTTGGAGAGCTGACAGCTGCTCGTCATTGCTCGGTGGTTCTCTCCGGGTACTCCGGCTTCCTTCTCCTGTAAAACTGTCACGGTCATGATTAGCCATTGTGCATAAGTATATGTGACCTTATAAACACCAATAAATAAATAAATATATAGATCGCCAAGCTCATTCCAATGAGGGGACCACATGATAGATATGGTTTGTTGAATTGTTTTGATAAATCTAAAAAAATAATATTTAGGCCTAAAAAAAAGTTAAAAATCTGTTTCTCGGGCCCTCCCACATGGTCCTTTTGGCTTCCGCATGCTCTCTTTTTATAACCAGTGCAACCTAATAAAATAAAAACTAAGTGGTTTATGTCTGATATTTTAAGCATGTTAATAAAATTGCTAATTTATTTATTTATTTATTGGTGTTTAAGGTCACATATTTTGGTACAATGGCTAATAATAAATATGATAAATTTGTCCCTTGGGTGCAAGAAGGCTTTGCAATGCTATAGCATTGCAAAACCTTCTTGCGCTCAAGGGATGAAATACACCAGACCCATACTATTTTGTAGTTTATGAGGCCTAAAACAAACTAAGAACATGAACTTTTGAAGGCAAAAAAGTATCCAAACTATCACAGTCAGATTACCTGCCGTATTACATAGGGCTGTCACGATTAATCTGTTAATCGACTGTTGATCGGTCACGGCGAAATCGATTAGTATTTTTTGTTGTCGAATAATCGGTAAATTGTATCCCGTTCTAGACGTTTAATAATTAAAAGAAAATTTGATGAAAAAACTATTGTTTCTAAAGGTAAAGAGTTAAGAACATCAATGTTAAACCCCAAGACGCTGTTGGAAGCAACAGTCTTCCAGGTACATTCATCAAAGCTTTGATGTTCTGAACTTTTGAACCGTCAGTGTAATAATCAAGACCGGTCGGCAGTTGCGAAGATCGCAACTGCCGACCGGTCTTGATTATTACACTGACGGTTCAAAAGTTCAGAACATCAAAGCTTTGAATGCACCTAAAAAGGATCGTCTTCGTTGTTTCCTTGAGGTAGGTCAACTGACTTGAACTTCATTTTTATCGACTTCAAAGAGAGGGAGAGGAGGGGGGGGGGGTCATTTAGGTACGATTAATCGTCGATTATTTGCGACAATTAATCGATTCCTAAATTAAAAAATCGTGACAGCCCTAGTATTACATCACAGGCAGGAAAACTCGACTCCCAGCTTCTAAGAGTTAAACCTTACAGCTTCCACAGTGGGGAAGCCAAATGTTTGGAGATCTGAACTTGGAGAAGAGGAAACTTGACACATGGTGTAAAGAATGAGAAACAACAACACTGTCAAGAAACTGAAACAGATCTGAGAGCATATTGCAATTATTGGTTTTGGTTGAATAAATAAAAAATTATTACTTGGTTGGTTTGATATCGGCCTTGATATCAGCCTGAGGTAACTTCACATCAGCCTGAGGTAACTTCACATCAGCCTTCGATCTTTGGTCTTAGGTTGATATGAAGTTATCTCAGGCTGTTATCTTGGCCGATATGAAAATAACCAAGAAATAACCTCTAAGTTAAGACCTAAGTAAATTAAAAATCTGTTTCTCATCCCCTCCCACATGGTCCTTATGGCTGCTGCATGCTCTCTTTTTATGACCAATGCAAACTTAAAAAAAATTAGAATTAAATGGTTTATGTCTGATATTTTACCCAACTTAAAAAAATTGATAAATATGTCCTTTGAGTGCATCAAAGCTTTGCAATCCTTTAGCACTCAAGGGATGAAATACACCACCACCCATGCTATTCTGTAGACTGTGAGGCCTAAAACATAAAACAGAACATGAACTTTTGATGGCAAAGAAATAATTACAAAAATCAAAAAATAAAATAAAAAACTGCCTGCCCACTTACAATTTTACACAAAATGGCCTAGTTCTACTTTGTGGTGCATTGTATACTGTATATATATACTGTCAGTCTGTTCGTACGTCTGTCAGTCACACTTTAGTTTTCCAGACTTTTTTTGGAAATGCTTCAACCGAATGATTTCATTTTTGGTAACCAACTATAGAACAATGACTTACAGATCAAGTTTGAGTTTCATGATGATTGCATTATTCTTGTTTGAGTTATGGCCCTTGGAATATGGAAAAGCGCGAAAATATCAGTTTTCCTGACTTTTTTTGAAACGCTTCAATGGAATGATTTCATTTTTGGTAAACTACTATAGAATGATGACTTACAGATCAAGTTTGAGTTTCATGCTGATTGCATTATTCTTGTGTGAGTTATGGCCCTTGGAAATATGGAAAAGTGCCAAAATATCAGTTTTCCAGACTTCTTTTTGGAAACGCTTCAACGGAATGATTTCATTTTTGGTAACCTACTCTAGAACGATGACTTACAGATCAAGTTTCACTTGCACTCTGTCCATCCGTCAGTCTGTCAGTCAGTCTGTCAGTCACACTTTAGTTTTTCGGACGTTTTTTGGAAATGCTTCAACCAAATGATTTCCATTTTTGGTAACCTACTATAGAACGATGACTTACAGATCAAGTTTGAGTTTCCTGCTGATTGCATTATTCTTGTGTGAGTTATGTCCCTTGGAAATATGGAAAAGTGCAAAAATATCAGTTTTCCAGACGTTTTTTGGAAACGAATCAACGGAATTCAGGCTGATCACATCTAGGTTATAACATTTGTATAATTATTATTAGTCTTGCTTCAGCGATATGTGAGCTCTTGTTATTGTTATTGCTGTTTTTTATTCCTGATGGAATGGACGCCGATGCCTAAAATCCAGTTGTGAGAGCCTAAAATTGAATACTAGAGCTTCCATGTTGATGTTGATTTCACTGATAGTTTTTTTGTAACAGTCATCAAACAACACAAAATCAATATAGAACATCTAAAATGGACATAAAAAATAATAAGTTTTTTTTAACTGGTTGAGTGTTAGAAGCCACAATCAGGCCTTTAAAAAAAATAAGGGTACCAGTGCAAAAGCTAACAATTTCCTTACCCATGTTTCGTATTCATTCTAACGTAAATAATAGTTTGTTTATACAAATTTGTTCTATTACAAATTATTGGAGAGTGCCTGTTGGCACTCTCCAATAATTTGTAATAAAACAATTTTTGACGAACAAATTCAAACCACCAGAACTAATCTAGCCCACAACCAGTTAAATAAACATTTATTTTGTACGTACAGTTAAAACTAGAAGTCCTGTCATGAAATGTGCACAAATAGCACGTCGATCTGTGTGTTAATCTATGCGGTATGACCATAGTAAGGCTATCAAATTCTGTACATATGGCCTGTGCACAGGCAATGTTTCAGCCAATGGACCTCCGGATAACCTGGAGGTCCATTGGCAGAAACATTGCCTGTGTTTGCTATGAGTAACCAGGAGAACCTGCCGTGCTTTGGATGCCATTCGATATGGCAATTGCACGCAATTCCTACACACAATTAAGCCTAGCTAAGTGCACATTTCACGACAGGACTTCTAGTTTTAACTGTACTTATGAGAATCGTGTAGCATTTCATGAAGAGAATAACAATACTGTATCAGTGTATACGACATTACATAGCAAATCGCGATGCGATATTGCTAAAATCACACCCTATGATAGTTGTATACATTTTGAATTTTGCCTCCGAAATAAATATGGAGTATTATTTTATATACTCCATATTTATTTCGGAGGCAAAATAAATATGGAGTATATAAAAAAACAAATGTGCAGCTGCCTTAGAATCAAAAGATTAATTTTCTTTAGCCTTATGTGAATTAGTTGTCATTTGGAATTTAAGTGAAATTTATTCCTCAGTGATAACTCTCGGCTTTTTCTATTTACAGTGATAACCCACCTTGCCTAACCGACAACCAAAGAAGATATGCTGATAGACTGATCAAGAAATATACACATATGCCTGTCAATAGATCTTTGCCAATTTAAAAAGTCATTATTTTCAAGGTGAGCCTAATGTAATTCAATTTCAGTCTATCGAGTGAGAGCACTTATTCTTTGAGTTCAAAGATCATTCTCATAAAATTCTTAAATACTATTAGTTACCATGTGTCTGGTCACATAATACAGGTTGTTATATGCCTGTTTGAAAAATGGACCTATTATGTTATGGCACTGTCCGTCTGTCCGTCCGGGGACAGTTGTATTCCGTGCTCTACAGAGCGTGATTTAAATCGGATTTAAAAAATATTTGATATACTGCACAACCAGAATAAGATCTCGTGCAAGTTCGAATTTGGGTCATGTTCGACAGTTTTCCTAGTAGTTATTCCCTCTTGAATACTTAGAAATCGAGCAAATTATGCTTTCCGTGCTCTACAGACCGCCAACTTAATCAGATTCTTTTCAGATTTAATACGCAGCTTCATGGCCATAATATCTTGCACAAGTTCATATTTGGGTCATGTTCGGTTGTTTTCTTAGGAGTTATTGCCCTTTTCATACTTAGAAATCTGTCAAATTATGCTTTCTGTGCTCTACAGTCCGTGAACTTAATCAGATTCTTTTGAAATTTAATATGCAGCTTCATGAGAATGGTATCTTTTTTATTTTGTAAAGACCTCAGATCGCTTAATATGAAAATGTGGAAACAGGTGAATTACCCTTTACCCCAGACAGGGCAGGGGAATGGGCAATGATTGGAGGGGGGGGGGAGGGCAGACATAGTCGAGTCAACAAACATTTCAAACTTTATCCAAGAGAAACTTGTGCATGTTCCAATTTTGACGGGCGTATGTTGCCCCGCTAGGCGGTACTCTTGTTACTGACCTGAAGTCAGCCATATCCCATGAGGCTGAATGCCATATTAACAAATTTCGCAAGTTTTTAAACTAGAACCTACCTCATCAGGACATACTTCAAGGAAGGCATTCCTTGATGATGAACTTACAATATTTTATCGTTTACACTGCACCAATTAGTAATATTTGCAATGCCCTTGATTGAATCAGTCATAGCCTACAATATTATACCTCATGTGACTTCCTTGCATTCTGATTGGCTGAAAGGTGATACCCTATTTTGTGTAGTTGTCCAGCACAGAGCTGAAGGGTCACTACATGTGGGCACTATATGTTTTCTATTTTTAGTATGGGCACTATATGCATTTTCTGGTTATAAAAACATACAAAGCAACGATTTATCCAAAATGGTGGCCACCAATTAGACAATTCAATTTACATAAAAAATAAACACTTCGTTTTTTTGGTGTCGCAAGAATAGCTGCAAAATTTTCCGATACGTTCCGATAAATAGATATTATTACCATAATGTGGATGTACAAAATATGTATCCGAGTCGAGCTCGAAGACGAGTCGTGATCTACCCTTAGAACCCGGAGTGAGACATTGGCAGAGGTGAGGAATAGTATCATTGTGTCGAACAATTATCAATATCCACACATTATTCTCATTTCTCCTTTATTGATTAAAATAAAAACATCATTTCATGTTTACAATTCGGATTGTAGATTTTTTGGTTAATTTGCATTTTCGTGTTGTTCCGATATAATATAAGGGCTAGTGCATGGCTTGTCGTTGACTACGCCCATATAGTGCCCACTCGATGGTGCTCATGTCTTCAACCAATCTAACCCTGCCTGTGCCGCAGTGCAGAGTTCAGAGTTACGATGTTGGAGAGCTGACAGCAGCTCGTCATTGCTCGGTGGTTCTCTCCAGGTACTCCGGCTTCCTCCACCCGTAAAACTCACCGACATGATATGGCGCTGGCTGTTAATGTGTCGTTAAACCCTAATAAAAAAATACAGAATTTACTGTTTAACTTGTAGAGTGATAAGTTATTTTTGGTCATCAAAATTTGTTCACGTGTCTTTACATTGTTACAATTTATGGGAGAGTGCCAAGAGGCACTCTCCCATAAATTGTAACAAGGCAAACTCATTTAGACTTAATAATTTCACTTTTAACATAATATGAAGCACAACCACAGAATTTGACACCTTTATACTGGGGTACCTGTTCTTCATATTAAAGCCCAAATATGGGCTTCCAGCACTGTACCAGTTAATAGTGTAATAATGCTGCTTCATATATCTCAACTCAAAAAATATATACTGCGTGTTTATCTCACCTGAGCAAAGCTCAAGGGGAGCTTTAGTGATCAATTTCTATCTGTCATCCTTCATCCATCTGTCATCCATCCATCCATCCATCCATCCATCTCCATCCAGGGGATGGGGGAGGTCAAATTCCAGTTTGTTCACATCAAGCTCCTGGGTTCATATTTAGGCTTACTATGACGACCTAACTTTTAACTTGGTGCAATATGAGGGGATTCCGTAAAAAATCTTCTTCAGATCAACCAGTTAGAATCTTTTGATATTTGCTATGCTGCAACCTAAGGTGGTTCAGATTCTGGTTTGTTCAAATCAAGTCTCTGTGGTCATATTTGGGTTCCCCGTGGGAGTGCAATATACATGTAAGGACTATTCTTTAAAAAATCTTCTACACATCCACAAGTCAGATTCTGACTGAGCTGGTTGTGGTAAACTTTATTTTTGTGTAAAATTTGTGTATTTCGTCCCTTGAGTGCAAGTAGGCTTTGCAATGCTAAGCTAAAGCATTGCAAAACCTCATTACACTCAAGGGACAAATTTATTAATTTTATTAACTTGGGTAAAATATCAGACATGAAGCATTTATTTTTTATTTTTTTAAGTTTGCATTGATGATAAAAAGAGAGCATGCGGCAGCCAAAGGACCATGTGGGAGGGTCTGAGAAACAGGTTTTTGACTTTTAATAAGGCCTTAATGTTATTGATACCAGCCTATAACTATTTATTGGAAGATCTAAGATTAATTCACTGAATCAAAAGCCATTAGTAGCAACAAAGCACAGAGTCATCTGGGTATATTTCATTTTGTGCTGGTTAAATATTATAATTTATTACCAGTTTGATAAAAAAATATGTGCAAGACATTTGTTTTAAAAATGAGAATATTCATCCAAAGCACGTCGTTTAGCACAAAATTTATAAAGTACATGTTTTTTTTATCTTTTCATTTCAGGGTTTTCCAATACAAGATGAAATAGGATTTTATTGACAACTGAAGCCGAAGAAATTTTGTCAGTGCCTTTGAATCTTCACTTCTTGAAGTTGCAACAAAGGATGAAATCTTGTATTTCTTGTAATCTTGATTTGCTTCAAATTGCATTGAAATTCTTGAAATTAAATATCCATTTGTCATGATGAAAACATTTAACTGATGCAAAAATTGATCAATTCCATAACCCTTTACCAAACAAAATTGACAGATCTGTCCAGCTATAGATACATGTCTACAAGTGGATTTGTACTTATAAATGTAGAGTTTTATGTAACAAGCTATTAATTGAAAGAAGGATATGTTTTCATTTTGGGAATTCATTTTAAAGAAATTTCCACAATCCAGTGTAAGTATTTCCATTTGTTGCTTGAATCAAGCCAGAAAATAAGCAGACTGTCATCTGCCAGGGTTCATACAGCTCTGGAAAAACCCTTGAAAATGAGTTTTTTTTTGAAAAACCCTGGAATTTGAAATTAGCCCTTGAGAAACCCTTGAACTTTCAGAAATCTCTTGAAAAACCCTTGAATACCAAGCTATTTCCTGGGCATTGTATATATGTGTACTCGCCTTTTACTTGTTTGTTGCGCTCGTGTCGCTCAGTTAAAAAAAAACATAAAAAAGTATGGAACATTTTACCAAGATTACTGTAACACAGATCACACTTGGGTACCAGTACTTCCTGACTTCCAAAGTCAGATCCGTGTCACATGAATCTTAGATTTTTAGAGCTCATACAACAAGCTGAATAGTATACATAGCCCTTGAAAAAAGAAAAGAAAAAAGAAGCCCTTGAAAAACCCTTGAACTTTGTGAGCAAATTTTTGTATGTTTGCAGACTGCAAAATGAGGTACCCCAGAGGGGGAATTTGGTGCAGGGTAGCATCACTAAATTTACCCTCTTTGAACGTCTATCTGAATCAAGGTCTCAAACCTAAACAGAAAGGGGTACCCAGAGGATAAAGTGGTCCACTGTATGGGATAGCATCACCAAATTCACCCTCAGGGGACCTCATTCTGAAAATGACAGATTGCTTATTTTCAGACTTGGCTTGAATCCTGCACACTATGTAACATGAAACCAACTAACTAATCCTGTGTAATTTTACAGCCTTATTCAGTGTACTGTGTGATATGGCAGCCTACAAACTAATCCTGTGCAATGCCTATGGTTAGTCAGTGTATGTTAGCTTACCAATTAACTCTGTGCATTATGCAGGGTTAATCACACTTATCTTTCTAGTTATTACTAAGATCATCTCCATTATGTGTTACGAAACCCTGTCCATTGCACAGCCCTAGTGAGTGTACTTTTTCACTTTGTGTGATATGGCAGTTATAAATTTTTTTATAACCAGAAAGTGTGACTTTCTGGTTATAAAAAAATTCATTATTAACTGAGTGACTACCCATGTGAACTGTACAGCCCTAGTGTAATTCTCATCTACAGCAACTCTTTCATAACCCAATGTATTGATGAAAAACAGCCAGTACTATTCCCAAAAAGCATTTGAACTCAGCTTATGATCCTTCATTGGAATGGATTTTGAAAAAGGTTTTTTTTTTATTGAATTCCAAAAATGAAAACATTCTATTTTCAATTAACCCTTTACCCAACGCAAATATCAAAATTTATCATTTTAAATATAATTTTTTAAAATTTTTCAAAAAATTTCAACAAAACCATATCGAGTGACCCCTCATTGGAACTAGCTCAATGAGCTTGTTCCAATGAGGGGGTCACGTGATATGGTTTTGTTGAAATATTTTGAAAAATTAAATTTTTTCAACTGCTCAATTTGCATATTACGCAGGCGGATACAGGCGATTCGTTAGGTAAAGTGTTAATAGCTTGTTTTATTAGCACAAAATTTATAAATTTGTTTTATTTGGCAGAGGCATCTGAATATAGGGCAAAGTTGGAAAAGTATGAGAACTAATAGGGCAAATATAAAGGTTTTTCCCAATTTGTGATCTTATTATTATCCCTGGTGGGTGGGGGTGTGAGATGGGGAAATCTCACCCGAGGGCAAAATATTTGGGCCAGACATGAGGCTTGCCCCTTTTACACCCTCCCCCACCAGGGATAATTTTTCTATTCCCACCAAAACAGTCTGACATCATCAAAAGTAATTAAGGGGCTTGTGCAGCTATATCAAACAATTTTGTTGTCCATTTCTGAAAAAAAACTGATTTGCTTATCGGAAAGAGCACAAAAAAGTTGTATTTACCACAGGTATATACCACAGAATCAAATCCCAATGCCGGCAAGACAGGGGTTAAAGATTTGTAGTGAAATGAACATTGACACATCCCGATGATGTCATATTTTGAATTCTGCAATGTATTCGCGTAACTTTTTGATGGGAATTTCGTGCAACTCACTCAAAATGGCGTTCATCCAAAAATTCATATAAAAAAGTCAAGTGTCTTTTGGTTTTGCGGTCTCTGTTTTTATTTTCTTTAACAAAAGTCTGTCTGCTAATATTTCCAAAACGTGACAACATGTCGTTTGTTTACAGAAGAATGTGCGATGATTGAATAGTCCTGCGCTCATAAAATATGCTAATAAGCTAATATAGATTGGTCACGTGGGTGGGGTGAGATAGCTATCATGTGGGTGCGTGAGACAGGTATATCTCTCCCAGCTGTCTCACACGACTTTATATATGTCTCAGTACCTTAGTGGTGGGAGAAAGTGGGGTCTGCTTAACCATTTACCTAATGCATACGGTATCAAAATTTATTATTTTAAATATCCTTTTTTACATTTTTAAAAAAATTTCAACAAAACCATATCATGTGACCCCTCAATGGAACGAGCTTGTTGAGCGCATTCCACAGAGGGGGTCACATGATATGGTTTTGTTGAAATTTTTCGAAAAATAATATTTTTTCAGCTGCTGAATTTGCATATTATGTGGGCAGATGCGGGCGATTCATTGGGTAAAAGGTTAATTGGATATTGTCAACCATTAATAGAATAACTTAACCCTTTACCCAACGTAACGGCCAAAACCGGCCAGCGCTATTCTCAAAAATCGTCAGTCAATTTTTATTATTTTTTTCATTTTTTGTCTCGTCGAGCTCGTTCCAATGAGGGGTCATAACCTATGTTTTTGAGACAAAAAATGAAAAAAAAATAGTTGTTCAAGAATTGTTTTGGTAAGTGTTGTCTGCTTTTCATGTTAGGTAAAGGGTTAAGTGAGTATTTCAGGTACTTTGAAATAGAATACAGAAGAGGGAATGGAAAGGAATATGGGTACTGTCATTCTCTGCATGATTGTAACAAAATGGGTGTCTGCGATGGTCTTCAATTCCTACCAGCAAAGTTATATTATGAACCTGATTTGAGTCCCCATTGGAAGTGGATCAGCGCTTGACTGCCATGTAGACAAGCTCTCCTTTACTGGTATAATAAAATAAGCTAACAATTGCTTTGGGTGTGATTAAATGTGGTCAGTATAATGGTGTTATGACATAAAATGCTTCCAAATTTTGGATTGTAATATTCATTTTATTCACATTTACAGGGAATAAGCCAGGGGTGCATGAAATAAAAGAGGGCAAAAGTATATAGGTGCGCTTAGTTTTGAGAAGTCAAGCCTACAGGAGAATGTGGATGCAAAGTTGATATTAAGTTAAGTGACTCGGTCAATTTCATGACAAAGATGCAATAATCCTTTACATATTGAATTGGCCACACAAGTCGGTATGATTTACAAATTGCACAGTTCAAAAAAGGAAATTTCAACAATTTTTATCAAGTCCATATCATTTGACCCCACTCATTGGAATGAGCTCATCGAGCTCGTTCCAATGAGGGTTCACATGATATGGTTTTGTTGAAATTTTTTGAAACATTTGGAAGAAAAAATAAATTAAATTTTGATATGTGTATTGGGTAAGGGGTTCTTATTTGTTGTAACAACTTACCATCATGGCTGTCATCAGCGTTGTCATTCCAAAGTCAAGGACAGGGCTAGCGACTGATTCGTACTCCCACGTTGTGTCTTTGGGCAAGGCACTTAACCCCGATTGCCTATATGGGGGCACGATGACACTGTGTACTAAGGCGTACTGCACGTTGATGGTGCACCTGTCTTCAACCAATCTAACCCTGCCTGTGCCGCGGTGCAGAATTCAGAGTTATGATGTTGGAGAGCTGACAGCTGTTCGTCGTTGCTCGGTGGTTCTCTCCGAGTGCTCCGGCTTCCTCCACCCGTAAAACTGTCACCGGCATGATATGACCCTGGCTGTTAATGTGTCGTTAAACTCTAAAAAAAAAGAAAGGACTGGGCTCTTTTACAAGGAGAGTACTCTGAAATCTGAAAAGTTGGTAAGAGGGCTTATTTTCAATTATGGGCCTATTCCCGGGGAAGTACAGTAATTGTTTTGTTCCAATTTATTGGTGCATTTTTTTTAATATTTCATCTCATACTGAGGAGAAGGTCATGTAAACTGCTTGAATTAACAACTCCTACAAGTCAAAGCACTGTGAGGACATTACATCATATGTCTCCTCTAACTTTTGCATAAAATACATTCATATTTACTCTTTTTTTTAAATGAGGTTCGAGAATCCTATGTATTGACATTGCTTCACAAAAAGGGACAGATATTTTCAGCTGTGACATCCAGTACATTACAATAGAAGGTGTTTTGCTAAAAAAATAGTTTCGTCCATTCTTTTCGTTAATTGAAAACAACAGTGTTTAAACATAGTTGTTATCAAATATTTGTTTATAGTAAGACCCTTCATTACAGGCCTATAAAAAAATTCCTTGTTTCTCAGGCAATTTTTCCTTAATTGTATGTTGAGGGAGAGAGGCTTTTTTTTTCTTTTGGTGTTTTCACAGAACTGTTCTAAAAATAGTTATAATCAGAAATGTAACTACTTACACTATTATGTGACAAACCAATGTTTTCAGCAGTGAAAATTTCTCATAATGTAGTTGAAAATTTAACCAAATATATCTTGTTTGACAGAGCTCTGTGAGCTCTGTCAAACAAAGGTATAGTTGCCTAAATATGTGTCCTGCAAGTGCAAAATAGTGTCATAGAAGAGATTTCCAGGTGAAAAAAGGGTTATGAGGCAGATTTCTATCACGTGGGAGGTGCCTGAGAAACAAGAATTTCTTTTTTAATTGCCTAATGCACACTTTTTAGTTTGTAACTTGTACTGACCCCACTTACTGGAAAGTTTCTTATTAGCCTCTCTAACATGTAAAATCAGGATCTAATATTGACTAAAGAAGGACCTACCATGTATTTTGACTGTTGTAGTATATTTTCCAGCTAGATCCTACAAATTTTTGCTGGCAGAATGAGGTCCCCAGAGGGTGAATTTGATGATGCCATCCCATACAGTGGATCAATTTATCCTCTGGGTACCTCTTTCTGCTTAGTTTTGAGACCCTGATTCAGATTGAGGTTCACAGAGGGTAAATTTAGGGATGCTACCCTGCTGTGCAGGGTAGCATCACTAAATTCACCCTCTGGGGACCTCATTTTGCAGATGACAGTCTGCTTATTTTCTAGTTTGCATTGAAATGCTTTCTTCATCTTTTAGTTGTTGGTTGAGTGTGCTCAGGCAAGTTTTGTCTTGGTCACAAAATTTGCATCAACTTGTCAAAAGAGCATACACAATCATCAACCCTTATGGTAAAACTCAACCACAACTATGCTATTTGAAGAGCATCCATGTGTTTTGTTAGATCAAAAACACGGATACAGAAATTATGAAAAAAAAAATAAAGGCTAAAATACAAGGTTTGTTTGGGATCAATTTTATCTCTCTCAGACCAGACAAACAGGTTGCAGCTATCTTCGAAATTATTCTTGTTTATATACTCACCGTCAAAGCATGAAATGAATTCAAACCACTGGGGGCATGGTGGCTAGGGTGCAGGCTGCAAGCCG
The DNA here is from genome assembly GCA_031216915.1 of Pictodentalium vernedei. NCBI lineage: Eukaryota > Metazoa > Mollusca > Scaphopoda > Dentaliida > Dentaliidae > Pictodentalium > Pictodentalium vernedei. The sequence goes on from CM062297.1 coordinate 64,412,333, forward strand.
AGTGGTTCTCGGTTCGAATCCCACCTGCGGCAACTGCGTTGTGTCCTTGGGCAAGACACTTCACCCTCATTGCCCATGTGGGGGCATGGTGATGCTGTGCACTAAGGCATACTGCACGTCGATGGTGCACCTGTCTTCAACCAATGCTAACCCTGCTTGTTTGGAGTTAGTATGTTGGGGAGCTGACAGTTGCTTGCCATTGCTCGGTGATTCTCTCTGGGTACTCCAGCTTCCTCCACCCATAAAACTGTCATAGTCATGATTAGCCATTGTGCAGAAATATGTGACCTTAAACACCAATAAATAAATAAATAAATTGAAACCACTGATATAACCCTTTACCCAACATAATGGCCAAAACCGGCCAGTACTATTCACAAAAATCGCCAATTAATTTTCATTATTTTTTCATTGTTTGTCTCAAAAACATAGGTTATGACCCCTTTTTGGAATGAGCTCATCGGGCTCGTTCCAATGAGCGGGTCACAACCTATGTCTTTGAGACAAAAAATGAAAAAGATTAGTTATTCAGGAATTTTTTTTTGCGAGTGTCGTATGCTTTTCATGTTAGGTAAAGGGATAAACAACTTCCTCTTGTCATTTTCCTACGCCTGTAAAAAAATGGGACATATGAGATTGGTGCGTCCATCTGTAAACTTTGTTTTGTCTGGAAGTTTTCTCAATCATTTTTCAACTGATCTTTTCCAAACTTGGCATGAATACTAACCACAACAGGAACCAATGGACCTGCAAGTTTGAGGGCGATCAAATCAACCCTTCCAAAGTAAGGACCCTGTGGACTTAGAATTTTCACTGCGCTCTGAAGTCTGTAACCGTTTTTCGTCAGGTGGTTTTCTCAGTTGTGTATTAACCAATCATCTCCAAACTTGGCATGAATAATAACCACAATAGGAACCTGTGCACCTGCACTTTGAAGGCTCATCTGATTAACTCTTTCAAAGTTATGGTCAGGTGGACTTGGATATTTCACTGCTCTCGAAAAAAGCATTGCTACTTGCTACAACTTGAGTTGCTTAACAGACATATTTAGCCACAGTGGGTATTGCTCTTGGTATTTTGTAGCTACATATACTAGGAGTACAAGTATTCCTGATACCTATATATATATATATATCTATCTAGTTGGGTTTTCCAGAAATTAGCACCTCAAGGCTAAAATTCTTTGTGTTGTTCATGGTGATGTTAGCCCATGTTATATTAAAAGGATTGAGGTCCTTAACATAAAAGAATTTTTGGTACGTTGGCATCACTGGGTCAAGAGTTATTTTCGAACTGTCTCCACTCTCTTATTTTAAAGGAGCAATTCTCGGGATTATTACATGACTATTTACTTATTATTACTTTCCAAAGTGTGATTTACTGGGATTTCCGGGTTTGATTATAAACGATAATTTCACAAGTGAATTATGCAATCAACATTTGTGTTATGTATCCGTGCACGCAAACGAAGATGCTTTGCAGTGGATGTAAAGGGGACTTCATTGTTTTTTTGTTTTTTTTTACCCTTTACCTAATATGAAAAGCAGACGACACTTGCAAAAAAAATTCTTGAATATCTATTATTTTCATTTTTTGTCTCAAAAACATAGGTTATGACCCCTCATTGGAACGAGCTCGATGAGCTCGTTCCAATGAGGGGTTATAACCTATGTTTTAGAGACAAAAAATGAAAAAATAATGAAAATTACTTGGTGATTTTTGACAATAGTGCTGACCATTACGTTAGGTAAAGGGTTAAATAATATAATTATCGTTAATAATGAAAAGTAATAAACAGAGTTATCTGGTCAGAGGACTCGAAACGTGCTTAAATATTGCTTGAATTTGATTTTCTGATATGAGTGGGAGTCCTTAAATAATCAAACAAACAGTTATATTAGAAGGATTGAGGTCCTTTACATAAAGGAATTTTTGCTCATAAATATCAAATTTCAAAATGGATAACAACAGGGCTTAATCTAATCCATATTCCCTGCTGCAGAATCTTGAGATTTCTTATAGCAGCTTTTTTTCTGTGGGAATCAACTTCTGATCTACAGTACAGTCATCAGAGACTGGTTGTAATCCATGCGTGGGCACTGATGTCCACGCATGCACTTACCAGGTAATAAAAATAATCATCAGCAAAATTTTAATTAACCCTCTGCACTCTGATGTCAAATACCCAAGTTTTCAGCAGCAAATATTTCCCACAATGCCACCGAGAATTTAAAAACATCATATCTTGTTTGACAGAGCTCATTGAGTTCTGTCAAACAAGATATAATTTGTTAAATCTTTCATGTGGCATGGGCAGTATGGGGTCAATGATGAAATATTTGAAATACTGCCAGAGTACTAGGAGTTAATGAATCACTGGGTTGTACCCAGTGCTTCATAAATTAGATTTTTAGTCGCGTTTTGACGAAGTCAAACTCGACTTATAGTTTGATGAAGTGGCGGGCGGGCAGTTGGCGGGCTTAAACAATTGGTTTCCGGGCAATAACCTTAGTTCTATTTGATGCACCTTTACCAAAATTATACCAGAGGTTACCCTATAGGAAAGGAAGACACCTATCGATTTCAGAGTCTCGTGCCCCAATGTCAAGGTCACTGTTACTATAAATAGAATATTTTGTGACAAATTGGTTTCCGGGTAATAACCTTAGTTCTATTTGACACACCTTTACCAAACTTATACCAGAGGTTACCCTATAGGAAGGGAAGACACCTATTAACTTCGGAGTCTGGGACTCCAAGGTCAAGGTCACTGTTACTATAAATAGAATATTTTATGACAAATTGGTTTCCGGGCAATAACTTTAGTTCTATTTGACGCACCTTTACCAAACTTATACCAGAGGTTACCCTATAGGAAGGGAAGACACCTATTGATTTCAGAGTCTGGTACTCCAAGGTTAAGGTCACTGTTACTATAAATAGAATATTTTGTGACAAATTGGTTTCCGGGCAATAACTTTAGTTCTATTCCGTGTATCTTCACCAAACTTATACCCTGGGTTACCCTATAGGAAGGGAAAACACCTATCGATCTCGGAGTCTGGGGCCCCAAGGTCAAGGTCACTGTTACTATCAATAGAATATTTTGTGACAAATTGGTTTCCGGGCAATAACTTTAGTTCTATTTGACGCACCTTTCCCAAACTTATACCAGAGCTTACCTTATTGATTTTGGAGTCTGGCACTCCAAGGTCAAGGTCACTGTTACTATAAATTGCTTATTTCTTCAGAATTTAATGTCAAAACTCTACTTCTGGATCTGTGATCCTCTTGCTGGATTTTTGATGATTATTCTTATAATTAGTGTTTGGAATCTAATATTATTGTTATCTGTGGAAATATTGCCCACCCATGGAAAGTGACCAGTCCACAGTGGCCATACTGTACTTGGAAAATAGGACACTATAATCAGGAAAATAGGATCCTGTAAGCAAGCCAGAAAATGAACGGATTGTCATATGCAAAATGAGGTCCCCAGAGGGTGAATTTAGTGATGCTACCCTGCATAGCAGGGTAGCATCACTAAATTTACCCTCTATGAACCTCAATCTGAATCAGGGTCTCAAAACTAAACAGAAAGAGGTACCCAGAGAATAAATTGGCCCACTGTATTGGGTATCATCATCAAATTCACCCTCTGGGGACCTCATTCTGCAAATGTCAGACTGCGTATCTTCAGGCCTGCCTGTAATCGGGAAAGCAGAAAGCCTGGGTTGGAAGTCCTTGAAAGTGGGCAATAAAGGTATAAACGATCGTCAGAACTTGTCTTTATACTTGTGTTGTAGTTATGGTATAGATGCTGAAAGTGACCTTAGTCACCTTAAACACAATAAATAAATAATTCTCAAATTAATCTGCAATTAACAGGTGAAATTTGTAGTGTAGGTATGGAAAATATTTTGGTGTTTTGACAATATGCAATTGAGAGGGTTATTCTATTAAGTCGATTGCAGTTAAGTAGAATGAACTCATGCTACAAAGAACTCCTCTGTGGGAAGTAGAGAAGTGCTTGTTTACTGTAGTAAACAAATTCAGCTTTACTGGTAAAATAAAACCTGATAACAACAAGTTATAAATTGAAAATAGAATATGTTCTGGTATATGTATTTCCATTAATACATTGAATCGGGCATGCTACGTAACAACATGTAACCAACTAACTCCATGCATTATTACAGCCTTTGTGAGTGTATATTGGCATGTTGTGTGTAATATCTATTTATTTATTTATTTATTGGGGTTTTAAGGTCATATATTTTTGCACAATGGCTAATCATGACCATGACAGTTTTATGGGTGGAGGAAGCCGGAGTACCCAGAGAGAACAACCGAGCAACGGCGAGCAACTGTCAGCTCCCCAACATACTAACTCCACACAAGCAGGGTTAGCATTGGTTGAAGACAAGTGCACCATCGACGTGCAGTACGCCTTAGTACACAATGTCACCGTGCCCCCACATGGACAGTGGGGGTGAAGTGTCTTGCCCATGGACACAACGTGGTTGCCACAGGTGGGATTCGAACCGAGGACCTCTCGGCTTGCAGCCTGCACCTCAGCCAACTGAGCCACCGTGCCCCCTAATACCTTGCATCTGGCATGCTACGTAACAACATGTAACAAACTAACTCCATGCATTTTTACAGCCTTTGTGAGTGTATATTGGCATGTTGTGTGTAATATGGCAGTTATCAAATTTTCATAACCAGAAAGTGTGACTAACCCTGTGCATAGCACAGGGTTAGTCACTCTTTCCGGTTATAAAATTGTTTGTATTTTTAACTGAGTAACTAACCTTTGCACTGTACATCCTTAGTGTGAATCTCATCTAAGTCAACACTATACCCAATGTAATAGTCAAAACCAGTCGGCACTATTGAAACTCAAGACCACTCACTGTTTTTTTTAACTGAATTGGGAGCGCGGTGGCTCTGTAGGTAGAGGTGCAGGCTGCAAGCCGAGAGGTCCTCGGTTCGAATCCCACCTGTGGCAACCACGTTGTGTCCATGGGCAAGACACTTCATCTCCATTGCCCGCGTAGGGGCACGGTGGCTTTGTGTACTAAGGCGTACTGCTTGACAATGGTGCACTTGTCTTCAACCAATGCTAACCCTGCTTGTGTGGAGTTAGTATGTTGGGGAGCTGACAGTTTCTCTGTGGTTCTCTCCGGGTCCTCCGGCTTCCTCCACCCATAAAACTGTCACGGTCATGATTAGCCATTGTGCATAAATATGTGACCTTAAACACCAATAAATAAATAAATAAATACATAACTGAGTAACTAACCTTTGCACTGTACAGCCTTAGTGTAAATCTCATTTAAATCAACACTATACCCAATGTAATAGTCAAAACCAGTCGGCACTATTCAAACTCAAGACCACTCACTGTTTTTTTTAACTGAATTCCCAAAATGTAAACATATTCTATTTTCAGTTGGTAGCTAGACTTGTAGTTCAACCAACACCCTTGGGTGCAAGTTTGTCAGCAGCATATGTATAAATGATTACCTGGTAGTTAAATTTGACTTCATCCTTCGATTGTAGTCATGATAAAGCAGTAGATCCTCGGTTCAAATCCCACCTGTGGCAACCGCGTTGTGTCCTTGGGCAAGACACTTCATCTCCATTGCCCTCATGGGGGCATGGTGGCGTTGTGTACTAAGGCGTACTGCTCATCGATGGTGCACCTGTCTTCATCCAATACTAATGCTGCTTGTGGGGAGTTGGTATGTTAGGGAACTGACAGTTGTAACCCTGCTTGAGCAGAGCTTGAACAGAGTTAGAATGTTGAGGAGCTGACAGTTGCTCGTCGTTGCTCGGTGGTTCTCTCCAGGTACTCCGGCTTCCTCCACCCGTAAAACTGTCACAGTCATGATTAGCCATTGTGCATAAATATGTGACCTTAAAACACCAATAAATAAATAAAGCAGTTGATGCTGAAACAGAACTTAGACACGAATAAGTAAATATAGAATGCCAGTACTCGCTTCATATGCAATTAACCCCTTTTACACATTGTAACGGCCATATACTCCCAGCACTACTCACAAAAATCGCTTGTCAAATTTTATTTTCTCTATTTTTGGCTCCAAAATATAGCTCATGACCCTTCATTGCAATGAGCTCATCAAGCTCATTCCAATGATGTGTCAAAAGCTATATTTTGAAGGCAAAACTGAAAATGTTTAGTTAGTCACAAAACATTTCTACAAATGTTGTTTTATGGCTGTATTGGGGAAAAGTTTAACAGGTAGAATTTGTAGTAAAGGTGTGGTAAATAGTTTGGTATTTTGACAATAATATGCAACTAAAAAGCCCTTCTATTAACCAGACTGCAAGGGAGTGCGGTGGTTCAGTAGTTAGAGATGCAGGCTGTAAGCTGAGAGGTCCTCGGTTTGAATCCCACCTGCGGCAACCATGTTGTGTCCTTGGGCAAGACACTTAATCCAAATTGCCCATGTGGGGGCACGTTGGCGTTGTGTACTAAGGTGTACTGCATGTCCATAGTGTACTTGTCTTCAACTAATGCTAATCTGCTTGTGTGAAGTTGGCACGTTGGGGAGTCTAACACCATTGCTCAGTGGTTCTCTCGGTCTTCCTCCACCCATAAAACTGTCATACACGAGGTGACCCTGGCTGTCGAACATGTCATTAAACCCCAATAAATAAATAAATAACCGGACTGCAATCACGTGGTACCCACTCTATGAAGAAGTCAATAAATTTGACTTTCCATTTATGTGCTGTTGTCACTTAAGGTTAAAACTAGAAGTCCTATCATGAACAGTGCGCTTATCTAGGCTTAAGTGTGCATAGGAATTGCGTGCAATTACAATATTGAATGGCATCCAAAGCATGGCAGGTTCTCCTGGTTACTCATAGCAAACACAAGCAATGTTTCTGCCAATGGACCTCCGGGTTACCCGGAGGTCCATTGGCTGAAACATTGCTTGTGCACAGGTCATATGTACAGAATTTGATTGCCTTTCTATGGTAATAACGTGTGGATTAACGCTCAGATCAATGTGCTGATTGTGCACATTTCATGACAGGACTTATGGTTTTAACTGTAATAGGCCTAGATGCTCAAAATGCAATATTTTGGCCTAATGTTATGATACATACATTGTTGCTCTTTATATCAGTTTATGAAGTCTAAGTGAAATATATTATATTACACACTGTATACATATTCATTTTAATCAGTAATCCTCTGATGAAGAGGGTATATATGTTTTACGCATATTTATTAACATATTCTAAAAAATTCAAGAGTTTTTTTTATCTGCTATCTGTGATATTTTTGTTATATTTTTACAACAAAGTTTGTTGTGCATGTTTGGTATTTGTAATTTTATTTTTATCAATTTTCGAACTATAGAGTGGCCATGGTAAATTAATAATAAAAAACCTTAAAAACAGTTTTTTTTGTGTATATTATTCACTCCAACTGTCTTCCCAACCCAACTGTTAGCCTTTTGGAAAGGTGTGTGTCATGCCATTATGTCTTCATTAGTGTATTTGGACTGCAAACCATTATGTCTAATTATCAAGTCACCAGTCTAATTCTGTTAAATATTCAACACTGTTATGGGCCGTTTGTTTACCCACTTCTCGTGTAGTTTGTACACAGACATGGAGTTTGTGTGTAGATGAATGTTGACACAATATGAGGTCCCTTCACTCACAAAGATATACAAATATTCCTTCATATTCCAGTTATAGATATTCCAATCAGCAAGTATTTAATTCACCTTCAAAACATCACAATATTAACACAGTGGAACAATGTTGCATAATCATATAATACAATTAGAGGAACAATGCAGCGGATATAGAATATACCCATAGTAGCTTGGTGTACCAAATGTTCACAACGAGTGGTGAAGCGGTTTTAACTGCGAGCCTTTGGCACGCGGTTAACACCACTTCACCACAAGTGGTGAACATTTGGTACACCAAGCTACTTTGGGTATATTTTATTTATACAGTGGAGCCCACTTAATTGGATATCTCTTATTTGTATATCCCTGTTAATCGAATATAATTTTCAATCACAAAACCATTTACCATACCTTCAGTACAAATTTGATCTGTTAATTGCATATGGGTTGTAGAGTAAACTCCTGTTAATTGTATATAAATTTTGTAATATGTCGAAAAAATTGCTGTGACACGCACCAAATTCGTCTTATTTATCAACCTTTTTGGCCTCACTACATCCAATACAGGCATTTATTCTATTATATCTTGTTTGACCGAGCTCTATGAGTTCTGTCAAACAAGATATAATAGAATAAATGCTCAGTTTACCTCCAGAACACAGGAAACTGACCAAATCCCTGTTAATTGTATACTCCTGTTAATTGAATAATTTTCACTGGCAAAATGGATATTCAATTAAAAGGATTCTACTGTACCATGATCATCAGATTAATAAGAGTTTAAATGTTGAATAATACAATATTCAGTATTAAATTCTGAACAATGCCCCATACGGCACTTCCGCTGTCAAGTTTATCACCAAAATGAAATGGAAAAAGAAACGCATAAATCACGGGGCCTTTTTCATTTTAATAACATAATAACATATTAGTTCGAGTTATGGATGCTTTATTAACATTAGACAGTGCATGTTTGTTAATTTTGGTATCTTATGAGGTAAACTCGTTTAAAAACGTAATAAATAATTGCCGCTTTCATTTCACTTTTCGCGAGGCGATGTGTGATAAATTTGGACAAGTTTACCTTCAGGTTGTGGTCACCAAACATCAGCTTGGATGTAGTTCCACAGTGGGTGTAAATTTTAACCATTGAAATCACATTGCTGGCGTGTTCACCACAGTTGGTGTGTAAAGCTAAAATTTATGTCATAGGCTTTCTGTTAGAGTTAGTCTGGTGGCTTTAGAGCTTGCCATTGTGTCTGCTAAAAATTCCCGTGGAAGCAGCAGAAACTGGAGTAGTGTTTACTGTGTTAAACAAGCTCTATGTTATTATACCCCTACATTTTTTCAGAAAGTGGAGTAGACTGTATTGGGCCTGTTCATGCGTCCATCTGTCCATGCATCTGTCCTTATGTCTGTCTGTCTGGGCTTAGCAGAGGTACATTGTGGGGTTTACAATTTAGGGTCAGTGATAGTTGTGGGGTTGGGTTAGTACACTGGCCACTTGTGGGGTTATTTTTTGGACTGTGGGGTTAATTTTTTGACCTTGTGGGGTTTGGGTTTAACATGGGGAAAAAACCAACAAGTAAGAACGTGTAAGAACGTCTGCACTCAGATGTCTAACTTCAACATTACTGCTCAGATTTTGATGAAATTTCACACATGTTCACTATCATAAGTAGCATCAGCTGTTTTGCTGTTGGACGTTTTTTTCTGTGAGTTATGGCCCTTCGAACACACAAAAATAGGCTATTTTTTGTCTGTTCTCCTCCGAGTCATATCTCAGGTTTGGCTTATTGGATCTCAATGAAATTTGAAATCAGGATTGTTTATGGGAAAGGCTTTCGAATGAGTCTCTAATAATATTTCTTACTTTTAACTATTTAAACTTATCCCCCTTTTTAACTTTGAAAATGCGCTGTTTGCCTCGTAAAATAGCCAATTTTTCACGGTCTGTTAGCATCATATTTCAGGTTTGGGTTATCAGATTTCAATGAAATTTGGAATGAAGATTGTTTATGGGAATGGCTTTCAAATGACACATGCCCCTGCAGTAAAACAACGAAAATATATGTAAATCACCTCCCCACATGTGGTATTATGTCTTTGTTCTATAGGTGTGGGTTATCAGATTTCAATGAAATAAGACCTGGTCACCAACGCCTGTTGTGGAAGGTCTCTAAAGTGGGCAACACATGAATGAACCAACCCAGTGGTGTTTGCGCACCGAAGGCACGCTGGGATGGTGTGGGTCAAGCCCCTTTCGATTCTCTTGCTGTATAATAAATGCGGTAATACTTTTTGTCAGTAAAAAGGATGGTATCCGGTAAAAAGGATGGTAAGTGTATAAAAACTATGTTTTAAAGTACTAAATGTACCTCTGAATGTGTCATGAAAAGTGATTATTAGGGCCCCGCCTTGAGGCGGACGCCCTATAGTGATCGCTCTGTCCGTGCATCCGTCCATACGACCATCCATCTGAGCTGTAATCTTTCTCTCTTAATAGATAAGGTTTTGGTTTTGATATTTGACATGTGGGTATATTATCTCAAGACGTTGTGTCGCGTACCAAGATTGCCATGCTTTGACCTTGAACTTTGTCCTTAAGGTCAAATTATTCCGTTTTCGGGGTTCTTTTCTGACAAGTTCGTGTCCAGGCTGTAACTTTTTTCCCTTAATAGATAGGGTTTTGATATTTGGTGTGTGGGTAGATTATCTCAAGACGATGTGTCGCGTACCAAGGTTGCCATGCTTTGACCTTGAACTTTGACCTCAAGGTCAAATTATTCAGAATTCGGGGTTCTTTTCTGACAAGTTCGTGTCCGGGCTGTAACTTTTTTCCCTTAATAGATAGGGTTTTGATATTTGGTGTGTGGGTAGATAATCCCAAGACGATGTGTCGCGTACCACGGTTGCCATGCTTTGACCTTGAACGTTGACCTCAAGGTCAAATTATTCTGAATTCGGGGTTCTTTTCTGACAAGTTCGTGTCCGGGCTGTAACTTTTTTCCCTTAATAGATAGTGTTTTGATATTTGGTATGTGGATAGATTATCTCAAGGCCACGTGTCGCGTACCAAGGTTGCCATGCTTTGACCTTAAAGTTTGACCTCAAGGTCAAATTATTCAGATGTTTTTTTTTTTTTTCTGACTAGTTCGTGTCCGGGCTGTAACTTTTTTCCCTTAATAGATAGGGTTTTGGTATGTGGGTAGATTATCTCAAGATGATGTGTCGCGTACCACAGTTGCAATGCTTTGACCTTGAACTTTGACCTCAAGGTCAAATTATTCCGAATTCGGGGTTCTTTTCTGACAAGTTCGTGTCTGGGCTATAACTTTTTTCCCTTACTACATAGGGTTTTGATATGTGGTATGTGGATAAATTATCTCAAGACGATGTGTCGCGTACCAAGGTTGCCATGCTTTGACCTTGAAGTTTGACCTCAAGGTCAAATTATTCAGATTTTTTTTTTCTGACAAGTTTGTGTCCGGGCTGTAACTTTTTTCCCTTAATAGATAGGGTTTTGATATTTGGTATGTGGGTAGATTATCTTAAGACGACGTGTCGCGTACCAAGGTTGCCATGCTTTGACCTTAAAGTTTGACCTCAAGGTCAAATTATTCAGAATTCGGGGTTCTTGTATGACAAGTTCGTGTCCGGGCTGTAACTTTTTTCCCTTAATAGATGGGTTTTGATATTTGGTGTGTGGGTAGATAATCCCAAGACGATGTGTCGCGTACCACGGTTGCCATGCTTTGACCTTGAACGTTGACCTCAAGGTCAAATTATTCTGAATTCGGGGTTCTTTTCTGACAAGTTCGTGTCCGGGCTGTAACTTTTTTTCCCTTAATAGATAGTGTTTTGATATTTGGTATGTGGATAGATTATCTCAATGCCACGTGTCGCGTACCAAGGTTGCCATGCTTTGACCTTAAAGCTTGACCTCAATGTCAAATTATTCAGATGTTTTGTTTTTTTTTCTGACTAGTTCGTGTCTGGGCTGTAACTTTTTTCCCTTAATAGATAGGGTTTTGATATTTGGTATCTGGGTAGATTATCTCAAGACGATGTGTCGCGTACCACGGTTGACATGCTTTGACCTTGAACTTTGACCTCAAGGTCAAATTATTCCGAATTCGGGGTTCTTTTCTGACAAGTTCGTGTCCGGGCTATAACTTTTTTCCCTTACTAGATAGGGTTTTGATATGTGGTATGTGGATACATTATCTCAAGACGACGTGTCGCGTACCAAGGTTGCCATGCTTTGACCTTGAAGTTTGACCTCAAGGTCAAATTATTCAGATTTTTTTTTTTCTGACAAGTTCGTGTCTGGGCTGTAACTTTTTTCCCTTAATAGATAGGGTTTTGATATTTGGTATGTGGGTAGATTATCTTAAGACGACGTGTCGCGTACCAAGGTTGCCATGCTTTGACCTTGAAGTTTGACCTCAAGGTCAAATTATTCAGAATTTGGGGTTTTTTCTGACAAGTTCGTGTCCGGGAAGGGATTTTAATCAGATTTTACCAATTGCTTGAAATATTTTAGTATTACGGTTCACATCACCTAACATCGGTCAGTTGCTGCGGGGCCTGCAGAGATGGATTCCATCTCCGTGATATCTAGTTTAAGGAAGCTTACGCAATAATAAATATATAGAAGGAAGATTAAGTATTGTTTGTTTTAATGTAGACTATTTTTAAGACAAAATAGATCATTTCGCCATCGACACTGATCGGCATGCCATTTTGTGCAAGGAAAACAACGAATTCGCTGAGGTGCACGACGGGGTGAATATTATCATACTTGCTCGACGGGGGTGTAGCTAATTTTAGATGTTTCTGTTCTCAACGAGGGGATTTAACAGAAAGTTTTTTGGGAGACAAACCATTTATAATTTGAAAATAGTCTACAATAAAACAAACAATACTTAATCTTCGTTTTATATTGCGCACGCTTCATTAAATTGTCACTTCACACTTTCAGAGGTACATTTAGTACTTTAAAACAGTTTTTATACGCTTACCGTCCTTATTACCGGCAAAACGTTGTGTTCAAGTTTTTTTTTTTAAATGGGTATTCATATTTTATTTTCAGTTAGCGTTTCGCCAGACACATGCCGAGGTGATAATAAATATTAAAACCAACCATACATCAGTGGATACTAGTTCTAGATTCCTGTAAGTCCCACGTCAGTGATACCCACATGAGCCTATTAAGACGAGGGCCCTCTGTGCTCACTCCATCAATCCCTGTGTGTGAGCTCACAGTGTGGGCCCGGAGGGGGGGGGGGGGGGGGGGGGGGGGTGGGGGGGGGGGGGGTCAGAGGGGCCCCAAATGCAAACCGTAACTTACTGTTTTTAACACCCACGTTCTCTCAGGACGCACCAGAATCGATCCCAGAGCTTCAGAATTTGAAGAAAGAAATATCCGGGAATGGGCCCACAACTGTGGGAGGGAATACGCCCAATTCCATAGTTCAAGCCATTATGTCGATCTTGTCCCCCCCCCCCCCCCCCCCCCCCCCCCCCCCCACCATTTCGAAATATGGGAAATGGATTATATATCTAGCCAGTATTCTGTAATGGGGGGGGGGGGGGGAGCAATCATATTTGGAAGGTCGTTGTGCTCCCCAGGGCAAACTAGGGCTAGACCTCCCCAGAAACAAACAAATTATCGTAAACAAATCATTAGTTATTAATTCCAATCGCCCGCTATACACATTAGTGTCTATCATACACAATATGTGTAGTGGGCGACTGGAATTAACAAGCAATGGATTTGAAATGCTTCCAATAACTTGATGCCCAATCTTAGAGTGCAAGTTCAAGATAGCCTAAAGCGCCAGTGTGTGTCAGAGAAAAGCAGTAGGGATTGTGTTCAGATGCCAGTTGCAATGCAATCGTGTGTGCTTACTGGCAGGGAATATAGAGAAGAGAATTAACATATACAGGGATTGGACACGAGCCTAGTCTTCGATTCTGGTCGCCATGCTGGCTTACCAAGCACTTCAAAAAACAACAAAGATCTTTGTGAACATAATTTATTGAACAGAGTTTATCACCGTGTCGAGTAATATCAAAATATCAAACAACAGAAAAAACATAATTTTGTACAAAATAATCTTAAAAAAACGTTGACCGTTGCAAACAACTAATGACCAACCCAGTTGTAACGGCCAAAACCGACCAGCGCTATATTCGAAAATCGCCATTCAATTATTTATATATTTTAATTTTCTGCTTCAAAAACATAGCTTATGACCCCTCATTGGAACGAACGCGTTGCAGACTTTAGGTCCAAGTTTGGACTACCGTCTCTTCAGATTGATTTATTTATTTATTTTATTGATGTTTAAGGTCACATATTTATGCACAATGGCTAATCATGACCGTGACAGTTTTACGGGTGGAGGAAGCCGGAGTACCCGGAGAGAACCACCGAGCAACGACGAGCAGCTGCCAGCTCCCCAACATTGTAACTCCGCACTGCAGCACAGGCAGGGTTAGATTGGTTGAAGACATGCGTACCATCGACGTGCAGTACGCCTTAGTACACGGCGTCATCGTGCCCCCACGCGGGCAATGGAGATGAAGTGTCTTGCCCAAGGACACAACGCGGTTGCCGCAGGCGGGATTCGAACCGAGGACCTCTCGGCTTGCAGCCTGCACCTCTACCAACTGAGCCACCGCGCTTCCTTTCAGATTGATAACGCGTCTGAGGGCAACAGACACACAGGCGTAACACAGTTTATTCAAGCTAATTCCAGAGAGAAAATGACCGCCAACCCCCAACTGTGGAAGGTGAACACCTCCTCCTACACCTACACCCATCCAAGGGCCATTTGCCTCAATAATGCCTGCAGTATCACCTTTCACTGACACTTCTCCTTCGGAAATAATTCAACGGCATATTTGTCTCTTTTAGTTACGTCTACCACAAAACAGCCCATTTCTGGAATGTGTTTTACATTACCACCTCGGACACATGCATAAGCCAATGCTTTTTGAGACATGTCGGAATCAATACTTGGTCGTTTGTCAAAAGTCTAACTGCTTTGGCAACTGAGTAGGGGATTGGAAGATATCCCAAGCTGAAAAAGATCCTACGATATTTTCCAGCAACTCAACCTTCCACATGTTTATTAGGGAAAGGGTTGGGGGCGGGGTGGAATCATCAAAACCAGCAATTCAAATGCTGATTTACACTGTTTATTTAACTTTATATGGGCCCTTTTATGATGTGGTCGCTGTGGGGCCTCCTCAATCTCCGGTTCAGATTAACACTGAATGACACTGACCACTAAACCATGGCATTCTCTAAATGCAGTACCAACGGTGGCCCCAGTGGCAGAGCGAGGATCCCCAACCGAAGGCCTGGGTGAGAGTTAAAAACAATAAGTGACAGTTTGCATCTGGGAGCCCCACCCCCACCCCGCCCCACCACTGGGAAGAAGGTTGAGTTGCTAGACTCTGGAGGAGATCGATCCTGGTGCATCCTGAAGAAAGGTAGGGGTTAAAAACAGTATGTGACAGTTTGCATTTTTTTTTTTTGGGGGGGGGGGGGGGGGGCAAAACCCACAACGACCTTCTAAATATCATGATTGCCCCCCCCCCCCCCCCAAAAAAAAATGGCTACCCCACATCCCATTATAGAATCCTGGCTATGCCCCTACGAGATAAAATAATCCATTTCATATTTTCGAAATGGGGTGGGGGACACAACTTTTTTTCCGGTAAAATGGACGGTAAGTGTATAAAACTATGTTTTAAAGTACTAAATGTACAGCTGAATGTGTGAAAAGTGACAATTTAATGAAGCGTACGCAATAATAAATATATATAACGAACATTAAGTATTGTTTGTTTTATTGTAGACTATTTTCAAATTATAAATGGTTTCTCTCCCAAAACCTTTCTGTTAAATCCCCTCGTTGTGAACAGAAACATCTAAATGTTACGCACACGAATTAGTTGCACCTCCATCGAGCAGGTATGATAATATTAACTCCGTCGTGTACCTCAGCGAATTCATTGTTTTCCTTGCACAAAATGGCGTGTCGATCAGTGTCGATGGAGAAATGATCTATTTTGTCTTGAAAATAGTCTACAATAAAACAAACAATACTTAATCTTCCTTCTATATATTTATTATTGCGAAAACTTCCTTAAAAATCATTTTTCACACATTCAGAGGTACATTTAGTACTTTAAAATGTAGTTTTTTTCCACTTACCGTCCTTTTTACCGGATACCGTCCTTTTTACCGGCAAAAAGTATTACCCCAATAAATGTTACTTTAGCTTTTTGCATCATGTCTGGGCGTGTTAGTAGAGGAGAGTGTTCGGATATTCAGCGGCTCTTGTGTCGTCTGTTTTTCTTCTTTGGAGGGAGGGGGGGGGGGGGGGCTGTGATGCTGATATAGTTGCAGTAGTAGTTGGTGATGTTGGTGTTTGTTGAGGCGTGGCCTGGCGGGGTTCGTAAGGCCTAGTTCTTGCTGCTACGAGCATTTCTCCGTTCTTATCCTCGAGTGCTTTTTTAGAGTGGTAGTGTCTGATGACCATAGTTAGCGGGCGTTTTATTTGCTCTTGTGCAATCCCCAGTTTTGAGATGATCTCGAGTGTCTTCTGTAGTTGATCCAGAAGTTCCTCGTCCTCGACCTTCTCTCCCAGGAACGTCTCCACGGATTCCGTGATGTCAGCTTCCTGATCGAGGCTCTGGTCCGAAGAAGCCACAGGAGAGACAGAAAGAGGTTCGGATGGATCGTCCGAGTCAACCTCCTGCACCAGAGATCGATCGCCCTCCTCCATCTCCTCGAATAAGGGTGGAGATGATCTGGAGATAAATCGGTCACCTGACGATCCGGTGTCCTCCGGTCCCATCCCAGAGGAGGGGGGGGGGGGGTACGGAGCTAAATCGGTTAGGTGTGTCAGGTATTGACCCTACAACGTCCTTCCTCTTCTTTTCCACTCTTCCTCTCTCTTCTCTTCTCCAAGAACTCCATCATTCGGCGGGTATCACGCTGTCTGGCGGAGAGTCTCTCCCTTCTCTCTCTTCTTGGCTTCTGTTGCTAGGATCCTGCGGTTAGATTTGTCACCCAGCATATCCGGGACACTTGGAGGGTGACCACAGTGGGCGGACGTCTCCCACGTAAGGTGCTACACCTCTCCGAGGACACCGGCTCACTTTTTCGCTCAAAATCCACCGTCAGATGAATTAAACCCTTGTGCACCTGGATACTCCGGGTGGTAGCAAGGGTAGCCTTCAATCTGACTAGCGTATCTTGGATATCAAGTGGGAAGCCATTGATCTGTGTCTTGACACCTCGGAATCCTAGGTGTGAAAGTGAACTGCACGAACGAATGATTGTCTATAGTTTGCTTTATACCTGTGGTGCGGTCATGATATTGTCATGTATGCTGAAAGTGACCGCCAATACAGTTAAAACTAGAAGTCCTGTCCCGAACTGAGCGCTTATCTAGGCTTAATTGCATGTAGGAATTGCGCTCAATTGCCATATCGAATGTCATCCAAAGCACGGCAGGTTTTCCTGGTTACTCGTAGCAAACACAGGTAATGTTTCTGCCAATGGACCTCCGGGTTACCCGGAGGTCCATTGGCTGAAACATTTCTTGTGCACAGGCCATATGTACGATATTTGATAGTCTTACCATGGTCATAACGCGTAGATTAACGCGCAGGACTGGCGTGCTATTTGTGCGCATTTCGTGACAGGTCTTCTAGTTTTAACTGTAAGTAAATACAGTACAGTTGCCGTGGACTTGTCGTAGTCCTCGCGTGGGGATTGATGTCCACGCATGCGTTTGCTGAGTAATAAAATTCAGCATCAGCAAAAGTTTAATTAATGAAGCACCGGGTTGCACCCGGTGCATCATTATTAAATTTTTTAGGATTATTCCTGTAATTAGTGTTTGTAATCTAATATTATGGCGTCCGTGGTAATATTACCCACCCGTTAAGTGACTACAGGTGTCCACGGCGGCCGTACTGTACGCCTGTCAAAAATAACAGTTATCCATTGCACGCGTCATTTTGACCCATTCTGTTTTCAAAACCCAGTGTGTCCTCAAAAACCGTCGAATTTCGACCCGGACATAATGGTTAAATGTCTGTGCACGAAATGAGTTTTGCGGACCATGGTCCAATTTCTGGGGACATTGAGTTTTATGGCCATAATGGTTACATTTTTGTGGACTATTAACACAGTGGGTTTTGTGGACACATTGGTCACAGGCACAATGCATGCGTTTTGCGGAAATAAGGGTCACAAATATGATGCAAAAAGTTGTAGGCTACGAACACAGTGGATCAATATTTGCTGACCTACTGGGTCAAATGGCCGCGAAGGCAATTGATTTTGTAGATATAATGGTCCAAGTTCTGCGGACGCAATGGGTTTTGATGACACAATGTGCCAAAATACATCGGACGTAATGGCCTTTTCGAACACCGTGACAATGGGTGATGTTTTGTCATTTTTAAGGGATGAAATGCTAATAAAACACAGAGCAGAATTCTTGTAGCTTTGCAAAATTCCTAGTCTCCTTCCAGTACCCTTCTGCCAGTGCTAACACTTGAACCAAATAAGATTATTGGCCCTCGCTTCCAACTCTCGTGGATCCATAAGCAAATAAAGTTATTCGGGTCGCAAGGGATCTCAAATCTCACATCGTCCCTGAGCGCCTCGGCGCACTGAAACGTCATGCATTCATATTCGCTTCCGTCTCTCGTTGATTCAAAAGCAAATAAAGTTATTCGGGCCGCAAGGGATTTCAATCCCACATCGCCCCTGTGCGCCTTCGGCGCGCTGAAACTTTTCATTCATTAAAATAAGATTTGTGGCCCTCGCTTCCGACCCTCGCAGATTCATTAGCAAATAAAGTTATTCGAATATGTAAGAATCAAGACAAAATAAGTTATTCACGTCGCAAAGGAAACCCCACACAAAATTAATTGATGCAATCAATAAAAATCAATTATTAACAATATTCTAATGTTTGTGACAACCTTGTGATCCAATTAAGTATCAACAAGACAAAGGATTAATAACACCTTCGCGCACACCGAGAAACTTCTGCAAAGTTACTTACCTCAGTTCAGGAACTTACTGCAATTCAGGAACGTACTGCAAATAGACGTCGCTGTAACATGCCTGCACAAAACGTTTGTTTAAGAAACGTGTTTCCTGGGAATTATATTTGTTTTTGAAAGATTTTGAGTGGACTGATGTGTTGGCTTACTTTGAGGCAACTGTTCTTCGCTCAAATGGAAACTCTAACCCTGTAGTTTAAAATGAGTGGGAGCAGTTCTTTACAACGGCATTTATGTTTGTTTATAGACAGTTTAGTACTACCAGGGATGGGGAGAAATACCAAGCAGAAGAAAATGTTGTAATAAATGGGCTTTAGTGGGCGTGGGGGGCATACTGAAAGATGTTTAAAACTATTATAAACAATAAAAGTGTATTTTATTCCCAATATTTCATAAAAATTACGAGATTGCGGCAAAACCTCTCGGTATTTCGCCGTCAAAGCCTTCTACTTGGTATTGATATTGATATTTTATTTGCCAGTATACTAAAATATAACAATGTAACAATATAACAATGTATACATATAGTACATGGAGTTAACATATTGAAATTTCAACAAAAAAAGATATTTCTTATAGTACATATAAATACAAAATCCCAATAATTAAAGCATTGTATACTGGCAGGGGAAGGCATAGTCAGATTGGCTGTCTTCCTGCCTTTCCCTGAGAGATATAAAAGAAAAAGAGAAAGAAAGATCAGCAAAAAAAAAGAGAAAGAAATTGGTATTACACAGCAACATTGTGGATTCCAGTTATTATGTCTTGATTTGGTCTCATTCCAGCATGCGTGCGTAGTGTCGCTGATGATCAACTGCGAAATGTCGCTCCCTTGATTCTGCTTCCTCCCATTAGCTTAGAGGTAGTAATAGTATGAGTAAATCTACGAAATGGTTGGTGGGAGTAGAATGTGAGGCGACATGGACGAGAGTACCAGACAACGATTACTGTCAAAGACAACACGTGATTTTATAGTTAACCCTTTACTAACATAACCGCCGAAACCACCCACAGCCATTCATAGAAGTCGTTATTCAAATTTTATTTTGTTTTCACACCTTGTTTCAAAACCACAGCCCACGATCCTCCCTTGGGGCGATCTCCTTGAGCTCGCCCCAATGAAGACACTCGAGCTTTGTCTCCAAAACGAAAAAATAAGATTAGTTAGTTATTCAAGGATTTTCTTATGACAAATGTCTCGGCTATCCGCGTTGGAAAAGGGATACATTTTAGTTTATACAATCCGGACAATAAGGGTTCGAACAGGAAATGTTTTCGGAGTAAGAGGAGAAAAATATTGTTGTTAACTTTTTTTTGAATTCTTTCCTATTCTCTGTATTTCTGATATCTCTTTCTAACTCATTCCATAGCTTTGGTAGCGCAAAGACGGGTAATTTATCCAGGGTTTTGGTTCTGGTTTTGTGAGTGCGTAAGAGACCAGCCTGGCGAGTAATTATGTTTTGTTGGTTATTCACAATTAAGAAGAAGTTTGCAAATGAAACCGGGAGGTTTCCATTATGCCAATCAAACATAAATAATAAGGCGTGTAATTTGTATAAATCTTTTAACTTCAATATACTACCTTTGATAAATAGGGGGTCAGTGTGGGCATTGTATTTCTTATTATTTATTATTCGTAGTGCTCGTTTCTGCAGTTTTTTAAGACGATCACAGGCTTTTGACGCACCCCATAACGGAATTCCATAGATGAAATGGCTCTGTATCAGTGTGAAATATAACGTTTTCATAGCAGTATGAGGGAGAAACTTTTTAACTTTATTTAGAACGAAGTTGGCAAGTACAACTTTTGTGCAGAGTTGAGATATGTGGACGTTGTACGATAAGTTGTCATCAATATTTATACCAAGAAACTTTAAGGATTTCTCACTTTCTCCACTATTAACCTTGCAGATTACCCGGTTGTTTATATAGACATTCTGATGAGTAACATTCCTACCTCTGTGACTTGGATTAAGTAACATGTATTTCGTTTTCCTTTCGTTCAGGACTAGGTGGTTGGCTGTGCACCAGTCAAATATATTTTTTAATTCCTCATTAAAATCTGAGACTAGGGCAGTTATCTCCGCTCCAGACTTGTATGCTTCTGTGTCATCGGCAAACGACAAGATATTTAATGTAGTTGAATTACTTATGTCATTGATGTATATTAGAAATAAAATAGGGCCCAATATAGAACCTTGTGGAACTCCACATGTCAGTTCAGTTAGATTTGAGTTGCTATCACCAAACGATACATACTGTTTCCTGTTCTTCAGATAGCTTTTGAACCAACTTAAAGCGATACCTCTTATTCCATAGTGTTCGAGTTTTTGAAGGAGGATGTCGTGGCTTATTGTATCAAAGGCTTTGGAAAGGTCAAGAAAAATAGCTAAAGTGGTGTCCTTACTGACTTTGTTATTTTCTATAGCAACATGTTTTAACAGTTGCATAATTGGACGTAGTGTGCTATACTGCTTCCTAAAACCATATTGGTGGTGATAGAGAATATCGAATTTATTGAGAAATTTTATCAGTCTAACAAACATCAGTTTTTCTAAAATCTTTGAAAAGACAGGGAGAATACTTATTGGTCTATAGTTTGTGAAGTTATTTTCATCACCTGATTTAAAGATTGGGATTACTTTTGCAATTTTCATTCTGTCAGGAACTATTCCCTGACTGAGTGAAATGTTCATGATATGTGCAAGGGGGTTGGCAACCGAATCTATCGAATGTTTAAGGATACTGGATGAAATATTTTCACAATCCTGACTTGCTTTAGGCTTCATTTTAGTTACAATACTGATAATTTCCAGGGACGACGTTGGTAAACTAAACATATTATCTGGGAGTGGGTATCTCATGAATTCGGAGAAAGATTTGCGTGGATTCGATATTTGTTTTGAGGTCTCCTTTCCTATATTTGCAAAGAAATTATTGAATTCATGAGCGATTTCGTTCGGTGTATTTATCTTTTTTCACCCAGATTAAAAAAGGAAGGTAAATTGCTTTTGTTTTTTTTTCTGTTTAGAGCGTTATTTAGAATTTGCCACGTTTTTCGCGTATTACTTTTATTTTCCAAGAGGACGTTTTCGTAATACATTGCTTTACTCTGTTTTCTAATTCTGTTGAACACCCGACAGTAATTTTTGTAATTTCTGACATTAAATTCTGTTGGACTTATTAATTTTTTCATGAAAAATTTATTCTTGTTATTGGCTGAGATTAGAAGATCTTTCGTCATCCAAGGCTGTCGCTTTATGTATTTTTTATTCCGTTTTTGACGTTGCAAAGAAAATGCCGATTCAAATGCATTCAGAAAAATATCTAAAAAGTGTTCATAGGCAGCATTGGGACAGTTGGATTCCATAACTGGAGCAAAATCACACTGGGACAATAATACCTTGAAATATTCGATACTGCTAGTGTTTATTTTCCTAGATAGAGTTGGCATTGTATTCTCTAGTGACATATTTGCCGATTCAGCGTAAAAGATTCCAAAATGGTCGGATACATCAGTGAGAATTAAACCAGATTTGAAAGAGTTAATTAGATTATTTGAAAAGATATTGTCTATGAGCGTCGCAGAATGATCTGTCACTCTGGTTGGTTTGGTGATGACAGGCATAAATCCCTCACTAAACATTAAATCTGTAAACCTATCTGTTTTCGAGTGGCAAGCTACTTTCAGAAGGTCAATATTAAAGTCGCCCATGATTAAGGTTGTTTTCTTTTCCTTGTTAAGTATGTCAGTTATGTTGTTGACCTTTGATTGAAAAAGATCTATATCCCTTTGGGGGCCGTGTTTGGACGATATATTACATCAATAATTCTCGACAGATTCTTATCCTTTAGTTCTATGAACATTGACTCAATCACATGTGGTATGAAAATAGAAAGATCTTTTCGGACAATGAAGTTAGTGTCACTTTTTATAAAAAGTCCTACTCCACCTCGACCATCGTCAGCCAAGGGTCTGGTATGTTTTAATAAAGGGTGATATCCTTCTAGTGTATAAGATATATTAGAGGGGATCTGAAAAACCTCCGTGAGACCAATGACGTCGAATGTGTTTTCATTACTGTTTAGTTCAGATAGCAGGTGTTTTAGAGGATCCCAATGGGCATTAAGGCTTTGACAATTGATATGAAATGCAGAGAAAGATCCGTTCATGTCCCTGAGCTCTGATTGCAACTCACTAGGAAGGAGATATTTACAATCGGTAACGTTGTATATAGATGGGGAATCACCAGCTGTGTTGGACATGTTGGTCATCTCGTTCATGAGATAATTAAAGTCAAAGTTAGAATCAGCCTGGATCCCGTCCAAATTAATACTACCCGCCATGATTTACAAATATTCCATCAGCAACACCAAAGCACGGACGCATGAAGGAGACCTGAAGATTCATAAATAATATAGACAATTCATTTTGTGGCTGGAAAGAAACATCAACAGGAGTTATAACAGAGTAATATAAAGTGTGTAAATGAAGATAATCTTTCTCATTGCATTGGTTTAATGTGATCAAAAAGAGGGTAGAGAGAGAAGTAAACAAAGGTATTCCACAGAAAACGGAATTCATCATTCCGTTTTATTGTAAGGCGTCGTCATTTAGTCCCTAGCTAACTTATAAACAAAACAAGTCGTTTATACTAACGGTGGTTACGACAAAACAACATGGCATAAAACTGAATACATTTGTAAGGGTTCATCTGAAACCCCTTTCCCCGGGTTCGGGCCCATGCACACATACACACAATATATACTTAATAAACGTGCTATTATGATAATGGACTGTCAAACTAATCTGTCCAAGTAAACAGTCAGTTCATCTGAAACCCCTTTCCCCGGGTTCGGGCCCATGCACACATACACACAAGATATACTTAATAAATGTGCTATTATGATAATGGACTGTCAAACTAATCTTGGTTACTAGTAGCTGAAGGCTGGACGTGCTAATTCGACAAATGTCAGTTGTCTTTCAATGACAATGACAGTTTTTCAGATTCAATTGTACATGTAGACTCTTTTGTCAGCTCTTGTGATTCAGACTCGGATATTGACGATTCTGTACTAGATAACAGTACTTCGGATGTCGATGCTTCAGTGTTTGGTAAAATTTCTTGTGAAGTTTCTTTTAATGAAACTGTTACTAATCTGTCAGCAACTATAAAACATCGCTACAAAATTCAGTTGTAAATGGACTGAATGGTGCATTCATTCTATCAGTTGATTTTTTTTTTATGATTTTGTTAGTTTTCCGCCAGAGGCTGGCTAGTGTTACTGATAAGCTAGCGTTCTGTTTATTAGCTTAACCCTTTACCCAACGTAACGGCCAAAACCGGCCAGCGCTATTCTCAAAAATCGCCAATTAATTTTCATTATTTTTTTCATTTTTCGTCTCAAAAACATAGGTTATGACCCCTCATTGGAACGAGCTCGTCGAGCTCGTTCCAACGAGGGGTCATAACCTATGTTTTTGAGACGAAAAATGAAAAAAAATAGTCATTCAAGAATTTTTTTTTGCAAGTGTCGTCTGCTTTTCATGTTAGGTAAAGGGTTAAATCAAACAGGAGGCTCTAGCGGCGAAATACCAAGCAGAAGTTTTGCCTTTTTGAAATTATCAACAAAATCCAAGATGGCCACCGAAAATACTTTTTCCTGGGAAAATTCCTAGAACTACAAAACGAGTGAGATAAACGAAAAATATTGTTTTGAATTGCCTCGTAATCCCGTCACATCTTTAGTGCTCTGTCTCAACCTTTCTGAAAATTTTGGCCAAAATGATGCAGGATTGAAGCAAAATGTGGAAAACTTTTTCAATTTCGGCCGAAAAAATGGTTCTCTTTCTGAGATACATTCGGTTGCAATTAATCATCATTGTCCATGTCAGCCATTCCGGACGTGTCTACTATCATCGTCGACTTGATGCAACATTTCACTGGTGCTTTACGCAGAAAAGAGTACACGTCATCTTCGCAAAGTTGCATTTGCATCGTGAAAGTTTGCATAGCGCACTGCTAGAGCATAAACATCGTATCAGTTCCAACATTGTTCGGCACTTATCTTGACTACATTATCAACTTTTACTGATGATGGACCAATACGACCATTTGCAACATTGATGATTGTGTCTGGGTGCTGTGATGGGTACATGGGATCTACGCCCACTGTTTTCAAATCCCACCTTTCAACTGTATTTTGCCCTTTTCCTTTTGGCCGTCTTGTATCCTATTTGCCTTTCGAGCTTCCTCGTAATTTAGCTACACCAATGACGAGGTGATCACATGCATGTAGATTACTAAGTGTCCACGTTTCGGGTGTCTCTGGCTTCAGATTATTCCAATGACGCCAGACATGCCATGGTCATATCTCATGAAAGTGGTTTCTATAAACATATAACTCCAAATACCATTCCATAGACGCGCCACATGACGCATCGCATGTTCTCCTTTAATGGAATGGTACAGGATGTGTGAAGGAAGTTTCTCCATCTGACGGAGATAATACAAACCGTACCTAGCATAACTGACGTGGCTAGATGCAAATGGTTGGTCTACATACTTCTCACTGCTTCCAAATACAAATACCAATCACCTTCCATTTCGACACGAACATATAACGTTATGACGAATACGGGCTTCAGCCAATCGAACAGCCCTCTGACCCCCCCCTCCCGTCATATTAGAGGGTTTGGGGTCACATAGTAATCAGTGCCACCATAGAAACCAAGATGGCGGCTTTCAGTTAAGAAAATGGACGACGGCAACACGTATCACTCTAAAAACATGCACAGCGCATGCTCACTGAAACCACATATCACCATGGGGATAACGTTACTACATGGCCGCTTATGCGTGTTATCGTGACAACCCTACATGGCGCCACTGTGTCACATGACCTTGACGTCACTTGAGATCCACCTGATGGGGTATGGTTGACCCCTGGCACATTACTATTTCTGCTTTGAGAAATAAAATTATGTTTTTTAAAAAAATGGAAAGAACAGCTACTCATAACATTTAGATCAACAGTTACTTGAGGCGAATAAAGTAATGTGGACATGTCGTCCTCTGAGTTCCAATGTGTTCTATGTGCTAGTAGGCTGCCAGAAGGCACATAGAACACATTGGAACTCAGGGGACGATGTGTCAATGGCAGCTGCATCAGCAGTTAATTAACACAAAGTCACTGAATAGTTCAAGTTTTACCACTATATAACTTAAAACCAATCTATACTGCTTAAGTGCTTTTCGACTTTGGACCAAAAACAATGCAATGAGAACAAGCCATAAATTGGCCTGATACACTAGCTGCTCATCCTTCTTCAAATGAAATGCTGTGTATGATAACATCCTTTGTTGCACACTCAAACTCGAAATTGAAGTACTTGGAAGTCTGACGCAGAAAGAACACCCCCCCCCCCCCCCCACCTCCCCGCCCACCTGTAAAACCTCGACAAAATCCCGAGGGAAACTGCCCTCCGATAAAACTGCTCCCTGGAAGACTGCCTTCATTGAAAAAACTTCGTAGGAAAATGACCCCAGCTCCCGTAATACATATTCCAAAGGATATCCTCAAAAGGTATCCACCAGTAGTACAGCACTTAGTCATAAGTATCATCAAATGCCCAGACGAGTCGTCGAGCTGTACGTGGGGCCACTCGTTCGAGCAAGTGCTCTGTAGCCCATTTGCTCGATAAGATTCGTGGACGACAATTTGATAGTGACATGAACTTGGGCCCAGTATTATCGTAATAATCTCCACACTCTTGTCACAAGTTAGTAGTGGTGGGACAATCTAGTATAGGACAGAATAATACTTACTTACTTATGTTTACATGCGTAGACTTCCTGCACTGGATACACTGTCCACTTCGCTGGACTCTATAGGTGGATCTATTTCATCTCGTGCGCATTTTGTTTTTAGATTTAACCCTTTGGACCCTGGTGCTATCTTTCATGTCAGTTCCGTGGTAGCAATAGGAAGAGTCTATATAGAAAGACGATGTAGATGAAAGTAACGCAACATAATTTATTTCACGTCAGTTCACCTATTTTTAGAAGGTCCTAATGATTTCATTCTTGTTAAATCCATCTGCCGCCAACTCCCGTTGTTTCACCTCCACTGTTAACAAGAAGACAAACCACCCGAACAATAAGTGTGCATTATTTTTAAATTTTCAGAATGGCCGAACATTCTTGAAAGAATGACCGGGCATTCTGTTCAATAATATGTACTTAGGCCCCACAAAGCAGATTTGTTTCTCAGGCCATTCTTTGTGTGTAAAATTGCATGAGGGCGAGTGGTTTTTATTTTATTTTTTATTTTTGTAATTATTTCTTTGCCATCAAAAGTTCATGTTCTTGGTTTGTTTTATGTTTTAGGCCTGATAATCTACAGAAGAATGGAAGATAGTGTATTTCATCCCTTGAGTGAAACAAGTATTTGCAATGACGAAGCATTGCAAACACTTGTTGCACTCAAGGGACAAATTTATCGATTTTATTAACTTAACCATTTGAACCCTGGTGGTATCTTCCATGTCATTTCCATGGTAGCAATAGGAAGAGTCCATATTTATTATTTGGAGGTAGACCAATTAATATTTTCAACGTGCAGCCTTAGGGCTGCACGTTGAAAATATTGATTGGTCCACACCACGCATTTACTTTGCAGTCATCCCCCTTAATGACATTACGACGTAGCTTGTGACCCGACCGGAAAAAATGTCCTCTGGAGTCCAAAGGGTTAATTTCGCTCGGAAATTATAAACAATGTCTTGGTTTTCCTAGTGTTTATCAAATCTGTTCTTAAATGAGTTTAGACTGGGTGCCGAAACAACATTTTCCGGTAGACTGTTCCATGTGTTTGCAGTTCTGACTGGGAAACTATTAGTAGTGCTCGCACGTTTCACCCCCTATTTGGATGATCTCATAGATGATCTCATGTGACGTCATAGTCACGTGACCCAGTGGCGCCATGTTGTGTTGTCATGGTAACCCGCGTGGGCGGCCATCTTGTGACGTCATCCCCATAGTGATACGCGGTGTGACTGCGCATGCGCAGCGCGTGTTGTTAGGGTGTTTCCGTCGTCCATTTTGTATACCGGAGGCCGCCATCTTGGTTTCTATGGTAGCACGTGATTGTTATGTTACCTAAGGCCTACAATAGGACAGGGTTATGTTCGGAGGGCATGTTCGATTGAATCGGAGTATTTTCAGGAACGACTTCCCTGGATAATTACCACAAACAACCCGACAACTTGTATTATTTCGAATTCTTCCAGAATTCTCTGCTTCTATCTATATATGCAATAGTTATCGTTTATCTGGCCATGTTCCTCTATTCTAGAGTATACTCCAATAGCGTAGAAGGGCTATCAACTGGAACAGTTTACCTTATTATTGCTATATTTAGCAATTTCTGGTCTATTCTTGTTAGTTCTGACCCTATTCTAAGTACTCTTGTTGTTTCATTTATCTAGATTATAACTAACCAATCAGATTGCTTGATTTCCCATAACCTGTATGCAGGGTTGTCTCCCTTGTGTATAACAAAAGACTATATCCAATCGCCA
Organism: Pictodentalium vernedei; assembly: GCA_031216915.1. NCBI lineage: Eukaryota > Metazoa > Mollusca > Scaphopoda > Dentaliida > Dentaliidae > Pictodentalium > Pictodentalium vernedei. Next base: position 64,440,713 of record CM062297.1, read on the forward strand.
TATTCCATGGAATCCCATAATTTTGCAAAACATCTGTGGCTATGGAATCCCTTTTTTGTCATATGAGGCCATGAGGGCTATGTAAAACCCCTCAATGAGTCCTCATTTATTATCCCTCATAGCCTCGTTGAATTTTGAGGTTATGAGGACCTTGAAAAATCCCTCAATGAGGTATAATTTACTACGACTCTTATCCTCATTTCAGTATTTAACACATATATCCTATGGAATCCCATTTTGGAAAACGCCTGTGACTGTGGAATCTCTTTTTGTCGTGTGAGGCCATGAGGGCTATGCAAAAGCCGTCAGTGAGTCCTCATTTATTATCCCTCATAGCCTCATTCAATTTTGAGGTTATGAGGACCATTAAAAATCCCTCAATGAGGCATAATGTACTACGACTCTTAGCCTCATCTCGGTATTTGAGGATACCCATGGCCTGGTATTGTATTATTCGAGGATACCTATCGAGGATACCTTTTATAGGATACTTATCTGAGGATACTATATAGGCTGTACATATCCCTATAGGTCTCTTGCTGGTCCTTAGTACTATTAATCCACCTGATGCTTTATGTTATCCTATGACTGGTATAGGTAGTATGCAATGCTAGGCATAGGGGTATTGTGGGTAGGGGTACTGCCTGGTAGTTTAGAACGATACTATAGTATGGCGGTATATACACCTATAGGCCCCTGTTAGTGCTTGGTACTATTAACCAACCGATTGCTTTGTTTTATTATATGGCTGGTATATGTATATGTATATATATGTATTCCTTGACAAATGTCACCTAGAAATGTACACAATTTAATGGAATTTCCGTTTGTTCTCAAACTGTGGCATGACTGCTACACAGCAGCCACGCTACATTTTGTGTACAAACTGAAATGTACACAATTTAATGGGATTTAATGAAATAATACAAAAGTGATATCCAGATCAATGTACATATTAATCCTTCGTGTACTTAGATCAAAGTTCATATTAATGCCCTCTTCTATTACCTTGCGTTTGTGCATTTATGCAAATATTCCTTGACAATGTCACATGGAAATGTACACAATTTAATGGAATTTCCGTTTGCTCTTAAACTGTGGCATGACTGCTGCATAGCAGCCACGCTATATTTTGAGTGCAAACTGAAAAACTATTCAAAATTGATATGCAGATCAATGCACATATTAATGCTTCGTGCACTTCTCCAATTTTTGAAAATTCAGAGCAAAGTTCATATTAATGCCCTCCACTACGTGCAGTCATATCATCTTGCATTCGTGTATCTATACAAATATTCCTTGGCACAGCCACATAGAAATGTACACAATTTAATGGAATTTCCTTCTGTTCTCAAACTGTGGCGTGGCTGCTGCAGAGCAGCCTTGCTACGTTTTGAGAACAAAGTGAAAAATAATACAAAAGTGATATCCAGATCAATGTACATATTAATTCTTCGTGTACTTAGATCAAAGTTCATATTAATGCCCTCTTCTATTACCTTGCGTTCGTGCATTTATGCAAATATTCCTTGACAATGTCACATGGAAATGTACACAATTTAATGGAATTTCCGTTTGTTCTCAAACTGTGGCATGACTGCTGCATAGCAGCCACGCTATATTTTGAGTGCAATCTGAAAAACTATTCAAAATTGATATGCAGATCAATGTACATATTAATACTTCGTGCACTTCTCCAATTTTTGAAAATTCAGAGCAAAGTTCATATTAATGCCCTCCACTACGTGCAGTCATATCATCTTGCGTTCGTGTATCTATACAAATATTCCTTGGCACAGCCACATGGAAATGTACACAATTTAATGGAATTTCCTTCTGTTCTCAAACTGTGGCGTGGCTGCTGCAGAGCAGCAAAGTGAAAAATAATACAAAAGTGATATCCAGATCAATGTACATATTAATCCTTCGTGTACTTCCCTAGATTTGAAAACTTAGATCAAAGACCATATTTATGTCGTTCACTATATGCAGACATATTATCCTGCGCTCGAGTATTTATGTAAATATTCCTTCACAATGTCACTTGGAAATGTTCACAATTTATTGGGATTTCCTTTTGTTCTCAAACTGTGGCGTGACTGCTCCGCGGCAGTCACGCCGCATTTTGGGTGCAAACTGAAATGTACACAATTTATTGGAATTTCCGTTTGTTCTTAAACTGTGGCATGGCTGCTGTGGGGCGGCCATGCTACGTTTTGAGAACAAACTGAAAAAATAATACAAAAGTTATATCCAGATCAATGTACATATTAATGCTTCGTGTACTTCTCTAGATTTGAAAACTTGGATCAAAGATCATATTAATGCCGTTCATTTCTGCAGTCATATTATCTTTCGTTCGTGCATTTATGCGTGCAAATATTCCTAGACAATGTCACATGGAAATGTACACAATTTGATGGAATTTCCGTATGTTCTCAGACTGTGGCGTGGCTGTGGCGTGGTTGCTGCACAGCCGCCACGCTACATTTTGAGTACAAACTGAAAAACAATTCAAAATTGATACCCAGATCAATGTACATATTAATACTTCATGTACTTCTCCAGATTTGAAAACTCAGATCAAATTTTATATTAATGCCCTCCACTATATGCAGTCATATTATCTGCGTTTGTGTATTTATCTAAAGATTCCTTGACAATGTCACTTGGAAATGTACACAATTTAATGGAATTTCCGTTTGTTCGCAAATTGTGGCATGGCTGCTGCAGAGCATCCACGCTACGTTTTGAGTACAATCTGAAAAACAATACAAAGGTGATAATCACCGTGATATAGATCAATGTACATATTAATGCTTCGTGTACTTCTCCAGACTTGAAAACTTAGACTAAAGTTCACATTAATGCCCTCCACCTGTGCAGTCATATTATTCTGCGCTCGTGTATTTATGTAAATATTCCTTGACAAATGTCACCTAGAAATGTACACAATTTAATGGAATTTCCATTTGTTCTCAAACTGTGGCATGACTGCTGCACAGCAGCCACGCTACATTTTGTGTACAAACTGAAATGTACACAATTTAATAGGATTTAATGAAATAATACAAAAGTGATATCCAGATCAATGTACATATTAATGCTTCGTAAACTTCTCCAGATTTGAAAACTTAGATCAAAGTTCATATTAATGCCCTCTTCTATTACCTTGCGTTCGTGCATTTATGCAAATATTCCTTGACAATGTCACATGGAAATGTACACAATTTAATGGAATTTCCTTCTGTTCTCAAACTGTGGCGTGGCTGCTGCAGAGCTGCCTTGCTACGTTTTGAGAACAAAGTGAAAAATAATACAAAAGTGATATCCAGATCAATGTACATATTAATCCTTCGTGTACTTAGATCAAAGTTCATATTAATGCCCTCTTCTATTACCTTGCGTTCGTGCATTTATGCAAATATTCCTTGACAATGTCACATGGAAATGTACACAATTTAATGGGATTTCCGTTTGTTCTCAAACTGTGGCATGACTGCTGCATAGCAGCCACGCTATATTTTGAGTGCAAACTGAAAAACTATTCAAAATTGATATGCAGATCAATGTACATATTAATGCTTCGTGCACTTCTCCAATTTTTGAAAATTCAGAGCAAAGTTCATATTAATGCCCTCCACTACGTGCAGTCATATCATCTTGCGTTCGTGTATCTATACAAATATTCCTTGGCACAGCCACATGGAAATGTACACAATTTAATGGAATTTCCTTCTGTTCTCAAACTGTGGCGTGGATGCTGCAGAGCAGACTTGCTACGTTTTGAGAACAAAGTGGAAAATAATACAAAAGTGATATCCAGATCAATGTACATATTAATGCTTCGTGTACTTCCCTAGATTTGAAAACTTAGATCAAAGACCATATTTATGTCGTTCACTATATGCAGACATTTTATCTTGCGCTCGAGTATTTATGTTAATATTCCTTGACAATATCACTTGGAAATGGTCACAATTTATTGGAATTTCCTTTTGTTCTCAAACTGTGGCGTGACTGCTCCGCGGCAGTCACGCCACATTTTGGGTGCAAACTGAAATGTACACAATTTATTGGAATTTCCGTTTGTTCTTAAACTGTGGCATGGCAGCTGTGGGGCGGCCATGCTACGTTTTGAGAACAAACTGAAAAAATAATACAAAAGTGATATCCAGACCAATGTACATATTAATGCTTCGTGCACTTATCTAGATTTGAAAACTTAGATCAAAGATCATATTAATGCCGTTCGTTATATGCAGTCATATTATCTTTCGTTCGTGCATTGATGCGTGCAAATATTCCTAGACAATGTCACATGGAAATGTACACATTTTGATGGAATTTCCGTATGTTCTCAGATTGTGGCGTGGTTGCTGGACAGCCGCCGCGCAACATTTTGAGTACAAACTGAAAAACAATTCTAAATTGATACCCAGATCAATGTACATATTAATACTTCATGTACTTCTCCAGATTTGAAAACACAGATCAAAGTTCATATTAATGCCCTCCACTATATGTATTTATGTAAAGATTCCTTGACAATGTCACTTGGAAATGTACACAATTTAATGGAATTTCCGTTTGTTCTCAAAATGTGGCGTGGCTGCTGCATGGTGGCCACTCTACGTTTTGGGTACAAACTGATATGTACACAATCTAATGTGATTCCCGTTTGTTCTCAAACTGTGGCATGGCTGCTGTGGGGCGGTCACGCTACGTTTTGAGAACAAACTGAAAAATAATACAAAAGTGATATCCAGATCAATGTACATACTAATGCTTCGTGTACTTCTACATTTGATAACTTAGATCAAATTTCATATTAATGTCCTCCACTACATGCAGTCATTTTATCTTGCCTCCGTGCTTTTATGCAAATATTCCTTGACATGTCACATGGAAATGTACACAATATAACGCTACAATGACCTGATAACTGTCTACACATCTCATTTGCAACATGAACATCTCCACAACTGATAGGTACTGCCGATTTTAATGTTTTGATTACACTCCACGTATTTGACTATCTACTAGTTCAATTTTTCCCCCATTAAACCATGTATCCCTTAACCTGAAAGAAGAAGAATAGATCCACCTTGTCTAATTTTATAATAATAATAATAATAATAATAATGGTAATAGTAGTAGTAGTGGTAATAATAATAATAATAATAATTATTATTATTATTGTTGTTGTTGTTGTTGTTGTTGTTGTTGTTGTTGTTATTGTTGTTATTATTATTATTATTATTATTATTATTATTATTATTATTATTATTATTAGTTCACTACTTTGTATTTTTTCTAGCCCTTCCCACCTTCCCACCTAACTCAGTGATTAATGAGATATAAATTATGAACATTATTTAGCAATATCAACTCGATTCTCTTTACTCACCCATTCAACTCCCATTCATACACCAACATTCATTTCAAAAACTCACACTTCAGTCTTGTCCTAAATTACCACAGCCCAAGTTACAATATTCTCGACAGCAGAGTAGAACACATGTGTTATTATAACTTTTTGTTTCCGCCACTATGTATCAATTTTCATGATGACCAGTCCAGTCTCGCTTGATAAAGTACAGAATGATGCAGACTTCGACTTTGTAACACAATTCAATCGTGAAGTTAACCGTGTTTCTGCTTCTGAAGATGATCCTATCACCCCACTTACTGCCGATGTGAACACCTGCAAATATTACACTGCGGAAACGTTTTCTACAGCAGTGGACACGTTTAACAAATCCTTTGCCTTACTTAACATTAACTGCAGAAGCTTAAATGCCCATTTTGATCAACTAAAGAATCTGCTCTGTGATCTCCAAGAAAATGAAAACATATTTGACATAGGTATTACTGAAACATTTAGCGTAAAAGAAAATATCTCTTACACATTAGATGGCTATCATCCGCTTATTCTACGTTCTCGCCCTGTCGGTGATGATGGTAGGGGTGGGGTTGGTGCCTTTATTAAAGATTCTATACCATTCAAAATAAGGAACGACTTAAGCATTTTCATTCCTCATGTGTTTGAATCTCTATTCATAGAACTCAATGGAAAACACAAATCTATTGTAGGAATTATTTATCGTCCGAATACTGCTCCCAAAGCAGATCTGGACTTGTTCTTAGCTCAATATTCAAATCTACTTGATCAAATCAATACTGAGAGAAAACCAACCTACCTAATGGGAGATTTCAACTTAGATCTACTCAATTTTCACCAACACCAAAAAAAACGACCAATATTTAGAAGCCCTATTCAGCTGTGGTTTCACGCCGATGATAACCAAACCAACGAGAAGTCATTCGGCAACTGTAATTGACCATATTTTTTGTAATAGATTCAATTTACATACGTCTGGAATAATCATTACTGATGTGAGCGATCATTTCGCTACATTTTATACCGAAAATTTCAAGAGCACCAACCATAATGACAATATACAGCAGCCTAAGAGAATTTTTAACACACGAACTATTAATTTATTCAAACAGCTACTATCTGAATCTGATTTTAGCAATGTATGCCAAGAGGACAGTGTTAACGAAGCCTATGAGAAATTTCTAACAACTCTAAATACGGCTTTTAACCAAGCCTTTCCGTTAATAACATTAAAAACCCCGAAAAATACGTAAAAAGAGAACCCTGGATGACCTACGGTCTACTACAGTCCTCCCGAAATAAACACAAATTACTTGAAAAAAAATATAAGTCCCCAACCATTGACAATATCACAAGATACAAAAACTACTGCCAAATCTTCAATCAACTTAAACGTAAACTTAAAAAGAACTATTACAGCCAGCTGATTTCAGAAAATAGGGGAAACATCAAGAAAACCTGGGAAATTCTCCGCAAGGTAATAAATAAGTCAGATATTCCTCCCCCTCTACCATGGTAAGTCCCACACATCGATTCTCTGATTACCTAAACAGCAGCGTCACCGACTCTTTTTTGTATCACCTGCAACCCATGATGAAGTTATATCCGCCGTAAAAATGTCTTCCTAGGAAAACATCTGCTGGTCAGGACAACATCTCACCGAAACTACTAAAAGACATTATACATGAAATTATTGTTCTTTTAACTCACATTATAAATACCTCTTTTTCAACTGGAATTGTACCATCAAAAATGAAAATCGCGAAAGTAATACCAATTTTTAAATCCGGGGATAAACAGTCTTTCGACAATTATCGTCCAATAAGTATTCTTCCTTCCTTTTCTAAAGTCTTAGAGAAGTTAATGCATAAAAGGTTATCACATTTCTTAGATGCACACGGCGTTATTTATAACTATCAGTTTGGATTCAGAAGGGGATACTCAACATTTCACCCAATAATGCATCTTATCAACCACGTTTCCTTAATGAATAACAAAGCGACTAAAGATTGCACACTATCCATGTTTTTAGATTTTTCCAAAGCATTTGACACTATTGATCATGAAATACTGGCTCGAAAACTTGAACACTATGGTATAAGAGGTATAGTTAATTCTTGGTTTCAGAACTATCTCTCCGGGAGATCCCAATATGTTCAATTCACTGGTGAATCGTCGGAGTTACTCAATGTCACTACAGGTGTACCCCAGGGCTCTGTACTTGGTCCTCTTTTGTTCGTCCTCTATATCAATGACATCAGTGAATCAACTGATATGCGTATTTTATCCTTTGCAGATGACACATCAGCCCATGCATCTGGGAACGACCTTGACCTCCTTACGGAGATGGCAAACAATGAATTATCAAAAATCAACCACTGGTGTTCTGCGAACAAGTTATCTTTAAATGCTGACAAAACTAAAGTCATACTTCTTCATCCCCAAAATGACAACTACAATTACGATAATGTTCAAACCCACATTACATTGAATAACTCAGACTTAATAATAGCAGGTAACAATCGTGACCACAAATTCATAAAATTTCTAGGAATCAAAATGGACGAGAACCTTAAATTTCATCACCATGTATCTACACTCTGTACAAAAATATCCAGAGCAATTTATATCTTGAATAGAGCCAAGAATTTTCTACCGCCCGAGACACTTCGTCTACTCTATTTCACTTTAATACAAAGCCACTTAATTTATGGTATTCAAATATGGGGCAACGCAACAGCTACAAAACAAATTTTAAACTTACAAAAGAAAGCTGTACGTATCATAGCGAACAAAAAGTTCAACTCACATACTGACCCGCTGTTCAAACGTTTAAAAATTCTTAAATTTAACGATCTGTACAAGTTACATTCACTTTTATTTATGCACGACTGGTCGCAGAACAATCTCCCCGTCAGTTTCAATGATACGTTTCAAGTCTACTGGAATCCCTCGGGCATGACTACGAGGCAATGTGGAAGCCTAAACACCCATAAACCTCGCACTCAGTTCTCAGCCGCACTTCCATATTTTTCGTTTCCTAAACTGTGGAATGACCTTGATACAACGATAAAAACCCTTACCCAAACATGCTTTAAAAAATATTAACTGAACAATATCTGAATACTTATATCGCCAATATCAGCTGTTCAAACCCAAGATGTCCCGACTGCCTCGGCTAGTTACGACTCTCGGTGTTATCATATTCTCCTCTTTTCTCCCAGCAAGCAGATAACCAGGTTGATACTGTCACCTATGGTCATTTACTTCACTCCTTTAGCGTGCGATTATTATAATGGTTTACCAACGACGCTTATTTACTTCATTGATTCAGAAATACGGTTAAAATACGGTTAAAACACGGTTAATCCACAATCCACAGATCTAAATAACCAGAGTCAGAACATCTGGAAGTTTGATCCACAATGAACTAATATTCAATACATATCAATACAATATTAACAAAAAACAATGTACTACCTGCTGTCAAGATTTACCTTACTTGAGTCCATCATTTGCCATTTGCCATTTTGCTGTTTAGTCTTTATTTTTATTGTCTAGGGGATGACAGGAAGACAGTCATAAGGCTATGTCATTCCCCACAGTATACATTTGTACATCTACCTTTGTTTTTTGTAACCTTGTTTCATTCCTTTGTATATATATGCTGTGAAATAAAATATTGAATTGAAATATTGAATTGTAGTACGTTATGGTAGACCTAGTGATTTTGTTGGGGTGGGAGTAATGCTTGGTAGTTTAAAACGGTAGAATAGCATTGGCTGTACATATCCCTGTAGGTCTCTTGCTGGCCCTTGGTACTACTGATTCACCAGATGCTTCATATTATTGAGCGGTATTCTGGGGTGGGGTCAATGCCTGGTAATACAGAACAGCAGCAGAGTATGGTTGGTATATTCCCCTATAGGTCCCATCCTAACCGTTCATAGTATTAACCTACCAAATGCTTTGTATCATCCTGTTACTGGTAAGGGGGTACGTGATACCAGTAGTTCCTACCTTATTCCGAGTACTCTTGTTGTTTCTTTTATCTAGATCATTTATATAAATTATAATTAACCAATTAGTTTGCTTGATTTCCCATAACCTGTACTTAATCGTACAGAGTTATCTCTCTTCTGTATAATAAAAACCTATATCAATGACAATATCCCCGGCACCCCAATTTCGGCACCCCTTTTTTGAAAAACATATGGCCTTCGGCACCCCTTTTTCTGAAATGAGGATAAGAGTCGTATTAAAAATCCCTCATTTTTAATACGACTCTTATCCTCATTTCAGAAAAAGGGGTGCCGAAGGCCATATGTTTTTCAAAAAAGGAGTGCCCAAATTGGGGTGCCTTCTGGAGAATCCCTTTTTTGTCTAATGAGGATAAGAGTCGTAGTAAATTAGACCTCATTGAGGGATTTTTACTACGACTCTTATCCTCATTTCAGAAAAAAGGGATTCTCCAGAAGGCACCCCAATTTGGGCACCCCTTTTTGAAAAACATATGGCCTTCGGCACCCCTTTTTTCTGAAATGAGGATAAGAGTCGTATTAAAAATCCCTCAATGAGGGATTTTTATTACGACTCTTATCCTCATTTCAGAAAACGGGGTGCCGAAGGCCATATGTTTTTCCAGAAAAGGGGTGCCCAAATTGGGGTGCCGGGGATATTGCCATTGATATACGTTTTTATTATACAGAAGAGAGATAACCCTGTACGATTAAGTACAGGTTATGGGAAATCAAGCAAACTAATTGGTTAATTATAATTTATATAAATGATCTAGATAAATGAAACAACAAGAGTACTCGGAATAAGGTAGGAACTACTGGTATCACGTACCACCTTACCAGTAACAGGATGATACAAAGCATTTGGTAGGTTAATACTATGAACGGTTAGGATGGGACCTATAGGGGAATATACCAACCATACTCTGCTGCTGTTCTGTATTACCAGGCATTGACCCCACCCCAGAATACCGCTCAATAATATGAAGCATCTGGTGGGTCAGTAGTACCAAGGGCCAGCAAGAGACCTACAGGGATATGTACAGCCAATGCTATTCTACCGTTCTAAACTACCAAGCATTACCCCACCCCAACAAAATCACTAGGTCTACCATACGTACTACATATACCAGCCATATAATAAAACAAAGCAATCGGTTGGTTAATAGTACCAAGCACTAACAGGGGCCTATAGGTGTATATACCGCCATACTATAGTATCGTTCTAAACTACAAGGCAGTACCCCTACCCACAATACCCCTAAGCCTAGCATTGCATACTACCTATACCAGTCATAGGATAACATAAAGCATCAGGTGGATTAATAGTACTAAGGACCAGCAAGAGACCTATAGGGATATGTACAGCCTATATAGTATCCTCAGATAAGTATCCTATAAAAGGTATCCTCGATAGGTATCCTCGAATAATACAATACCAGGCCATGGGTATCCTCAAATACCGAGATGAGGCTAAGAGTCGTAGTAAATTATGCCTCATTGAGGGATTTTTAATGGTCCTCATAACCTCAAAATTCAATGAGGCTATGAGGGATAATAAATGAGGACTCATTGAGGGCTTTTACATAGCCGCATGGCCTCATACGACAAAAAGGGATTCCACAGTCACAGGCGTTTTCCAAAATGGGATTCCATAGGATATACCTGTTAAATACTGAAATGAGGATAAGAGTCGTAGTAAATTATACCTCATTGAGGGATTTTTCAAGGTCCTCATAACCTCAAAATTCAATGAGGCTATGAGGGATAATAAATGAGGACTCATTGAGGGCTTTTACATAGCCCTCATGGCCTCATACGACAAAAAAGGGATTCCATAGCCACAGGTGTTTTGCAAAATTATGGGATTCCATGGGATATGGCGATTGGGTATAGTCTTTTGTTATACACAAGGGAGATAACCCTGCATACAGGTTATGGGAAATCAAGCAATCTGATTGGTTAGTTATAATCTAGATAAATGAAACAACAAGAGTACTTAGAATAGGGTCAGAACTAACAAGAATAGACCAGAAATTGCCTAATATAGCAATAATAAGGTAAACGGTTCTAGTTGATAGGCCCTCCTACGCTACTGGAGTATACTCTAGAATAAAGGAACATGGCCAGATAAACGATAACTATTGCATATATAGATAGAAGCAGAGAATTCTGGAAGAATTCGAAATAATACAAGTTGTCGGGTTGTTTGTGGTAATTATCCAGGGAAGTCGTTCCAGAAAATACTCCGATTCAATCGAACATACCCTCCGAACATACCCCTGTCCTATTGTAGGCCTTAGGTAACATAGCAATCACGTGCTACCATAGAAACCAAGATGGCGGCCTCCAGTATACAAAATGGACGACGGAAACACGTATCACCCTAACAACACGCGCTGCGCATGCGCAGTCACACCACGTATCACTATGGGGATGGCGTCACAAGATGGCCGCCCACGCGGGTTACCATGACAACACAACATGGCGCCACCGGGTCACGTGACTATGACGTCACATGAGATCATCCATGAGATCATCCAGATAGGGGGTGAAACGTGCGAGCACTACTACTACTGTTCTTCATCAAGTCCATGTTGGCTCTCTGTGGGAACAACTTCCTGGAATGTCCTCTTGTAGGTTTTGAGACCGCCTCCTTCAATGATTGAAGAATGCTGGATGCTTCAGTGTCATATATGTTGCTGACAACTTTGTTTACTTCAATCATGTCCCCTCTGATGCGTCGATAGCTTAATGTTGGTAGTTCAAGTCTTCTTAGTCTCTCTGTGTAAGCCAGGTCTTTAACCCTTTACCTAACATGAAAAGCAGACGACACTTGCAAAAAAAAAATCTTGCATAACTAATTTTTTTCATTTTTTATCTCACAATCATAAGTTATGAACCCTCGTTGGAACGAACCTTGACGGTTTTGGCCGTTACGTTGGGTAAAGGGTTAAAGCCAGGTAGTTGTCGAGTCGCTCATCTCTGAATAGCTTCAACTTGTTCAATGTGTTTGACTTTGTATGGCGCCCAGACTTGAGCTCGCGTAGTCGAGTTGCGTTCGAACCAGGCTTTCAAAAATAATTTTTGAATAACTAATTTTTTTCAGTTTTTTGTCTCACAAACATAGGTTATGACCCCTCGTTGGAACGAGCTGGCCGGTTTTGGCCGTTACGTTGGGTAAAGGGTTAAAGCCAGGTAGTTATCGAGTCGCTCATCTCTGAACAGCTTCAACTGTTCAATGTGTTTGACTTTGTACGGCGCCCAGACTGAGCTCGCGTAGTCACCCAGCTTTCGGTCCGGTGTCTACTGCGCATGCGTCACTTTCGAGAAAAAAGTGGGTCTAAATCTTAACACTGATGCCTATGGACAAAATATTTTAAACATTAATCACACAAATAACCTGTTGAAAGACAATATTTTACGCGTTATTTCCATTTAGTTCCATTATTCTAGTTTAATGTAATATATTTATGTTGATTATAGCGCAATTATTTTTTGCTTCCTTTTTAATTTGAAAATTGGTCCTGAACATCGTGTAGAACCTTAGTAAATTTTACGAAAAAAGCCGACCCCAAGTGTGTTTAAATGTATTTTTTGACCTTAGAATATGTTAGGTGAAATTTTTACGCGTTATTTTAATAATCTGCAATAAATACAGAAAACAGTAATATAAATATTAAGAGTGTACAATATTTTGTTTTTGCTTCCTTTTTTGGCTGAAAAAGAGCATTTTTCAGAATATTTCAAGTGAGCATCAGATTACGCGTGAACTGAGACTCGTCTTTTAAGAGGCAGAGTATTTCTCTTTACTTCGGATAAAGTGGAATATTCATGTGCTATGTGATTTTTGTTCACGATTTTACATTAAGGTGATCATAATTTTCATAATTTTTAATTTTTTTTTTCACTCGTCATTTCTGCTTCTCTTATGTATAATGAATCTGAAATTAAAGGCACGTGAGCATTGGTGATTTTTTTCTTGAAATACAATTGAAATAAATATGAAAGGAAAGAAAAAAATCTCCATCAAAGAACACTACTGCTAGGATTAGTTTCAAAAAATGAAATTTCTCCTTACTGTCATAAAGAAAGGTTAAAAATCTCCCGTTGAGTATATTTTTATTAAGGTGATGATAAAGAATACAATCACAGTTCAGAAAATTACACTGGACTTCTCTCATGCTATCTTTCTTTACACTTGCAATGGATTAATCCAAGTAATTATAATCCTAAGACATAAAGCCTCGAAGAACAATGGATAAAATATATAAACCAGATCTTCTGTTAACAGCTGCAGATTAGAGACGGACTAAGGTGTTACTAATATTGTCATATATGATCTAAGTAATAATGAAGATCCGCTTGTACATCTGATTGTTTTAACGGCAATCACAAACCATTCGGTTTATTCTCTCGCTCGTTGATGTTTTCTTCATTCGTTCACCCCAGTATTTCGAGTTAACTCCCCTACCGGACAGAAAGCTGGACATGCGAGTTGCGTTCGAACCAGACATGCAAAAAAAATTTTGAATAACGAATTTTTTTCATTTTTTTGTCTCACAAACATAGGTTATGACCCCTCGTTGGAACGAGCTGACCGGTTTTTCCTGTTACGTTGGGTAAAGAGTTAAAGCCAGGTAGTTGTCGAGGCGCTCATCTCTAAACAGCTTCAACTTGTTCAATGTGTTTGACTTTGTATGGCGCCCAGACTGAGTTCGGTAGTCGAGTTGCGTTCGAACCAGACTTGCAAAAGAAAATTCTTGAATAACCAATTTTTTTAATTGTTTGTCTCACAAACATAGGTTACGACCCCTCGTTGTAACGAGTTCGACGAGCTCGTTCCAACGAGGGGTCATAACCTATGTTTTTGAGACAAAAAATGAAAGAAATAATGAAAATTAATTGGCGATTTTTGAGAATAACGCTGGCCGATTTTGGCCGTTACGTTGGGTAAAGGGTTAAAGCCAGATACGTGTAGTTATCGAGTCGCTCGTCTCTGAACAGCTTCAACTTGTTCAATGTGTTTGACTTTGTATGGCACCCAGACTGAACTCGCGCAGTCGAGTTGCGTTCGAACCAGGGCCTTGTATGGTGGCGTAAACGACTCTGGGTTCATGTACTGAAATGTTCTCCTCAGCAGTGCAAACATGTTGGCCTTTTTCATCTTATCGCTGATATGCTTATCGTATGATAGGTCTAAGTCGATAACCATCCCGATGTCTTTCTCTTCTTTAACTTTTTTGTAATTTCTTGTTATGAAGATTGTAGTCTGACCTGTCATGGTCTTTAACTATTCTCATATGTTTACATTTGTCAGGGTGGAATCTCAGCAGCCATGTGTCTCTCCATTTTGCCAATTTATTTAAATTGCTTTGGAAAACTTCTATGTCTTCTTCGTTGGTTATCTCTCCAAATATTTTTCTATCGTCTGCAAAAAGATATGGTACAGAATCTACAATCTTTTATTTATTTTTTTTTAAAAATTTTTATACAGATATTTCAAACAGACAAGGTTATATACAATTTTCTATTCAAAACAATTACAAAAAATAATTTTTGCTCAGCACAGTGACTTCGTAGAGGTTTAAAAAACGAGAGGTAACCACGACCAGCAAGAAGCAATATTCATAAGGATCCCAATATTGACATTTGCAATGTGTGTTGTAAAGCATAGCGATGGATAAATATATTTTCTTCGACACACACGTGGATATACAGACAGAAGTGCATGCATTTAACGCATGCGCAAAGATGTGCACAAGCAAATGTGTATCAGCGTCCGCTGTCAAGGGACTCTCCGGAAAGAATACTAGATCTATTATGTGGGCATAACAAGGATTCTACCATTCCCCAATTTCTTTGGGTGGCTATTTGTTTCTTTTCTGAGTACCTATGGAGTGAAGAAATTATTAATTACCATTTTCCATGTTTTGGGAATTGCATATTTTACTCCCTGGTAGACAGTAAATGGGGTTTTCGTGATATATGTCGTGGAGAACTCGCCATTTTCTTTTAAGCTATCATTTATGTAAAAAATGCCCCTTTTGCACCAATTTTGATTAAAAAATAAGGCGTTGTTAATTTTTTATGTTTGGGTTATAAAAGATTGGTTGGGACAGTATTTCCTCTGTAGTTGTGGGCGAATGATTATTCAGATGAGACCAGGACAAAAGAATATATCTCCAAAAGCTATTTGTATGTACCCCAATCTTTGTTAACCCTTCCTTATGGAGAAACCAGATTTTATCACTACGAAAGCTTTCGTAGTCGTCCAAAATAAGAGTTTCCATGGTGCCATGATATTTGGGTCAATCAGTTTTTTTACTCAGAACATTTTTATAGAATAGCTATATGATTTTATATTAGGAAAGTTCAGTCCATTCTCCTCTATTGGGTTGATAAGAATGTTCCTTTTAATGCTTTCAATTCTGTCTGACCATAGAAACTTAAAGAGGAGCGACTGTATGTTATCAAATATGTTATCAGATGGATCAGGAAGGACTGAAATACAAAGAATAAGTTGGCAAGGCGAATGTTTTAATGACTGTCGTTTTTCCAATTAAGGTTAGGTTCTTAAAAGACCAATCGCTGAGAAGTTTTTTCACTTTTTTCACTTTGTCAGTATAATTTGTTACGTTTTCCTCACCAAGTAAATCGTATTGGATGCCTGATATCGTGAATACACCACTGTGATTCCACTGAACTTTTTGTTTTGTAGATATTTTCACCCCGACTTCTTTTTTGGTCCAATCCATATAATTTGTGTCTTATCAAAGTTCACCTTATGTCCCGAATGAACGGCAGAGTAGTTTACAGCTTCAGGGCTGCGTTTAGGGAGTGAGAATCATCTTTTATAAAAAATGTTGAGTCATCCGCGTATTGGCTTATGAGATCTTCGGAGTTATTAATTGTGATACCGTTAATTTCAGGGTTATATTTTAGTGATGCACCAAGTATTTCAACACACAGTATAAAAGATAAAGAGAAAGCGGATCACCTTGTCTAACTACTCGTTGTAAATTAAACCTTTCCGTGCAATGTCCATTATTTGTAACATAGCTAAAAAGATTGTGATAAAACGTATTACACCAATTTATAATAGAAGGACCAAATCCGAACAATTTCAGAGTGTTCTTTATGAAAATCCATTCCAAGGAGTCAATGGCCTTTTCGAAATCTGGCAGAGCTATGACTCCTGAAATATTTTGTTTCTTACATTTTTCAATTAGGTCGAGAGTCAGGCTTCTGCACTCCCCGATATAATGCCCTTTCATAAAACCAAGTTGGGTCTCTGATATAAGCTTTGGCAGTCTTACTTTAATGCGACTGGCGATAACTGCTGAAGCAATTTTTGTATCAACATTTATTAATGAAATGGGTCTCCAATTCTTTATGTATTCTTTTGATTTGTTTCGTTTGGGAATGCATGTAATCATACCAGTTCTTTGCGTACTGGAAAGCTCTGTTTTCGAGTATCCATAATTTAAAGACTTGATCAGGAAACGCCCAATATCTTTCCAGAAGAATTTGTAGAATTCTACAGTGAAGCCACCAGAGCCGGGAGTTTTATTGTTCTTCATATTTTTCAACACTGCAAGACATTCTGAGTGTGTTAACCCTTTGAGACTTTAATTATCCTGACGTTTAAACGTCACTGGGAATTCAGTTTTTTTCAACGTTTTTCAAAATGCGACGTCAAACGTCGGAGTGTACAAATAACAAGATATTTTTCACATTAGTGATTAACTGGTTGAGGGCTAGATTATTTTTGGTGGTCTGAATTTGTTATTCAAAACTTGTTTTATTACAAACTATTGGAGAGTGCCCACAGGCACTCTACAATAATTTGTAATAAAACAAATTTATATAAACAAAATATTATTTGTGTTTAACTGAATATGAAATATAAGCAAGGAAAGTGTTGGCTTTTGCTCTAGATTCCTCAGTTTTTGAAAACCCTGATTGTGGCTTCTACAACTTAACCAGTTAAGAAGTCTTGACAGCAGGATTATATTAGTATTTTAAGCTGCGGTAACATTTGGTTCAACGGTTGTTACTGAGCACTATTCGAGAGAAAATAGGTATTGGGGTTAAAACTTTAAAAAATCGAAAAATAATAACAAAACAAGTGACCACAATGTATCAACGCGCTGTTTGATTTCGTACGTCATGAGACGTACAAAAGTATCAATGCGATATTTGATTTCGTACGTCATAAGGCGTACAAAAGTATCAACGCGCTGTTTGATTTCGTACGCCATTAGACGTACTAAACTATCAAAGGGTTAATTCACCTTCAAGAGACTTGCTTTCCTCTTCCTCTAAAAAATTTAGAAATGGGTTATTAAAGTCAGAGAAGACATTACTGTTATTATTTGCAGCAACTGTAAGGTCAATTTTAGATGCGTACAACTTTTGATAAAACAGTTTTTCTTGATCAAGATATCCTTTAAATTTTCTCACCAGTCTCCTTAACAAATTTAGAAATGATTTTTTCTGTGTAGTGTCTTTTTTTCCAAATTGCTGAAGTATTTTGCCGGCTTTTTTTCCATTTTGCTTTTGCTCTCATAATCATTACTTTATTGTTTGTTTCTTAGTGTCTTTAATTCTGTTTCAGAATCTACAACAGGCACTCTCCCATAAATTGTAACAGTGCAAAGCCATACAGACCAAATAATTTCACTTGAAACATAATGTGAAGCATATCAATAGATTATGAAACCTTTAACTTGCAGCACCTGCCCTTTAGTGTAAAGCCCAAATATGGGCTTCCAGCACTCTACCAGTTAATAAATATCACAAAGAGCAATGGTACAATACAAAGCAGTAAGGCTGGTAGAACGCCATAGTAAGGATGAATACAATATGGACTGATCACAGAACAGATTACTAAAAACATGATGGAAGACTATGGTAGAGACTACCAGGAGCTGTATATGAGCTTGGAATCCCACTTATGAAATCCCAGTTATGGAATCCCACTTATGGAATCCATATAGAATCTCTTTTTGGGAAACGTCTGTGGTTATAGAATCCCCTTTTTCGAGATGAGTCGAAGAGTCGTACGCGGAGTCACTCGTTCCAACAATTGCCTGATAGCTCATCGGCTCGATGGGATTTTAGTCTTCCGAACGATATTCCAGTCACTGCTCGATAGCTCACAGATAACAATGTGGCGGCGGGGTTTAGGTGAATGGAGTGATCTGATTGATTGGTTAGTTTCAGTAAAGTAAGGTGAGGTGATTGGATGATCCGGATAAACGAAACATGGCCCATGCTGCTAAGAACAAGAACTAGAATACCAGAAAAAGGGTTAGAACTAGTCAGAAGAGACCAGGAAATCTGAAATTAGTAGCAATAAGTAGAAACTGTTCCAATTTAGAGGTTTTTCTATTCTGCTGGAGTATACTCCGGAACAAACGAATAAGGTCGGTTAGACAAAAGCAATAACATGTAGATGCATCGATAGAAGCAGGGGATTCTCCAGGAATCCGAGATCGATAAATGGAAAATCCAAACCACCAAAACTACCCTTAAACACTAGAACACATCTCACATTATTTGGGCCCCTACAGCACTGTGTGCTAATCTTATAAAGAGGATTCTCGGGAATCCAATCAAAAATGCAGACAAGCATGAACTGGGACCCAGGCCTGAAAATAAGCTGTCTGACATTTGCCGAATGAGGTCCCATGAGGGTGAATTTGATGATGCTATCCCATACAGTGGGCAAATTTATCCTGTGAGTACCTCTTTCTGTTTAGTTTTGAGCCCCTGATTCAGATTGAGGGTCACAGAGGGTTAATTTAGTGATGCTACCCTGCTATGCAGGGTAGCATCACTAAATTCACCCTCTGGGGACCTCATTTTGCAGAGGTCAGTCTGCTTATTGTCTGGCTTGCTGGGACCCGTAGCGGCATTAATGTTCTAAAGGCCGGAGAAGTGCCACAAGTTAGTAATGGTTGAAACCGATGATTTAGTGAGAAATACGAGCCCAGTAAAGAGTTATCGTGTGGTTTGTGATAATAAGATTTTCTTCCCTTGAATCGAACAGGACCTCCACACTATTTAGGGCCCTTCAGCACTACATGCTACACTTATTAGCTCAATGAGCGGGGTGGGGGGGGGGGGGGGGGCTTCGCCAAGTCGTTTGGGGTGATTTAGAATGATTGTCGTTGCTTGTGGTAATTACATATACTCTTATTCAATCGACCCCCCCCCCCCCATCCTATTAGTAGGGTTGGGATCACATATCAACCACGTGCCACCACAGAATTTAAAAGGGCGGCCTCCAACAGACAAAATGAACGACGGAAACATGTGTCATCCACATAACACGCACTAACAACAGGTGTCACTATGGTAATGACATCACAACATGGCCGCCCACGCGGGTTACCATGGCCACCCAACATGGCATCGCTGTTTCACGTGACTATGACGTCACTTCGAGGTCTGTGGCGAGGTCCGGAAAATATTGCTCGAACGTTGTGCGATACAGTACTCACATCCTTACATATCATGAGCATTTATTAGGTTCCTTATGATTTCAAATTATTTTCTGAATAATACTGTATCTTGCTCAACAATGAGAAAAACTGTTAAACGGTAATGTACAGAAAATAGCCCGTAACGGACTTCCAGGCGATAGAAAACGTCATTATGTAGCCCTTTCCATATACTTTCAGAAAAATCGGATGCAGAAAATTAACACCCCCCCCCCCCCCGCCACCCCAGGGTCGCCCAAAGTCCAAAGTGTCTCCCAATGACCTGATGCTCGCAGAGTTCAAGAAGGTTCTGTTTTCAAAACTAGTTTGAGTCCGTTTCTGGAATATTCTGCTTTATTGCCGAATGACGTTCATGGTTGCCGTTGAATACGACCCTTGTAGTGCAGCCGGTAAGGCTCTCGACCCACAACTTCTTCAGAATTCTGACAATCTGCACACCTTCATTCCTCAGAAGTTGTCAAACATTTCAGACCACGCTTCCGACAGGAACAAGTATTGGTTTCGCATGCATTTCTATAAGTCATCTTGCATTTGAAACGCACAAAATTCAGAAGCGGAGTTGGGACGAATTCTTTTATCCGTCGGTCGCCACAGGGGACAAATTCAGTATTGGGGAGCTTCCAACCCCAGTCCGTCTGGTCTAAAACGAATCCCTACAGACAATCTATAGATGAACACACAAAAAGTGGAAATAAGCCCCTCTCTTGGGGGATTCTATGGTTCTACAGGGAATTTACAAGAGGACACCATCTTCATAAACTTGACGTAACGGGGTCCGCTAAGTGATTCCCCAGATTTCGCTCCATACAGAATTGGGATGAAACTTGTATAGAGATGGAGGACTCTAACGCTCTGTTTTTTAACAACCCTCTATCTTCTTGACAAGATTCGTTGTTCCCGCCCGAAAGTTGCCGAGGTGGTGTCACAACCGCTCCATTCGTTGATAAAAGGGGTGTGTAATTTTACAACTTTGCCAATTGAGAAAACAACATCCTCAATTTTGAAGGGGTGTCACCTATCAGATGTTCGCACCTCTAATCGAAAATACATATCTGCCATATCGATTCTCCAATGGTCCACCAAAAGTACCAGAATGACTGTGTCATCTTTCATCAACATCAACGACAAGGCTTCTTCCATTCGAAGCTATCTCGTTAGCCTTGGACACAATCGTCGTATCGGCATCGCCGGTACAAATATAAGTACTAAAGACTAGTCTTTACGAGAGAAGAACTCAATAATTCTGGCGCACATTGGCGCATGTTTTCCATTTCCAGATCTCCTTCGATGTTTGGGCCCCATTATCCGAAGGGTCCGTCCTCATACCCAACACTTCTCAAATCTCGACCGAAGATAAGTGGTGTATTGGTGGACCACATGTGATATACCAGGTACATCGCTAATTTCTGTCTTAAATTCTATGATCTCGCACCATCACTGGAAAAAGTCCATCCACGCCTCTGTATGATAAGGTGACATGGTTGGGTCTGAAACTCCATCTAACAGCTTACTTTGAGGGTGGTCAGTCTTCTAGTTAGTTCAGTAGGAACTGTGCACGTAATTAAGTGACAGAAATTAACCTTCTCCCTAACACATCTAGAAGACGACAGTCGCAACTGAAATTCTTGATAGAATATTTAACCCTTTATCAATAGTGGTATCTTCCATGTCAATTCAATGACAGGGGGCGCGGTGGCTCAGTTCGTAGAGGAGCAGGCTGCAAGCCGAGAGGTCCTCGGTTCGAATCCCACCTGCGGCAACCGCGTTGTGTCCTTGGGCAAGACACTTCACCCCGATTGCCTACATGGGGGCACGATGACGCTGTGTACTGAGGCGTACTGCACGTCGATGGTGCGCATGTCTTCAACCAATCTAACCCTGCCTGTGCTGCGGGTGCAGAGTTCAGAGTTACCATGTTGGAGAGCTGACAGCTGCTCGTCGTTGCTCGGTGGTTCTCTCCGGGTACTCCGGCTTCCTCCACCCGTAAAACTGTCACGGTCACGATTAGCCATTGTGCATAAGTATGTGACCTTAAACACCAATAAATAAATAAATAATTCAATGACAGCAACTGGAAGAGTCCATATTCATTACTTGGACTTAAACCAATTAATATTTTCAACATGCATTGATCTACGCCACACATTCACTTAGCAGCCATTCTACAAAATGTAATTATGACGTATCATGTTTCTGGCCAGTAAAGCGTTAAAGGGTTAAAAATTCTATGGTTGGGACAAAAGATTTACAACCATAGTCTGATAAAACTTGAACCGAGATTTTTTAACAGCGCTGACCGGAGTAGTAGGAGATGTATGAAACGTGCCCGGTTGAACGGATCTCATGTGACGTCATTGTCACGTGACCTGGTGGTGCCATGTTTGGTTGTCATGGTAACCCACGTGAACGTCCACCTTGTCACGTCATCTCAATAGTGATACGTGGTGTGAGTGCGCATCCGCAGCGCGTGTTGTTAGCGTAATACATGTTTCCGTCGTCCATTTTGTAGACTGGAGGCCGTCATCTTGGTTTCTATGGTAGCACGTGGTTGCTATGACGTCACATGAGATCCGGCCAATCCTCCTACTACTGACCGGATATTTGCTTTACGTCAGGTACAATGGTAAATGGGAGGCCATAATATAAGAAGTAACACCCCCGTAGGAACTACGAAATGTGGCACAGTGCTTGTTTACTTTGGTAAACATGTTCTGCTTTACTGGTAAACTAGGACTCGATCACCAACGGCTTGTGAAAATCCTCTAAAGTCGGCAGTAGATGTAAAACGATTGGCTAAACTTGATATCTTTGGTGTGGTCATGATATAGCCATAAATGTTCAAATTGACCTTGAACCTCAGTCTATAAATAAATACTCAAAAGTACGAATGCCTTTAATAAATTAGAATCGTGTTGGTGAGCAACAAATCCGCTTAAAGTTGTGGAAAACCATGGTAAGACGCAAATCGTTAAAATGGATATACGATGGCACGTCGACGCAGAGTGACGACTGCGGCCTAAAGGATGCAACGCGGAGAAAATAACGGGCCACAAACAAGTTATCTCCATCATTTATTTGTTACGGTTTAACGACACTTTCGACAGCAGAGGCGGAGGAACCAGGGGTGCACAGGGGACACGTGCCCCTCCACTTTTTTCCACAGACCGGTTGCGCCGTTACACAATGAATTAAATGGGCGCAAACAAACGTGTCAGTGTACAAACATTCCTGAAATATATTATTTGTAATTCCAAACTACATTTGGCCAAAGCATTCCACCTTGGGTCGCTTAGGTCCGTTTCTTCTACTTCAACCATCTTCCAACGCGAAGGCTAGCCTTCGGGTTGGAAGATGATTGAAGTAGAAGAAATGGACAGGACAGTGACCACACCGCGGCATGCTCATATAAACGAGAGACTACAGTGTGTCAAGGTACATTTACCGATATACGATTGCAACCTTTCTCCCACTGGGCCGTAGCTTTTAAAATTTGTGCCCTTCCACTTTTATCGTGCTTCTACCGCCTCTGTTCGACAGCCAGGGTCACCTCGTGTGGGACAGTTTTACGGGTGGGAAAAACCGGAGTACCAGAAAAGAATCACCGAGCAACGGCGAGCAACTGTCCTACATTCCAACGTACTAAATCCGCACAAGCAGGGTTAGCATTGGTTGAAGACAAGTGCACCATCGACATGCAGTACGCCTCAATACACTGCGCCACCGTGCTCCCGCGTGGGCAATCGGGATAAAGTGCCTTATCGAGGGGCACAACGCAATTACCTTGAAGTCCAATGCCGTTTCCACTGAGTCACCGAGCTCCCATCTTCATAAAACAAGATCAGGACACATTTATTTATTGGTGTTTAAGGTCACATACTTATGCACAATGGCTAATCGTGACCGTGACAGTTTTACAGGTGGAGGAAGCTGGAGTGCCCGTAGAGAACCACCGAACATCGACGAGCAACTGTCAGCTCCTCAAGATTCTAAGTCTGTTCAAGCTCCGCTCAAGCAGGGTTGCAGCTGTTGAAGACATGTGCACCATTGACGTGCAGTACGCCTTAATACACGGCGTCATTGTGCCCCCGTGTAGGCAACAGGGATAAATTGTCTTGCCCAAGGACACAACGCGGGTCGTCCCGGACGGGGATCGAACTCGGGACGTCTAGCACAAAAGTCCAACAGTCTACCACTGAGCCACCCGAACAGGACACAAATACAGTAACTAAACGTACCGATGTGTCCTTGACATGTCTCATTTTGGAAACTCATCTAGAAATAAAGAAGATTGTTGTGAAATCAACTGTGTCTCTACATTTTATTTTAAATGAATTGTGGATAAACTGTCGACACGTTCGGTAATTTATAATCAACTCCTGATATTTGCTTAGACATGAATTCTACTTCATTTTCCATCATTGATTATGTTGTGAAACTGTTAAAAACCACGGACGATTATGAGTCCCATATAATTGCTCCATTAACCCATTCACAATTGAAGATAGATCAGGGACAAACACTATAAAACTTTTACAATTATATTTTCCCGAACTGTATTTTCTAGTACAAGTGAATATATATGGCGGAAATAAAACATTAGCATTTTCAAAGATATGGCAATTTGCCAACTGGCAAATTGCCACATCTTTGAACATGCTAATGGTTCATTTCAATTAGTTATTTACTACAGTCACCTCGTGTCCGACAGTTTTACGGGTGGAGGAAGTCGGAGTAACCGGAGAGAACCAACGAGCAGCTGTTAGGCTCTCCAACATACTAACTCCACACAAGCAGGGTTAGCATTGGTTGAAGAAAAGTGCACCGTCGACGTGCAGTACGCCTTAGTACACAACGACACCGTGTCCCCACGTTGGCAATGGGGGTGTTATTTATTTATTTATGAAGGTTTTACGACACTTTAACAGCCAGGTCATATCGTGTCGGTGACAGTTTTACGGGAGGAGGAAGCCGGAGTACCCAGAGAGAACCACCAAGCAACTGTCAGTTTCCCAACATACTAACTCCACACAAGCAGGGTTTGCATTGGTTGAAGAAAAGTGCACCATCGACGTGCAGTACGCCTTAGTACACAACGCCACCGTGCCCCCACGCGGGCAATGAGGGTGTTATTTATTTATTTATTTATTTATTTATTTATTTATTAGGGTTTTACGACACTTTAACAGCCAAGGTCATATCGTGTCGGTGACAGTTTTACGGGAGGAGGAAGCCGGAGTGCCCGGAGAGAACCACTGAGCAACGACGAGCAGCTGCCAGCTCCCCAACATCGTAACTTCGTACTACATTACAGGCAGGGTTAGATTGGCTTAAGAACGCGCACCATCGATGTGCAGTACGCCTTAGCACACGGCGCCATCGTGCCCCCATGTGGACAATCGGGGTTAAGTTAAACACTGGAGTCCGAATCGATCTCTCAGACGGTCACACATCCAAGGACTAACCGGGCTCGACGTTGCTTAACTTCGGTGATATGACGAGAACCGGTCACCGCAACGCCCCCCCCCCCCCCCCCCGGCAATGGGGGTGAAGTGTTTCAATTAGTTATTTCCATAAACTGAAACTACAATTATACTGTAAAGGCTTTACAGTATTGGGCCCCGGTGGTAAATCTATTATAATAGCGTAAATATAATTACACTTATTTGTTAGGTATGATTTTCTTTCCCAGAATTGGCCAAAACAAAGTAGGGGATATTTGATAAAAGTGAGATATATGAAGAAATATATTTATATTTTCATCAAAAAGACAGTTGAGGCATTGCACAATGACACCTGGTAAATGATTTCAGCGATAGTTGGGTGTCTGACAAGCACACATTCCACACACTGAGCTGTAGAAGACATGGACGGTCAGTCAGAGAATTTACCATATTTAGTCCAAGACCTCAGTACCTTGTAAATCCTCGTCGGTTCGCGAGACATGCTCGGATCCGACGTGGCATACTCCTCAACAAACGTCCAATATCAGCTTGACTGATGTTATTCCATTCTTCCCGCAGTGCAGCGGCGAGTTACTGGACATTGGTAGGGGGCTGTTGGCTTAGTGCTGGTCAAGGCAGTGTGGTGGTGTTCTGCTCGTGGAGGAACTCTGTAGCGACACGGGCCCTGTGTGCTCTTGAATTGTCATCTTGGAGAATGAATCGACATCCGCGACGTCGCGAAAATGACACCACATGAGCTGCTAACATGTTGTAACGGTAGTACTGGTAGTACTGTCCCGTGACACGCCCTTGGACGACATGCAGTGCTGTTCTGCTTGTCATGGTTATGCCTTCCAACACCATAACCTATCCACCACCAAAACTATCGCTCTGCCTAACGGTTACGTCATGGTATCATTTGTTCCGCCGTCGTCACCCTCTGTTTTTACCCGTCTCTCTCTCTCTCTCTCTCTCTCTCTCTCTCTATTCTCTCTTTCTTTATTTCTCTCTCTCTCTTTTGAGTTAACTTCTTTTGTGTATAATGTTTACATATTGTTATATTTTGTTCTGCCTTTTGTAATCTATTAGTCTTTGTACAGGGGCGGAGGGTTTTCTGAGTGGTCAGCACTTGTCCTCCAATCCTGATTTGCATTGTTGAATGGCAAATAAAAATATGTTTAATCTACCCTCTGTTTTACCTGTCGTGGACCTCGATTCATCGGAAAACATGACATTGCTCCACCGACGATTGCCCCAGTGCTGTCATGCTCCACACCAATTACGCCTTGCTGCGATGGGACGTTCAGTCGAACGTGGACTTATTCGAGGTCGTCGAGCGTACAAATTCCAGCTGTGTTGGCGATTTTGGATAGTCTGGCCACTGACTCGCACATCTGTCGCTCGGCGCAGCTGCTGTCCAATTTCTGAGGCAGTTTGATGGCGGTTACGTAATGTTCTGGTTCGGATGAAACGATCTTGGTTAGCAGTTGTCGCCCTTGGGCGCCCTGACCGACGTCTGTCATGAACATTGCCTATTCGTCGGCAGCGTGACCACAACCTGCTCATCACCAATTGAGTGACGTTGAGAATTTGAGCCACTGTAGTCTGTCTGTTGCCAGCTTCCAACATGTCAACGGCGTGTAAACGTTCGTCACGTGTCAGTCTTCGCATACCTCAAAAGTTCCGTTTCGAGCAGAAACTATTGATGAATGAGTTTATACCAAGAAAAGAACGATGAGACCCCCGAAAAAGCTCGTCCAGAACAAATGAAAATTTCAAAACGTACCCCACAGACATTAACGCGGCGTTTTCGAGGGCCGGTGACATTCATGATCCACACTAAACTTGGTAACATATTGATGTGTCCAATCATGCGTATCCAATACCATTTTCCGAAAATATCAACATCAGTTAGGATATCCCCTACTTTTTTGAATAGTATAGTTTGAAGGTGCGTGTTTGTATGGTGAGGAATTAATGATGGCAAAAAGTGAGAATTAGTTGGATGAAGAGAAAAGAGAAGAGAATTGTACAAATATACTATTCAATGAAAGTATAGTATAATTCAGCGCAACTAAGATTCAGAGTATTAAGCAGAGATTAGTCGAAAAGGGAGAAGAGATAGTACCGCTATACAAAGGTCGCAGCTTCCCCAGTGGGGACCCCAGTGGGGAAGCCGAGATGTTCGGATAGCTAATGTAGGAGAAGGGAAAACTTCGGACTTTTTGAAAAGAATGAGAAACATTATCTATTGACTAAAGTGAATTTTTTGATTTGATTGGTTGATAGATACGTGGTATGAGACCATATTCATTGAAACCCATGATACGTCCGCCCAGCCACTGACAAATTTCCCATACCCAGTGGAAGCCTCGTTCCGAAATCTACAAATTGTCCATACCCCGTAGAAGACGCGTCATTCCAGTTTTACAGTGTACATGTATTATATTTTAATTTTTTATCTCCAAAATATAGCTCATGACCCCTTATTGGAATGCGCTTGTCGAGTACTCTCCAATGTGGGGTTCATAAGCTATGTTTTTGAGACAAAAAAGAAAAAAAGAAATTCAATAATTTTTTTATACTAGTTATATCGGCATATTTTCACAAAAAACTCTTTTGCACAAAAATTCCACAGAAACCTGTATGACTCAACAATGGAAGATAAAAGATCTCATGCTGTGTGTGTTCACACATGAAATAGATTGTACTTCTAAAACGGAAAGTCAATAGATAAATTCGTTACCCCGTGTCTGATCACGTGGTACGGGTTTTTACCTACCCGAAAACGGAAAGTCAATAGATAAATTCGTTATCCCGTGTCTGATCACGTGGTACGGGTTTTTACCTACCCGAAGCCAGCCGTATCCCATGAGACACGGGGTAACTAATAATAACACTGCAGAAAACTGTATCAGATCTGAGAACATTTTTGTAATTATTTGTTTTGGTTTAATAAATAAATAGTTTATACTTGGTTAGTTTAATTTTTGCCGAGATGTCAGCCCTCGGTAACTTCACATCAGCCTTCGACCTTCGGTCTATGACGTAACCTCGGGCTGATATCTCGGCCGATATGAAACTAACCAAGAAATAATTCTATTACTATCAAATATCGTGTTTATTGTCTTGCAGTGTCTTCCAAAATTTTCATGAAATTCAAAGACTTAAAAATTTTACATTTTTTTTATTGATATGTATTTAATTGCATGTGTTTGTAATAAAGCATGATTAAAGTAAAAAGTCTCTTTACTTTATTACAAGCCTGTTCTATGAAATCCCCATCTACAGTAACACTAAACCATGTGGAAAGTGAAAATTCGTTCAGCACACATGTGCGGAACGGAAATCTTTGACCGACTTTTTTCATTGGAATTTTCTACAAATCGAGCACGGCAATTACAATTCGAATTGCTAGTGATAGCGAAAATAGTTACACGAGTTTCCCTCGCAAATTTGGTTGACGATAAAATGTGTTCTTTTTGTTGATAGTTTGTCCCCTGACTTCCAATGTGTTATATGTGCCCAATGGCACATAGAACACATTGGAACTCGGGAAACGAGTTGTCAAATGAATTGCTGGGTGTCATTCTACTAATTGCTTTTATAAACGTGAAGGCGTGCAATAAACGCAGAACGACACACGCGTGTGAATGGATTAATCGATATGGAACTTGTGTCATCGTGGAAGGATAAAACTCGAGGCCTGTGGCCTCTCGTTTTATCCTTCCGCGCTGACACTCGTGCCATATACTAAAATATGCCAGAAAATTTTACTACACAACATGTGTTGAAGCTTGTAATGTTGACAGCAAAAAACTGTTTAAAGTTGTTAAAAATCTGTGTACAGAGAAACAAAGTGTGTCATTTCCACCACACGATGATCCATCAAAGCTAGCTGATCAATTTGGCGAATTCTTCATCAAAAAAATAAAATTAATTCAGGGAAAAATTAAGAATATAAATGTAGACAAAATTGACATCAGACAGAGACCATCAGAAAAAGAGCTTTCAACTTTTCGACCTTTAGAAATCCACGAGGTAACCAAATCAATAAAATAATCCTCAAATGTCTCATATCAACTCGACTCAATGCCAACATCTATTGTCAAATCATGTGTAGACTCTTTGGCTCCTGTAATCACAAAAATGATCAACATGCCTCTGCTAGAAGGATATGTGCCTGATGCGTGAAAAATAGCAATTGTTAATCCTCTTCTGAAAAAACAAGGTCCGGAACTTGTGTTTAAAAACTTCCGACCAGTGAGTAACTTACCGTTCGTCTCCAAGCTGTGTGAAAAAGCCGCAATTGACCAACTAATGTTACATAGTGATATGCATGCTCCATTACCGACCAACACGTCTGGATTCAGAAAATTTCACTCAACTGAAACGGTATTACTCAAAGTTCAGAATGACATCCTCCTTAATATGGAGTCTGGAAGGGTAACATTGCTTGTTCTTTTAGACCTCAGTGCTGCTTTTGAGTCTTGACACCGTTTGTCATAAAACTCTGCTAGAGACAATGGATTCTGATTTTGGACTTAATGGTGTTGCTGCTAGCTGGCTATCATCATACCTCAAGAATAGACAACAGCGTGTATCAATAAACGGTAAATTGTCAAAAGACTTCCATCTTGAATGTGGTGTCCCACAGGGCAGTTGCCTTGGTCCTGTTCTGTTTCTATTCTATATTTCAAAAATGTTCACCATCATTGAATCTCTCTTGCCTGACGTCCATGGTTATGTTGAAGACACCCAGGTCTATTTCTCTTTTCGACCACCAGCCAAGGATCAAACTAAAGCTCTAGAAACTATTGAATCATGTATTTCGGACATTCGCACATGGATGGTTTCAAACAAATTAATGATAAATGATGATAAGACTGAATTCCTAATAATTGGTTCACGACAACAACCCACTAAAGTTGACATCAATTCAGTGAAGGTGGGAAATTCCGCCATCAGTGCAAGTAACAGTGTACGTAATCTTGGTGCCTTCTTCGACGCTACCATGTCTAAGGACAGACATGTTACAAATATGTGCAATAAGGCTTTCAGAGGTCTATACAAAGTTAAACAGATAAAACAGTTCCTCACCAAAGACTCAACAAAACCCCTAGTCCATGTCTTTGTAACTTCACATTTGGATTATTGTAATGCCTTACTGTTCAACCTTCCACAATATCAGTACTCTCGCCTGTAGATGGTACTAAATGCATCAGCCCGAGTGGTATGTAGGGTATCACGATCTCAACACATCACTCCTGTTCTGAGGGATATGCACTGGCTGCCAGTCAAGTACAGAATAATTTTCAAAACGTTATTATTAGATTTTAAGACACAAAACAACATGTCACCAGCCTACTTGGAAGAACTCCTTAATGCCAAGAATGTGTGTCAATACAACCGGAGGTCCGATGGTAAAATGCTACTACATGTTCCAAAACATAGGTGTAAGACATTTGGAGGTAGGCCATTCTCATTTGCTGGCCCTCACTTGTGGAATAATTAACCAGAACACCTAAAAAGACTGGCAAACTGTTTCAAAAAAGCCTATAAGTGATGTTCTGGACTGTAATTTACTTATTTATTTATTGGTGTTTACGGTCACATACTTATGCGCAATGGCTAATCATGACCGTGGCAGTTTTACGGGTGGAGGAAGCCGGAGTACCCGGAGAGAACCACCGTCTGGACTGTAAGATACTGTATATATTCCGTTCGTATATTTGCACGAGATCAGTAACATGTACAGCGCCTTAGAATATGGTTCTGTATCTTCTGAACTATAATTTTGGCGCTGCAGTACGTGGAGAGTTTATTATCGCTAAAACACCCACAGAGTGGAGATTCCACCCAACCAATAATTGCAAATTTGTTGCAAAGCATAGCCAGCACAAGCAAAATTTTAGCCAATAGACCTCCGGGTTAAACCCGGAGATCCATTGGCTGAAACATTGCTTGTGTTTTTGTTGATATGTACAAAATTTTAAACTTATAGCTAGGGTGATAACTCCACTCCGCGGGTGATTTAGTTACAATCCACTCTCCACGTACTGTATATAAATGTGTATACTATTATTATTATTATTATATCGATTGACCAATCCACACGCGACTTTTCTTTCTTATATAGAAATTAACTCAATCATTATTGTGGACAATATTTATTCTTCGAAAAAGGTGCATTAATGTTACAAAGAAAAAGAATAAAACATAAAAACATATCTTCCTCATTACTTTGAAGTATTAATTGCCCGAGAACAAAAGGTATTTTTTGGAAGGGAAGTGGGAGGGGGTGCTAAAAACTGGATAAAAGAGCCCCGCCCCTACCCATAACTACTCCACTGGTTTTCAACACAATTTCAACACAGGGGCCGTTTTCCAAAGATTTCCTTGTGGGCTAGTGGACACACTTTTTATCCCGGCAGCGTTACATGTAGTTGTTTTCAGTAATAAGCTTCAACAGAATACAGGATAATGACAGTACTTCGCCTGAGTACTAGACTGTCCAATGTTCCCTACTATTCTAGCACTCAGGCAACGAATAGCCGATGTTGAAGTTTTCCCTTTCGGTCGTTTATTTACAAATGATTTTAAATTCCAATTAGCCCCCCCCCCCCCTCCCCCGGGGGGACCTCGGGAAGTGAAGCCACGATCGTTTACTGTGGTTTACAGGGAATAATAGTCAATCGTTCAGACTCTGATTAGGTGGAAAAATTGTAAAATAACGGTTTCTTATTTTTATTACTTTCCAAAGTGTGATTTACTGGGATTTCCGGGTTTGATTATAAACGATAACTTCACAAGTGAATTATGCAATCAACAATTGTGTCATGTATCCGTGCACGCAAACGAAGACGCTTTGCCATGGGTGTAACGGGGACTTCATTGTTTTTTTTTGGTTTTTTTAACCCTTTACCTAACATGAAAAGCAGACGACACTTGCAAAAAGAATTCTTGAATAACTATTATTTTCATTTTTTGTCTCAAAAACATAGGTTATGACCCCTCATTGGAACGAGCTCGTCGAGCTCGTTCCAATGAGGGGTCATAACCTATGTTTTTGAGACAAAAAATGAAAAAATAATGAAAATCAATTGGCGATTTTTGAGAATAGCGCTGGCTGGTTTGGGCCGTTACGTTAGATAAAGGGTTAAATAATATAATTATCGTTGATAATGAAAAGTAATAAACAGAGTAATCGCTTGACTGGACTGGTTACGTGAAATAATTCATTCGAGGCGAGGGACTATATTTTAAAACACTCGTGCGAATTCGCGCACTCGTGTTTGTACAACGTCCCTCACCTCTCATGAATTATTTCACGTAACCAGTCCAGTCAAGCGATTACTCTCTATTTATCTTACTCCACAGGAGAATGTCTGACGTTTATGATATGATGCACACTTCGATGATACAAATTCGTTAACATTTCGATATGTCAGCTTTTGAAGAAAATTTCCATACCCTTAGTGTTAAATTTGCTGTCAACTTTAGGAAATTAAGGGAGCTAACATTCCCGTAAATCGAGAATTGACAGCCTTGGGTAAAATAGGAACCAGTAACCAATGGCTGGGGTAAATGTCCTCTGAGTGGGCGACATGAATATAAACGATTGACTGGACTTGACTTTATATCCTTGCCTTCAAGGTAAGGCATTGTGCATAAATATGTGACCTTAGACATCAATAAACAAATAAATAAATAAATTTCCATTTTAATCGAATTCAGGTAAACAAAACATAGTGTGTTACTTTAATGTCCCGTATTTTCATTGTACCTAACCTACGGTTCGACCCTTACCAGCGTATTTGGTTTGTGTCCTTAGGCAGGGCGGAGCACAGTGGTGCTATGTGCTAAGGCGTACCGCGCGTTGACGGCGCGCCTGCCCTCAACTGCTGTTAAACGCTTGTGCCGAGTCAATAAGTTTGAGAGACTGGCAGAGTTACTCGCCGCTGACCAGTGGTTCTCTCCAGGTACTACGACTTCCCCCACCCTAAAACCTGTTTGACGCGGAGTAACCCTGGCTGTTGTAAGTGTCGTTAAACCACAAAAAACAAGAATCAAACAAATCTATCCTATCCGCCATATTCGGCGAGCATTATTCACAAGAATCGCCAATCAAATTTCTGTATTTTGTTAAAGTTTTTGCCTCAAAGCATAAATAATCCGCCCATCAGTGGAATGAGCTCTATAGCGCTATTAACAAGAAACTGTAATCAAATATTGATATTTTTAATTATTGCCTACACAATATAGCTTATCACCCCTCATTGGAACAAGCTCTCCGAGCTCGTTCCAACGAGGAGTCATAAGCTGTGTGTTGAAGAAACAAAATCGAAAGATTTAGTCATAGAGAAATGATTGTGCAGCTGTTGTCTGTGTTAGGTAAAGGATGAAATATACGCAATATTCTCTGTTGTTCTTCCTTGTATCAATCGACTTTGGCGCACCCAGATTAGATGCACGTAAACTGGACATATTTATAGGTGCCATCTAAATGTGAGAGATGCCTCCCAGATGTTATTGCCTCAGTGAGTCTGGGTAATGGGATGCATTCAACCCATTTCGTAAGTTATCAAAATCGTGAGAATGTTTTGTTGTAGTTTTCGGCCAAGACTTAAAAAGTCCAAATGGACTCGTCCCGTTGGAAAGCTATCACAATATTGTGCCATTTGATACTTGTTTTCTTTTTATCAGTTCCTTACGATGACTGGTCAAGAATTTGTAACATATTAATCTGATTCTTTGTTAATACAACATCCTCGATATTGTAAGCTAGCTTGTGAGTACAGATCATAGCTTACACCCCAACCTTAGAGCACATGCCATAGCTTAGCTTACACCCCCACTCTTAGAGCGAGTACTTACATGAACGCATGTCACGTGCTTCCTTTTGGCTCATGAGAGTAAAAGAAATCTTGGAGTTTGGAACTGACATTTCAGGCTCTTGAAAGTAATTGAGAATCAAACTTTCTTACACAAAGTGATGGGAAGTAATTGAAAAATATATTCAGGTAAATGTGTAGTTGCAAGCTCTGGTATTTGGGTATTTTTTCCCAGGGAAAATTGCATTTCTGGTCTCTGAAATAAAATCAGAATGTCCGAGTGAAGTTCTCCCCGGGAGCCTTTCAAAGATCAATGTCAAATGTAGTATTATTAATTTGGAAGAGAAATAAAAGAAAGGTCGAATCGTGTCTATTTATATAATAACGGTTTTTATATAATCAAGTTTCTAATACTTTAATTAATAAAATAAAGCAGTTTTTTCTGTTTTTG
Organism: Pictodentalium vernedei; assembly: GCA_031216915.1. NCBI lineage: Eukaryota > Metazoa > Mollusca > Scaphopoda > Dentaliida > Dentaliidae > Pictodentalium > Pictodentalium vernedei. Next base: position 64,475,373 of record CM062297.1, read on the forward strand.
GAGACAGAATCGAGGTAGTATTTGTAACCTGTCATTCTTAGCAATTGTTTGGTAGGAACGTACAGGTCTATGGTCTATACATCACCACCTTCATTTTGATGTATAATTTGTATACATTTAATTTGACTTCATGAAATATTAGACTTCGGAATTCCAAAGTAAACTAAGTTTCCTTACTAATACTGCACCTTAAATGACAAAGTATTATGCTGGATTTCCAACGGGGCGAGTCCATTTTACTATCAGGTCTTGGCCGAAAACTTTAAGAAATACATACCCACGATTTTTGATAATTTACGGAATGGGTTGAATACATCACATTACCCAGACACACTGCTGAAATTAAGGTAATAAAGCAGTTATGGAATTGAGAAATTTAACAGGATAGTCGTGGATGCTAAATGCAGGGTTTGACCTGTGGATTCAAATTTAGGAGCCACTCATTCACGTCCTCGGCCGTGTTGCAGAATCTGAGGGCCGTAATTCACAAACGTCCTACTCACCAAAAGGCGGAAAATATTCTCTAGACATTTTGCTTTCACAAAATGGGGTGTATAAAATTTTCCCTGGAAGGAACGAGCACCCAAGCAGCTCATAGCCCAAAACTTCATAAAACGAGACGTTGATGCCACTTCCTCCGATATCTGATACTGGTGTAGCTTGATATATTCTGCATTTGGAACTTAACAATAGCCAGTGTTTCTTACCCCTTGACCCAACGTAAAGGCTAAAACCGACCAGCGCTATTCACAAAAAATCCCCATTCAATTTTTATTATTTTTACATTTTTTGTCCCAAAACATAGCTCGTTGAGCTCGTTCCAATGAGGTGCCATAAGCTTTGCATTTGACGCAAAAATGAAAACAAATAGTTATTCAAGAATTTTGTTTGCAGGTGTCTCCTGCCTTTCGTGTAAGGTAAAGGGTTAAACATAGATATGAACATAAAACACAGTTTTGCATTGCTTCATTTCTGTCAACAGAGGCGAGTACAAACGAGTGGACCTAAAATTATTGTTCAAGACAAGTGCTTTTGCAAAGCGTATACCTATGTTCCAATGAGACTAAAATCCACGCAAGCTGATTGGAGGGGAGCTCGCGCAGTTTGTTTCTATGTTCACGGCTCCAGTAGCACATGCAACCATTTGACGTCAACACTCGATTTATATGGAGGTTACCCGTTTCGCAATTTATTTTCAACAAAGGAATGACTTGCAAACCGTTTCATTTTCTAGATTTTCCACACGTGCAGCAGACGATGTCTGTGTTGTTTAAGCATTTGAACTCTAATGGTATCTTCCACGCTAGCTCAGTGGCAGCAATTAGAAGACTCCATATTCATTATTTGGGGTAGGGCAATCAATATTTTCAACGTGCAGCCTCGGGGCTGCACGTTGAAAATATTGATTGGTCTATTCAACACATTTATTGAACAGCCATCCTATATGGCGTATCATGCTCCTGGCCGGAAAAGCCATGACGTTATGGCGTATCATGTTTCTGGCCAGAAAACCGGCCGCTAGGGTTTAAATGGTTAAATAATATTGAGCTTACGATTTGAACTAAGACAGAGTGATTTCGTTTTCTGATTTATTGATTAATTGTCCAGCGAAGCTCTGAGGAACACGAGACGTTTATTTACTAAACTTGTTATCGTTAAAAATTGACTTGTTCATTTCACGAGGTTGGTCTTTGGCTGTTGGCTAGAACATCTACGTTATTGTGATGAATTGAAGGAACATTATCCGCGTCTCTGTTGAATATAAACTCCGAGCTGCAAACGTCAGACAATGTCACTGTCAATTCAATAACTTCTAATGATGTTTTCTTCATACGAATGCGTTTTATACACGTGATATCAAAAAGGTTTATGAATTGATGAAAGAACCTGTATGATAATCACTGGAAACATTGACGTAGCATCCCAGGTCTGCGTGCATTCTGAGCTCAGGTTGCCATAGCCGCGGAGTTGAAATTAATGGCGGGCATGACAACCGTTACTTATTCCCAGTTCCTTAATCGACACTCGTTATCAATCGATGTTATTGGTTGATAACGAATTTCGAATAAGGAATTGGGAAAAAGAAAGGGGTGTCACGTTCCCGAATTAATGAATGGCAACGAAACGTAACAGCCAGCTGCAGGCGCCAACATCGTGATGCCTACTTCATTACTAGTCACTCTAACACTTGCGTAATCTACGTCCCCAATGTCATTATTTTCGCTAGATGATTAGAAATGAAATTGTAATTGAGATAATACAGCTAGAATAATATCTATTATTCACTAACAACTAGAGTAATGTCCACTATTCATAGTGAACTAGAATCTGTGCACATAAGAAACCTTTCATGCTCCGTGTATCAACCCTCGAGCGGCTGCTGAAATAGTATCAAACTGGTAAGTACTTAACAAAGGAAATATAGGTAATAGCCACTAGGTGGTCGGCTGGACCAATTGTTTCTAACAAAACACCTACAACAAGAGCATGCACTCATGAGTGCGCAAATTATTCGAGGCTGCGGGGAATGACTGAAATGAACAGATGAGCACAACCATTATGGCTTTACACCATTACATACGCCAAAGACTCATTCAACAAACAGAACACTGTACCTACCAAGTAATAAGGGTGAAACACAATCATCGAAATCACCAATACTCGTAACATGTACATCAACAGTTACTTGATTCCACAAGCAAGACACACGCGTATAAATTTATATAGGCAGAACAAACTTATTGTAGAGCACATGTATCAAGAACAGAAACATTAACAGTTCATAAACTATCACCTCTGCCAAGGTATCCGATCAGTTCAAGTTTTACTACTATATAACTTAACCCTTTGAACTCTAATGGTATCTTCCATTCCAGTTCAATGACAGCAATTAGAAGAGTCTATATTCATTTTTTGGGGTAGACCAATCAATATTTTCAACGTGCAGCCTAGTGGCTGCACGTTGAAAATATTGATTGGTCTATCCCACACATTTCCTGAGCATCCATCCTATTTAATGACGTTATGACGTATCATGCTGCAGGTCGGAAAATACGGCCGCTAGGATTCAAAGGGGTAAATCAGCATAAACAGCGCACGTGCTTTTCGACTTTGGTGCAAGACATCCAAATGAGAATGAGCCCATAATTGGCCTTAGACACTAACTGCTCACCCATCTCCACATTGAATACTGGCTGTGCATGATAACAACCTTTGTTGCACACTCAAACTCGAAATATAGTGCTATCACACTAGACTAGAAGTAACGCAGAAGGGTGCCAAAGTCAAATCATCTCCCTTTCAATGTATGGTATTATTCGAAGATACACAAACTTAGTGGTTTAGAGGTTGCGTGTGTGTGTGTGGAGGGGTGGGGGGGGGGGGTGGGAGGGGGGGTTCACAAAGGTTAAACTGACCGCACGGTAAAATCTTTGTTCTTCTCTTGCATTTTTGTGGCAATCTCCGCATCCTGATTCGTTCATCTTCCGCATTAACCGAAGCCAATAAGTTCCCATCTCTGCGCCGATCTCACCCAGACCACTTTGTTTCCGCATACCCACCTATTGACCTTCTACATATCCAACTCTTTGGTCTTATTGAGGTCCGATGACGTCGAAGTGAATTGTAGATTCGGTCATCCTAAAATGAGTTCTTTTATCGGTCCTCCTCCCGTCGTATTTCCCACAGTCAATTGTTGCCACAATTTTCTGGGTTCCTCTCACGTCAGGACACACCGTGAGCCTGCAACATTTTCAATCACTGCAAATTTCTCCCAGTGGGCGAGCAAGCGAGCTACCACTACCCACACTGATTATACGGATACAGGTGTCTTTATACTACAGAAATACATGCAATGGGACAATCATACATATACTGTCGTATTTGATAGCATACCATTGAATTCCACATCTTCCTGCAAGCAGGCGATTTCCGACTCCTCCTTATTTTCATTGTGAAGTCTCGTATATCTTTATTTGGATGTCTGACATAAACAGCAATGATTTAGTGTTTTTATTACACGTCTGTTCTATGATTTTCCCATCCACAGCTACGCGAAACCATGCGGAAAATTAAAATCCGTTCCGCACATATATGCGGAACGGAAATCTTTGACGGACTACTTTCAAATAGAAGCGAAATTTCACTGGAATTTTTAACAAATCCTGCAACGCAGTTACCATTTGAATTGCTAGCGATAGCTGAAAATCGTCCTCTAAGTTCCAATGTGTTCTCTGTGCCGGTAGGCACATAGAACACATTGGAACTCAGGGGACGAAATAGTAACACGGGTTGCCCTCGCAAGTTTGGTTGGCGATAAAATGTGTTGTTTTTGTTGACAGATGTCAAATGAATTTTTGAGTGTCCTTCCAAATATTGTTTTTATAGATGTGAAGGCGTGTAATAAACACAGAATGACACGCGTGTGTGAATGTGTTAATCGATATGGAACTTGTGCCATCGCGGAAGGGTAAAACTCGAGGCCTGCGGCCTCTCGTTCTGTCCTTCCACGCTGGCACTCGTGTCATATCGATTAACCCTCGCGTGTCGTTCTGTGTTTTTACCTCCAATGATAGATAATACATGCCTTGTTTGACAATAGTGTGCACACCTAAGAACACGGCAATTCAATTACACATTGAAAATTAAGAGTATTAGTTTCTTTTATTCCTCAAGTTAGGACAAGCACCAAACCTCCTCCACACATTGTCTAGGGGTCCACGGGATGTTCACACGTTGATAATCCATCTGTACAGACAGCCATGACTTCACTAGACACCACTCCAAAGTCAAAGTGTTAACTAACAATGGGGAAGAAAAAATAAGTTGAAATTGTTGGACTCCCAGACGCTTTCAGAACCTATAACAAGAATCAAATGAACATTTTACGGGAAATCAAACTTGATTCTCACTGTTGTTGTTGCAAAAATCATTGGCGAGAATCAATCCGGATTCTCGCATGAATTTTAAACGCTATGGTAGGATGTACTAGTTTCATGTATTGTCATGGAAAAGGAATTTCCGATCAATGTCGTAGGGCCTACCTGAGGTTGGGTTTAGCGCAACCTCGGCGAGTTGGGTGCATTATGTAGAACATCCTTTGGGTAGGGTGAGAAACGTTTCTCCACCAGGTTTCTCAACCGGGACGCCTGTATGGAGGACTACAGTTCAGTCGCCGTGTAATGGTCGTGATCCACGCATGCGTTTACAATGTAATAAAAATCATCATCAGCCAAATTTTAATTAATGAAGCATCGGGTTGTACCCAGTGCTATATTAATTAAATTTTTGATGATTATTCCTATAATTAGTGTTTGGAATCTAATATTGTTGCCTCCGTGGAAATAATGACCACCAGGGGAAGGCGACAAGTCCTCGGCAGCCGTACTATATGAGATAGGTGGAACCAGGGGCGGCGGAGCCGGGGGCGGGGGGGGGGGGGGGGCACAGGGGGCACGTGCCCCCCCCCCCCCCCCCACACACTTTTTTCACCAATTATGGGTACCCTAACAGGACATATTCTGACATAACGTACACAACCCCTATGGCCATATTGACTGTGGGAGATAGAAATATAGTTCTATCAAAATTAGCACCATAATACTATCGGTGTCACTGTCCATTTTATATATTGAGATATTGCACATCGCAAGTCCGCAATTAGCCATAATAAGCACAGACTACGTGTATAGTATCAGTAAAACTAGTCCAAATTTGGACCCAACGTCCGTAATGTAATTTTTTAGTTTGGTACGTGGACGTACCAAATCAAAAAATTACATCACGGACTCTGGGTCCAAGTTTGGACTATGGTAAAGCGCGCGCATGTGTACACCCCTGCAGTTACCCAGAAAAAAGTACCCCCCCCCTCCCACACACACACTTTTTTGGAGCTTCCGTCGCCCCTGGGAAAAACGACTGTCCGATCCAGGTATCTAAACCTGAAGACACCAATCTCAGTGAATTAAAGGTGGGACCCCAGTATTCTTAAAACACTTGTCGGAACGACGGGCGTTAACCCTGACAAAACGGTATGCATACATTTTGCATCAATCTACAGTTGACAAGCCTCCGTGAGCAGTCAAGAAAATAAACACCTAACGTGTCAGACATGGCTGACAACTATCGTCATTGAAAGAGATTTACAGGAAAGTTCGCTCCACTTAATTTGGTAAAGTTGTCAGTAAACTTGACACTAAGAGAATGAGAATTTCATATAAAAATGAAATTTCGAAATGTGAGCGATGTTGTATCATCGATGAGCGCATCATTTCACAAACGTCCGGCATTTCCTGTGGAGTACTATAAAACTACCGAAGATGGCTTTTCACAATTTTTTTCCCAATCAACCTGAAAGTTTTACTATTATTTTCTGTTTAACCCTTTACCCAACGCAGACGACATCAAAATTTACTATTTTGAATATCATTTTTTGAAATTTAAAAAAAAAAATTCAACAAAACCATATCATGTGACCCCTCGTTGGAACGAGCTCGTTGAGCTCGTTCCAACGAGGTGTCACATGATATGGTTTTGTTGGAATTTTCTGAAAAATAATATTTTTTCAACTGCTGAATTTGAGCTCGCTCCAACGAGGGGTCACATGATATGGTTTTGTTGGAATTTTCTGAAAAATAATATTTTTTCAACTGCTGAATTTGCATATTACGCCTGCGGCTGCGGCCGATTCGTTGCGTAAAGGGTTAAACTCCTTTAAACCTTTGATACTTTTTACGTCTTATGACGTTCGAAACCAAACAGCGCGTTGATACTTTGTGGACATTTGTTTTGTTATATTTTTCGATTTTTTAAAGTTTTAATCTCAGTTCCTATTTTCTCCCGAATAGAGCTGTTGAGCCAAATGTTATCGCATTATACTAATAGCGCGTGCAAAAGCAGCCCGCAGGGCTACTTTGAAGCAAGCCTATTCGGTAAAGCGTATGTGAAATTGAAAATTAGTGGTAAACTACATAATCACATAACATCCAATCGAGTTTTTCATCCGATTCCGAAACCGGAAGTAGAAACCCCTGTTCTTGAAAGAAATCGAACGTTGCCTTTCAATCGCCAATCAATGAGAAATGGCGAGATTCCCTTTCCAAAGAACAAATTCAAAAACGATTCGTGCCCCAAGAAATGCTTCAAATACTTTCAACACCGTAACAAAACAGATGTCTTTTTCGGATTAATTAGAAAGTTAATTAATCTACACGGATTTTTCCGAATCAACTACACGGAAAGTATCGATTAAAACTACTCTACTTCTGATAGAAATTATTTAAATTGAACACCCCCTACTTTTGACGTTTTCCATCGTCTGCCATTGCTATTTCTGTTTGACAGATACGCACAGAAGACGTTTGACAAATTTTTTTTTCAAAACCACGAATGCGCGCGCTTCTTGGTTTTACCAAAGTTAATATTATAATCCTGCAGTCAAGATTTCTTAACTGGTTGAGTGCTAGAAGCCACTATCAGGGCTTTCAAAAAATGAAGATACCAGAACAAAAGCCAACACTTTCCTTGCTTATATTTCATATTCAGGCAAACACAAATAATATTTTGTTTACATAAATTTGTTTTATTACAAATTATTGGAGAGTGCCTGTGGGCACTCTCCAATAATTTGTAATAAAACCAGTTTCGAACAACAAATTCAGACCACCAAAAATAATCTATCCCTCAATCAGTGAAACACTAATGTGAAAAATATCTTGTTGTTTGTACTTTCCGACGTTTGACGTCGCATTTTGAAAAACGTTGAAGTAACTGAATTCCCAGTGACGTTTGAACGTCAGGATAATTAAATTCTCAAAGGGTTAAAATAATAAGAAAGCGGCCTTTCACCACCTTTTGATGTTCTGTAACTTTTTGTGTGTTCATTATTTCGAACAATGTGTGCAACGTGACATATAATACAAACATTACCCTTTCCATTAATATAATAGTCTCGGAGTTAAGATTTGCTCATTTTTTTCACGGGAAGACTAAAAACTTGCGAATTACTATATACATAAAAAAAACCCCATTTGCTAAACAAAGAGCCAAGGTGGACTGTTACTTAATCGCCTCTAATTAGCTTGACATAAAAATAATTGTTTTTCGCGTTTCGGGTAGATTGGCGAAAAACTTTTGTCTGTGCAGACACATTAGAATACATATTCGTGCTCGTTTGAGCGCAGGGTGTTTTGATTGGTTCAGATGTTGTGCGTTTCACCAATCAAAACGGATAGTAAGAATTCTGGGAGTTTTCATATGTCCGGGACATTCATTTCTAGCCAGATGCTCGACAGGCTCATGTCGCACTTTCATTTTGGTTTGTTATGCTAACAACTTATTTTAAAAGGTGAGGCTTTGACACCTTACCCTGTGTAACCCACGCATTGGCTTCAGTCAGAGGTTTCCAGTGTTTTTCTTTATAACGACTGCAATAAATAAATACCTTACTAAATTGAAATACTGGTTTTCCTGGCGGGATGTTCTCACTTACCCAGCAGCTATTGTTTTGAGTATAGGTGTTGAAAGTGGTGACATCAAAGGGTCGCCGCTTATAGGCCGTATTATTAATTTTTTGGGGAGTTATGAACAAGACGTAGATTATCATTAATTAAATTTATTACCGATTAACCATTCAAACGCCAGACAGCAACAATAAATACATTAACTCATACCCATAATTTCAGTATTACAATGACAGACAGCAAGAATACATAAGAATAAACACAAAGTCATTCAAAAGCCAGTATTGTGGCCCACAGCATCTAAGAATTGAAGATTGTTCATTCGCCCCTGCAAGTACATTAACTTTAAATGGTTGAGTTTGTTGTCGATTTGGACATATCGTTGTTGCCGAGGTCTGCTCCTGGCACCAGCTGCAGTTTGTATGATAGACATTTCTTGATAGGCTTGCTCTTGTCTGAGAAATTCAATTAATGTAAAGATGTTTGGCTTTGACGAAATGAACAACTGGAGCTTTCTATGCCATCCCTCGACGTGATTTGTAATTCGCGGCCCCTGTGTTTCATGATGATTCCACACTTGACGTCCATGAGCTCCCTCCACCCAATAACTTGTCATGTAGTCGTTAAACTTCGTGACGCCGCTACCTACCGGGGACTCTTGTAAAATGTCGAACCATGCGTCACTTATCTCTCCCATAGGAAGAAATGGCAAAGCGATGGATCTTCTTACTAGCCTCCTCACGTCTTCATTGTCCTGATAGTCACTTTGAAGTTTACACTCTTTTGTTGCATATTTATACACTGCCTGACTGTAGTGAAAAAAACATCCCTTCAGAATAGACGATGGATACACTGTGCTTGCTGCATTTTGGGCTGCTGTTTTTCTTGGTATAATGTACTGATTGGTCTGCTGTTTTCGCGGACTAATGTCTTGAGTTCTGCCAGGACAGTGGCTACAACTATTTTGGAACTGTCAGCTTCATGGTTGTGAACATTTCGCGATGATGTCAACAAGTCGTTCTTAGTATTAACAGTTGCATTACAAGTTTTTACACAACATTTCCAATGAACAGAATCATTTCGCCGAGTCTTAATACTAAACTTGAAGTTATTAAACACAAGATATCTACCACCGCTGTCGTTTGGGATGTAATGAGCGTTTACTTGAGCATTAGCCATTTTGGAATGATATCACTGGAGGAACGCAAGACTTATATGGGAACTAAGTCCTTGAACATCTAGCAAACAATGTGAGTATATATCAGGGCGGATGATGTCGGCTACATTGATACATAAAAACAGTGACCAGATAACAGGTTGATTACTGCCAACTGTGAACACGGTGCAAGAAGCAAAGGGTGCGTCAACTAAAACAACAATACTGGGTAAGTGAGAACTTCAGTAGGCAATTAAGAAAAACAAACTATAGCCATCTCTGATCATCACTGTAATTGATGTCGACTGGGTATGTGAGAATAAGCCTTCCTGGCCCCCTCGGTTATCAAAACAGGGTTTTTGTTTAAGCTGATCAAACCTGCTGCAATGTCACCGTATGTATCAGAGTTCATTTACTGTTTATATATACTGTTTATATACCTCAACATGTTCCTATTTGTTAATAAATTGCGACCTCTGTCAGTAGCAGTCTCTCTGGCTATCGGTCACCCAAGAGTTTGTGTTTAGTATTCGGAGTGGAAGACAGACGCAAAGTTTCCTTTTGTAACTTTTAATAAACGAAAACAAGAGCTGTCTGTTGTTTTCGTATATTAAGAGTCGCAAAAGGAATCTTAGCTTTATTTTCTATTGGCGTTATTGGCGTTTTCTCAAGAATTACCTGCTTCTAAATTAGACCTTCCTTGCTCGTCTAATAATTCCAGAGGATATAACGTTATCGAATGTCGATTTTCATAACGAGAGATAAGTCAGGGATGAGGGTCAGTGATAATTTAATCCTACAGCTAAATTATTCCCGATTTCTCCCCACAAAAATAACATACACTGCAAAAAATATAGGTTCTCTTTAGAACCAAAAGTGGTTCTAATCTTGTCCCTGAGATGGAACCAGTTTAGTTTAAACAGTATTTATTTCAAATCAAATAAAGTTACCAAGATTAGCATTCAATTTTAACAGAATATTACATGAGCTGAAGTAGATTCAGCAGTAAACTTGGAGCTTATTCAACGCAGTCGCCAAGCATTTTGAAACAAAGGAGATATGAACAGGTTCAAATATCGAACCAGTTTTGGTTCTGTATAGAACTAAAACTGGTTCGATATGCCAACTGTTCATATCTCCTTTGCTTAATAATGATTTGAGACAACCTCGTATGAGCTCTAAACCTACGATTGAAACCCCCTCAATTTATGTTTATTTCTGTTAATATTTAATGTTAATCTTTATAAATTTATTTGATTTGAAATAAATACAGTTTAAACAGAACTGGTTCCATCTCAGGGACAAGATTAGAACCAGTTTTGGTTCTAAAGAGAACCTATATTTTTTGCAGTGTAGACTCGTCCGGTGCACTCAGTACAGTGGTGTATAAAACGATTCCATTCAGACTTTCAATATTGAACGGGTTAAACTTTGAACCCAATAGCACTCATCTCTCAAGTAACATAACAGAATTGCAGAAGACATGGTCAGAATAATCTCGCGACAGTAATATCTCAAAATGTTCTTCTACCGTGAATCAAATTCTGACAATTAAATTCACAAACGGCAGTAAAATTACAGAAAATTACTTTCACACAACATGAACAGGAAAACATGACATCAAGTGAAGTCAACTTCCAATTACGAATTGGCAAGAAGATGATGGCAAGGCACCAAGAATAAAACAGATTGAAAATAATTCCATGTTTCTAATGCCAAAAAGCGAGGTTTAATTTTCGTCAAGGAGGTATTAGCTCCACATACGTCTTTTTTGAGAATACTCTTCAATTAACCCTTTACCCAACGTAACGGCCAAACCGGCCAGCGCTATCCTAAAAAATCTCCAATTAATTTTCACAATTTTTTCATTTTATGTCACAAAAGCATAGGTTATGACCCCTCGTTGGAACGAGCTCGTCGGGCTCGTTCCAACGAGGGGTCATAACCTATGTTTTTGAGACAAAAAATGAAAAAAAATAGTTATTCAAGAATTTTGTTTGCAAGTGTCGTCTGCTTTTCATGTTCGGTAAAGAGTTAAATTAAAATATGGAAGTAAATGTTTTGCTGTTTTCTTTTGTATTTCTACGCCCTTTACAGTTAGATCTTTAAAAAAGCAAATAAAATTATCATCCTTGTGAGAGCCATTGGGAGTCGAGAAGTGCTTGTTTATCATGGTAAAGAAGTTATGTTTTACTGGTAAAATAGAACTCGGTAACCAATGCCTGAGGTGGTAGTCGTTTAATGTGGGTAGCATAAATATAAACTGTTGGTTAAACTTGAATTCATACTTGTGTTGCGGGGGAGCACGGTGGCTCAGTGGCAGACTGTTGGACTTCTATCCTGGAGGTCTCGAGTTCGATCCCCGACCGGGACGACCCGCGCTGTGTCCTTGGGCAAGGCACTTTATCCCGGTTTCCTACATGGTGGCACGATGACGCCGTATACTAAGGCGTACTGCACGTCTATGGTTCACGTGTCTTCAACCGCTGTAACCCTCCTTGAGCGGAGTTAGAATGTTGAGGAGCTGACAGCTGCTCGTCGTTGCTCGGTGGTTCTCTCCGGGTACTCCGTCTTCCTCCACCCGTAAAACTGCCACGGTCACGTGCATAAGTATGTGGCCTTAAAAATAAATAAATAAATAAATAAATAAAAATAAATAAATAAATAAATAAATAAATAAATATAAATAAATAAATAAATAAATAAATAAATAAATAAATAACTTGTGTGGCGGTGATGATAAGACCATACAGTGCAGCCGCCGTGGACTTGTAACTTTCCACGGGTAGGCAATATTTCCACGCACGCAATAACAGATTCCAAGCACTAATTATAGAAATAATTATCAACAATTTAATTCATGAAGCACCGGGTAAAACACGGTGCTTCATTAATTAAAATTTTGCTGTTGATGATTTTGAATACCTGGTAAACTCATGTGTGGATGTCACTACCCACGCGTAGATTATGACCAGTCCACGGCGGCTATGCTGTATAATGTAGAACGTGATCTTAAAATTTATAAATAAATAAATAAATAAATAAATAAATAAATAAATAAATAAATAAATAAATAAATAAATAAATAAATAAATAAATAAATTCTGTCCGCCCCATTATAGCTTTGATTGTTTCGGGTATTTGATAGCATACTCAACAATGACGTTTATGCAGCCCTATTGCAGTTGAAATAGAAAAAATAAATAATGAGAACAGACGAAGACATCTGAGCCACCCTCACGCCCAGCGATTTATTACAGGTCAAAAGAATATAGAAAATAGCATACATTCTCTGCAAATGCAAAAAAGCTAAACATTTATTTCTAGACGAAATTGTCATGTGAGGGGTTCAGAGCCCACCTGACGTGTTTCCAATTTCCAATCGATCCCAGATTCACTATCAATGACTGTCAAAGATACAATTTTATTTTGCGGTAAAATTTAAAGACATCCAAGAAAATAAATTTATGTTCTGGCGTGCGGAATGAAGATATTTGTACTCCATAAAGTACAACCAAGTTCTGAACAATCAATTCAGGGATTTATCTAACAATCATATAGATTTTGGCTTGAAAACCACGAGAAACGGTACGTATCACATAATGTGTTCCGATCCCGTATCATATAGACGACTCATTCTGATTCCGTATCATATAGACAACTCGTTTCCGGTAGCGCTACGGGCTATCATAACAGGCGCATGGATACATTATATGTGCGTTTCAGTGATCGATCGAACATTATGTCCCAAAAATGTTTAAAAATAATTTAACCCTTTACCTAACATGAAAAGCAGACGACACTTGCAAAAAAAATTCTTGAATAACTAATTGTTTTTATTTTTGTCTCAAAAACATATGTTATGACCACTCATTGGAACGAGCTCGTTCCAACGAGGGGTCATAACCTATGTTTTTGCGACAAAAAATGAAAAAATAATGAAAATTAATTGGCGATTTTTTTGAGAATAGCATTGGCTGGTTTGGGGTAAAGGGTTAAGATTTAATCTGTTTACGTGACAGAATTGTTAGATAAATGAATTATCATGTTAATGTGCATGTCCTGTGATTTGTATCAGATTCTCGATGGTGTCCAAAAATGGGATCACAACTCACCGGCAAAGCCGGCTCGTTGAGATCCCAATTTGGACACCACCTCGAATCTGATACAAATCACAGGACATGCACATTAACACGGTAATCTCTAAATATCAACACACCGGTCCCAATTTTTATTCCTTTTTGAAGACCGTTGAGAACTTTGAAAATGCCTAACACAACTCAGGGGAAAGAACTTCCTCAAATTTCGTAAATAAGAGTAAACTGACAGGGTGTGCGGATTTCTGTAACAATGGTGCGGATGCTCTCCACGATAAATTCGCTCCGTCGATCGCGAGATATACGTCTTGTTTTTGAAAACTGTGCTTTAAAAACATCTGTCGCGCAGGCAACTCTGCTGACTGGTGACAAACACACATTGTACACCTCGGCTGACGTGGTCGTTCTGTAACTACGGCTTCTAATTTATACACAGGACGACAAGCGCATGTGAATGGGTTAATCGATATGGCACGAGTGCCAGCGCGGAAGGATAGAACAAGAGGCCGCAGGCTTCGAGTTTTATCCACCCACGATGGCACAAGCGTGTCGTTCTTTGTTTATTACACGCCTTCACGTCTATAAAAACAATTATTAGAAGGACACTCAGCAATTCATTTGACAATTATCAACAAAGAGAACACATTTTATCGCCAACCAAATTTGCGAGGGGAGCTAAACTTTTCGCTGTTTTGTGTATATAGTTATATTATTCTTTTGATATCATGAGTCAAATCACGTTCTAAGAGAAACGTTTACTCGTCTCGGTTAACCATTCTATAAAATAATAACCTATCTATATACCCAAAATAACGAAACGTTTAGCACAGAACCATGGTGAACCCTCCATACAGGCCACAGAGAATCTGCTGAACCACTTTTTTGTTGTGTACCATACCGACGTCTAAATTATGCATATTTTAAAACTATGCTCGGTGCCCAACTTAAATTGTTTTCATTCCCAATATATTTCACTTCCAGCATATCACCTAAAATTCCCAAAATTATGCCTAGAAATTAGTTAAAAATCCACCTGATTGTCCACAAGATAGACATTCTACCAGACCCCCCTAGGTTTGTGCAGCCTATTTTCCTGCTTAAAACACAACATACGCCTTCCTCAGATGAACTGAGTCTCAGTCCATAACCCCGCTACTTGATAAATGCAAAGTTGTTGATACATACCTCTCCCCCTTACTCCGGCGACTATAAATATGCTCTACAACCGTATCTGCTGGGTGAAAACAGACTCGATTAAAACATAGAAACTTACGAACAGCAAGAGAGAATCCTCTGGATGCTCATAGAATCAGAGAACCAATTGGGCAGTGTGAGTGTTAACAGTGCTGTGTCATAGAGCTAGACACTTAATCCCGATTGTCCACGTTGTGGTGCGGTGACGCTGTGTTCTAACGCGTACTACACGTCGGTGGTGCACAGGCCTTCGACCGCTGCTAAACCAGTTCAGGCTGAGTTAGTATGTTGGGGAGTCTGACAGTTGCTCGCCGCTTCTCTGTGGTTCTTTCCAGGTATTCCAGCTTCGCCCACCCTTACAACTGCCTGACACAATGTGACCCTGGTTGTTGTAAGTGTCGTTAAACCTAAAAAAACCTTATTCGATGAAACTAGACCCACAACGAAAAGTGTTGCTGATTAAACAGTCTGTTTAACCCTTCACCTAAATGAAAAGAAGACGACACTTGAAAAAAAAAATTCTTGAATAACTAATTTTTTGTCTCAAAAACATAAGTCATGACCCCTCATTGAAATGAGCTCGACGAGCTCGTTCCAGCGAGGGGTCATAACCTACGTTTTTGAGACAAAAAATGAAAAAATAATGAAAATTAATTGGTGATTTTTGAGAATAGCGCTGGCGGTTTTGGCCGTTACGTTGGGTAAAAGGTTAACTGGTTGATGAATATTCTTCAGGGGTATTCCACAATTTCCACCCACTAAAAGTCCAATAGGAATTATTAACGCCTACGACGTACAGGAAAGCGAAACCAAACATTAAGCGATCGCGCTGGAATAACTTAACGCCACCAGGCTACAATATGTCTTTTGGTGATAAACATCTCTCCAAGAGCAAGAATCTCTGTGGGAATTTGAAAGTTTCGCTACTGTATCCTTGAAATAAAGCAACGATTTGTTGATTCACCAACAAAAAAAAAAATAAAAAAATGAAAACCAATTACGGTCATATATTTTACATCTCCTTCAAGAATCGTTATGCAGTTAAAATGATGAAATATTTTAATGCATTAACACTTCAAACACTATCACAAACGTGCTTTAAAGATAATTTTGAAATTTGTGGGTTAAACAATGAGCGAGTCCTGCTACAGATTGTCCTTTCACTGAAGTTTGGCCCAACAGTACCACAAAATCAAAACATTCAATTTTTGAAACTGTGATTCTTAAATAAAATCTGTTTGTGTGGACAGAGGTAGTATTATTAGTCTGCTGAACATCGGTATTTGATTTTCCAGAAAGATGTTTCGCTTCGACACTGAACAGAGGGTACAGTTTTTGTTGATTCCTCGTTATTGTCCCAAAAGACTCCAATCAAGCTGATATCCCCAAATCTGCCCTGCGAAATATTATTTTCGCACACTACTTTCGCCTTCCAGATGCATACGAGCTATCACTAGATCGCCATTGAGCAGACTAACTTGCAACAAAGTGGCGTGGTTCCAGTTCTAATTACGATTTCCTCGGTAATTTCCCTTCAAAACATGCGAATCTTGGTCTCACTTTATCGGCGGCCTCTCGCAGATGCAGAGATACGCACACCCTTGCTGTTATAACTTATTGAGAACATTTTTTTAAAACCTGGTGTTCGCTCCACTTAGGCCGACCGGTTCTCAATATGTACGTCGAAAGGTATCTTTCGATTAGGCCAGCCGCCGACGGGTAAAGCGCCTGCCACGTCTTTGCGAGTTTTTGTACCATTGTCCAAGAGTAGCCACGAATTCAAATTTCGACGATTGACCGCGATTTCTTGAAAACAATCGGGCTGAACCGGCTTCTCTCACGGCCTTACACGACCTTCATACGACCTTGTACGGTTGGCCACGACTGTCGTAAGAATCTAAGATTTTCCAAGCCGATTCAGTACGAATCAATATGACCTTACGACACCGATACGAACTAGTACGATGATCAAAACCCAGCAAGAATCATTGATAGTCAGAACAAAATGATTTCAGAGCTGCTGGTTGCCGGGGTTTATACCCTTTTTTGAAGGGAATCGTGATGAAAACGTGTGAGTTCTTCATACTATATCCTACAGGATCTTACTGAGATCGTATCAAAGCCGCCCAGAATCTTGAAACTTCTTAGAGATTCTTAGAGTGGCCGCACGAGTTCTTACTAGTATCGTGATAAATTTTAGCACGTCGTACTATAAATAATCTTAAGAAAGTCGTTCGGGGTCTTGGTGGAGTCATACGAAACTCGTAGTGCCATCGAAGAAGATCTTAATAGATCTTACTTGTTTTTAGCGAATCTTGACGCAACCATACTGGTCAAGTGCGCACGAACACTCACGAACAGTCAAGAACACCGAAGAATACCCCATACGGTTTAGTGCGGCCTAGTACGAAAGTGGTACGACGCCGTAGGGAATTGAAAAATCGCACGATGGAGTCCGAAAGTTTTAAACAGTTTAAAACTTTCGTAAGCGTATGTCGATCAACCAAGAATACTCAAGAATGATTACGAAGAAGTACGGATATCAGTATGGATCTCAGTACGGGATAGCCATGACTGCCCAAGATTTCATGTCACAGAAGATCGTGTCAAAAAATCGCAAAGATGTGACGGGGCTTAACCCATTACCTAACATGAAAAGCTGATGACACTTGCAAAAAAATTCTTGAATAACTAATATTTTTCATTTTTTGTCTCAAAAACATAGGTTATGGCTCCTCATCGGAACGAGCTCGACGAGCTCGTTCCAATGAGGGGTCATAACCTATGTTATGGAGACAAAAAAAAATGAAAAAATAATGAAAATTAATTGGCGATTTTTCAGAATAGCGCTGGCCGGTTTTGGCCGTTACGTTGGGAAAGGGTTAAACATAGTGTTGCCAAAATTAATACGTATGGATTCTGCTTGCGCTTCTTCTGAAAAGTACTTGTCATAGTTGAATATTCTAGCTCCCCAAAGTTCTCCAAGTTCAGCCGACACATACAACGTCATTCGAAGGAGGAAAAAGACTATTTATGCTGCCTGGGCAAGAAGAAGTAAAACACAGTCTCATTTCGATTGATAATGGGCTATACTTTATTGTTATCTTATAAAATCAGTCTTACAAACTTTTGATAAAGTATAGCCAATAAATAAACTTGTTAACACAAATATATTTAACACTAATAAACTTGTTTACAAAAATATATTTTGCACTAAAACATTTAAAGAAAATGGATCAAGACCTTTATGGCTTGATCCACAAATAACTATGTTTATCAAGACTGACTTAATGGGCGTATTTTTCTTTTACCTCCCGCGGCTAGTTTTTTGTATGGGAAGCTGTTGGGGTGGTGTCAATGAAGTATATTTGGAAACGGGTATTACTTCTATCACCCCGGATCTCTGAGGTATGTTTGCAAAGATGAAAACTCCTTACTAAGAGGATTCTTTCGAACCACCTCACATCTGCTGCCATTTCGGGATATCTATCTGCGCAAATAATAGAAAGGCGCATCAACCCAATAAATAACTGAAACCATTTAAGTGTCCACTCGACACGACAGTGTATCGTTCTATCGTGTGGTGACGTCAGGTTCATGTATCCCACACGGCTAAAGTTTCGTACATGTGCGACTGAGAAGGGCGGAGCTATGGAGTTGTTACTATTGAGGACATCCCACATACTTTCTTCAGTTGAACCAAGGTGAGCCGTCCATATAAGTTTTATAACTTGCTTCCTGATCCTTACAAAATCCTTGTCAAGAAAGTTTGCAGATAAGTTCATACTGAAAATCAATTAAATTGATTTATAAATATTCCAGCGTGTATTGCAAGTCAATTATCAATCAAGGTGAGTAGTAGTGTATGTACCCGATCGTGCCTTATTACCCGGACTTTTGGGGGAGCAGCTACTGTTAAATTCCCATAGGAACCGGACTTTTGGGGGAGCAACTTTGGGGGGAGCAAAAGTACGGCTCCTTGCAGCTAGATCCGCCAAGCAGTGTACGTACTGCATATATAGTATACTATGGCATGTATAGTGATATATGTACGCATGGGGATATAGGTATATATTATGGGTAAGTGGTGGAAAGATGATGTGAAAATTGGGTTTTCTTGAAATTTTTTCCCGCGAAACGGTTGACGTTGCTATTGACGTCGTGACGTCACGATACGCGCGCGACGCCATAGAGATGCTGTCGGCTGTTACTGTCCAGTATACAATCTGACATAACGTAATTCGGGTCCGTGGATGTCGGGCTTCTCGTATGGGGTGGGGTGATATGGTAGTGGTAGTATATATCCATGTTGGTATCCTATTATCCCTTGGATTTTCATATTATTCTATGCCAGCAAAAGCTAGATCAAGCAGTATTATGGGGATGGGGGTAATGCATGATCGCCCACTGCGGTATTGCAAGATAGTCATTGGTGGTTTAGATTGGCAATACAGGATGAATGATCTGTTGGTCTATCAACCCCTTAGTACTATTAACCTAACGAATCCTTTGTATTATCTTATGGCTGGTATTGGTAGTTCGTAATGCTAGGTCAGACAATACTATAATCGTTTGTTTAGAAGTGGGGTATAGGATGCATTGTATATACCGCTGTAGGTCCCCTGTTAGTCCTCGTTGTTATTAACCAACCGATTGCTCCGTATTATTCTATAATTGGTATAGGTAGTACGTTATAGCAGGTCAAGTAGAATTTTGGAGTGGGGGTGGGGGTAAGGCCTGACAGTATAGAACAGCAGTATAGTATGGACGATATATACTTCTGTGGGCCCCTGCAGATCCCATGTTAGCCCTTAGTACTATTAATCCACCTGATGCTTCATGTTATCCGATGCCTGGTATAGGTAGTATGCAATGCTAGGCATAGGGATATTGTGGGTAGGGGTACTGCCTGGTAGTTTAGAACGGTACTATAGTATGGCGGTATTTACACCTATAGGCCCCCCTGTTAGTGCTTGGTACTATTAACCAACCGATTGCTTTGTTTTATTATATGACTGGTATATGTAGTACGTTATGGTAGACCAATTGATTTTGTGGGAGTGAGGGTAATGATTGGTAGTTTAGAACGGTAGTATAGCGTAGGCTGTACATATCCTTGTAGGTCTCTTGCTGGCCCTTGGTACTACTGATCTACCAGGTGCTTCATATTATTGAGCGGTATTCTGGGGTGGGGTCAGTGCCTGGTAATACAGAACGGCAGTAGAGTATGGTTGCTATATTCCCCTGTAGGTCCCATCCTAACCGTTGAGAGTATTAACCTACCAAATGCTTTGTATCATACTGTTACTGGTAAGCTGGTACGTAATAGCAGTAGTTCCTACCCTATTCCGAGTGCTCTTGTTGTTTCATTTATCTTGATGATTTATATAAATTATAATTAACCAATTAGATTGCTTGATTTCCCATAATCTGTATGCAGAGTTCTCTCCCTTCTGTATAATAAAAGCCTATATCAAATGCCAATATCCCCGGCACCGCAATTTCGGCACCCCTTTTTGAAAAACATATGGCCTTCGGCGCCCCTTTTTTCTGAAATGAGGAGAAGAGTCGTATTAAAAATCCCTCATTGAGGTCTAATTTACTACGACTCTTATCCTCATTTCAGAAAAAGGGGTGCCGAAGGCCATATGTTTTCCAGAAAGGAGTGCCGAAATTGGGGTGCCTTCTGGAGAATCCCATTTTTTCTGAAATGAGGATAAGAGTTGTAGTAAATTAGACCTCACTGAGGTCTAATTTACTACGACAATTATCCTCATTTCATAAAAAAGGATTCCACAAATGGGATTCCTAAAAGGGATTCCTTCTTCTGAAATGAGGATAAGAGTCTAATTTACTACGGCTCTTATCCTCATTTCAGAAAAAGGAATCCATTTTTAAAATCCCATTTGTGGAATCCCTTTTTCTGAAATGAGGATAAGAGTCGTAGTAAATTAGACCTCAATGAGGGATTTTTAATACGACTCTTATCCTCATTTCAGAAAAAGGGATTCCACAAATGGGATGAGGTCTAATTTACTACGACTCTTATCCTCATTTCAGAAAAAAGGGATTCTCCAGAAGGCACCCCAATTTCGGCACCCCTTTTTGGAAAACATATTGCCTTCGGCACCCCTTTTTTCTGAAATGAGGATAATAGTCGTAGTAAATTAGACCTCAATGAGGGATTTTTAATACGACTCTTATCCTCATTTCAGAAAAAAGGGATGCCGAAGGCCATATGTTTTTCAAAAAGGGGTACCGAAATTGGGGTGCCGGGGATATTGCCATTGAATATAGGCTTTTATTATACAGAAGGGAGATAACCCTGTACGATTAAGTACAGGTTATGGGAAATCAAGCAATCTGATTGGTTAGTTATAATCTATATAAAGGATCTAGATAAATGAAACAACAAGAGTACTCGGAATAGGGTAGGAACTACTGGTATTACGTACCACCTTACCAGTAACAGGATGATACAAAGCATTTGGTAGGTTAATACTATCAACGGTTAGGATGGGACCTACAGGGGAATATAGCAACCATACTCTGCTGCCGTTCTGTATTACCAGGCACTGACCCCACCCCAGAATACCGCTCAATAATATGAAGCACCTGGTGGATCAGTAGTGCCAAGGGCCCGCAAGAGACCTACAAGGATATGTACAGCCTACGCTATACTACCGTTCTAAACTACCAAGCATTACCCTCACCCCCACAAAATCACTTGGTCTACCATAACGTACTACATATACCAGTCATATAATAAAACAAAGCAATCGGTTGGTTAATAGTAACAAGAACTAACAGGGGGTCTATAGGTGTATATACCGCCATACTATAGTACCGTTCTAAACTACCAGGCAGTACCCCTACCCACAATATCCCTATGCCTAGCATTGCATACTACCTATACCAGTCATAGAATAACATGAAGCATCAGGTGGAGTAATAGTACTAAGGGCTAACATGGGACCTGCAGGGGCCCACAGAAGTATATATCGTCCATACTATACTGCTGTTCTATACTGCCAGGCCTTACCCCCACCCCCACTCCAAAATTCCACTTGACCTGCTATAACGTACTACCTATACCAATTATAGAATAATACGGAGCAATCGGTTGGTTAATAACAACGAGGACTAACAGGGGACCTACCGCGGTATATACAATGCATCCTATACCCCACTTCTAAACAAACGATTATAGTACTGCCTGACCTAGCATTACGAACTACCAATACCAGCCATAAGATAATACAAAGGATTCGATAGGTTAATAGTACTAAGGGGGTGATAGACCAACAGATCATTCATCCTGTATTGCCAATCTAAACCACCAATGACTATCTTGCAATACCGCACTGGGGATCATGCATTACCCCCATCCCCATAATACTGCTTGATCTAGCTATAGCTGGCATATGATAATATGAAGATCCAGGGGATAATAGGATACCAACATGGATAAATACTACCACTACCATATCACCCCACCCCATACGAAAAGCCCGACATCCACTGACCCGAATTACGTTGTGTCAGATTGTATACTGGACAGTGACAGCTGTCAGCATCTCTATGACGTCGCGCGCGTATCATGACGTCACGACGTCAATAGGAACGTCAACCGTTTCGCGGGAAAAACTTTCAAGAAAACCCAATTTTCACATCATCTTTCCACCACTTACCCATAATATATACCTATATCCCCATGCGTACATATATCACTATACATGCCATAGTATACTATATATGCAGTACGTACACTGCTTGGCGGATCTAGATGCAAGGAGCCGTACTTTTGCTCCTCTCAATGTTGCTCCCCCAAAAGTCCGGTTCCTATGGGAATTTAACACTAGCTGCTCCCCCAAAAGTCCGGGTAATAAGGCACGATTGGGTACATACACTACTACTAAGGTGGAATGCGTCGGATTGTTTCGCCCTCTTTCTATTCGTTGGAGAACAATTTATTTTTTTTTTTTTTTTGGGGGGGGGGGGGGGGGGTATTTGTTACATCTTGGGTAGGAGTTCCCACTCACCTGTTTACTGGATAGCACTTTGACGGTTCACCCAACGCAGACGATTTCAAAATTTATTATTTTAATTATTGTTTTATTAAAAAAAATTCCAAAAAACATCAACAAAACCATATCAAGTAACCCCCTCGTTGGAACGAGCTGGGCGAGTTCGTTCCGTTCGGGGTCACATGATATGGTTTTATTGAAGTTTTGAAAAATGTATATGTTTTCAACTGCTTAACCCTTTACATACCTGAAAAGCAGACGACACTTGCAAAAAAAATTCTTGAATAACTAATTTTTTTCATTTTTTGTCTCAAAAACATAGGTTATGACCCCTCATTGGAACGAGCTCGACGAACTCGTTCCAATGAGGGGTCATAACCTATGTTTTTGAGACAAAAAATAAAAAAAATAATGAAAATTAATTGGCGATTTTTGAAAATTGCACTGGCCGGTTTTGGCCGTTACGTTAGGTAAAGGGTTAATTTGTAAATTACACCGTAGGATGCAGCCGATTTGGAGGTGAAGGGTTAAAATGCTGATCTTCGTCCACTTTTACTGTAGTCACCATTCACGCACTGGCATCATCCACAAATATACCGGGTATCTCGGATCACGCAATCAATATTACAAACTTTGACATTAACCCTTTACCCAACGTAACGGCCAAAATCGGCCAGCGCTATTCTCAAAAATCGCCTATTAATTTTAATTATTTTTTCATTTTTTGTCTCAAAAACATAAGTTATGACCCCTCATTGGAACGAGCTCGTCGAGCTCGTTCCAATGAGGGGTCATAACCTATGTTTTTGAAACAAAAAATGAAAAAAAATAGTTATTCAAGAATTTTTTTTGCAAGTGTCGTCTGCTTTTCATGTTAGGTAAAGGGTTAAGCTATTCTATTTTCAAACAAACTGAAGAAAAAAACTACGTTTTGGCAAAAGTGGTCTGATAACAGGAGAACCACATCCCAGTCTTACTGACTCCAAGAATACAAGAAATTGAAATGATTAGATCCAACTAAAGGACATTTGGAATGTATTCAAAGAACACCTGATCAAAAGCCTCGACAAACATTGACGAAAAAACCTCTTCTGGAATTTATTGCAATCATGTGTTCAGAAATTCCCACTCAAATACTTGATGCGTAGCACTCTAAAATACTGATCTTCATGAACTTTCACCATAGATCTCATTCGTGTATTGAAAGTGGAACATCATGAAACCTCTTCTGTTACAGTGGTGGCGCCAAGGGGGGGGGGGGGGCGGGCTAGAGCCCCCCGTCGGAGAGGTCCAGTCCCCCCGTCGGAGATTTTTAGTCAGTCCGTCGGAGAGTCTCGTAAACCCGACTTCACGAGAAATTTCCGACAATCGAATGTAGATATCTCGTCTTGTCTGTCTCGAACCCGTGCAGCACTGGAACTTTGATAGAGAATAGTCAAACTGGCTTTATAGATGAAATATTTCCCGACCTTATTATAATGTGTTTACTTTAACCCTTTACCTAAGGTAACGTCCAAAACCGGCCAGCGCTATTCTCAAAAATCGCCAATTAATTTTCATCATTTTTTTCATTTTTTGTCTCAAAAACGTAGGTTATGACCCCTCGATGGAACGAGCTCGTCGAGCTCGTTCCAACGAGGGGTCATAACCTATGTTTTTGAGACAAAAAATGAAAAAAATTAGTTATTCAAGAATTATTTTTGCAAGTGTCGTCTGCTTTTTAGGTTACATGTAGGTGAAGGGTAAAATAATCAACAAACATACTCAATTTGCTTCTATTTTGGTTCTCCAATTTACCAATTATCACTCATTTTCCTTCGTTTGGGAGGTCAAATGTTATAGCCCCCTCCCCCCTCCTCTGTCGGAGAGGTCAGCCCCCCTGTCGAGAAATCCCTGGAGCCACCCCTGTTCTGTTATAAAAATATTTTGAAAATA
This sequence comes from Pictodentalium vernedei, assembly GCA_031216915.1. Classification (NCBI taxonomy): domain Eukaryota; kingdom Metazoa; phylum Mollusca; class Scaphopoda; order Dentaliida; family Dentaliidae; genus Pictodentalium; species Pictodentalium vernedei. The sequence goes on from CM062297.1 coordinate 64,500,241, forward strand.
CTCAGCGGGTAAAGAGTTAATTGTGAAGTTGAACCATGACAATTGTATTGGATGATCAACTGACAGCTCGAACCCATTTAGAAGACGAAAGTAGGATTAAAAAGAAGATGTCGTACGGCTGATTTGGAGACATCAACTTGATTGGGGTATGTTCGGTCAACAACGAGAAATCAACAAAAAATGTCCTTGACTTTGGACGTCGCAACGAGAGATATCTTCTTGGAAAATCAAATACCGCTGTTGGGTGGAATAATTACACAACGTCCGTCCACACACAATAATACTTGTAGTGTAATAGTGTCTGTCCACAAAGCTGAAGGCAAAAAAGTTTCATGTTTGAAAGTGGTCGGTGTCCGACTGGATTTTACGTTTTAGCTTCCTTTCAATCCGGTTTACACGCCGTGGATGTCACATTCCATGGTTGGGCAATATTTCCACCGACGCAATAATATTTGATTCCAAACACTAATTATAGGATTAAACATAAAAAAAATAATTAATGAAGCACCGGGTACAGCCCGGGTACAGCCCGGTGCTTCATGAATTAAAATTTTGCTGATAATAATTTTATTACCTGGTAAACGCATGTGTGGATATCACTGCCCACGCGTGGATTCCAACCAGTCCAGGGCGACTGTGCTGTATACGCTGAACGTGATCTTAAAACTGATAATAAATAAATAATTAAATAAATAAATAAATAAATAAAAATAAATAAATAAATAAATAAATAAATAAATAAATAAATAAATAAATAAATATTCTCTCCAAGTCATACTGTACGTGATAGGTTTCAATGTTTCGAGTGTTTGACAGCACATTCAACCTGGAGATGACGTTTATGCAGCTCTATTGCAGTTGAAATAGAAAAAAAACGTAATGAGAACTGACAAAGGCATCTGTTCATCATTGCCCACGCGTGAATTACGACCAGAAGACGACGACAGTACTGAAAATTTAAGCCGAAACAAACACAATAATCATCCAACATGGGCATGAGAACCAGTGATAATTTAATCCTTAAGCCTATACATTTATTCGGGTTTAACGACACCTTCGACAGCTAGGGTCACCTCATGACGGTCAGCTTCACGGGTGGAGGAAGCCGTAGTGCTCAGGGAGAACCTCCTACGTGTGGCGAATAATGTCAGACTCCTGAGTCCTCAATGTGCCAACTCCACACGAATGACACGATTAGGGTTAACACTGGTTGTCGGCAAGTGCACAATCGATGTGCAGTCAGCCTTGGCACACATCGCCACTGTGCCCTCACATGGGCAATGGGGGTTAAGAGTAAGTGCCCTGCCCAGTGCCCTGCCCAGTACACAACGCCGTTGCCCCCTGGCGGGATCGAACTATACACGATTTGAAGTCCAATGCCGTAACCACTGAGTCACCGCGCTCGCAGCTTTAACGAATACAATCAGTCTCGGCTACGCTTGGGGATACCTATTGAATAACCCATGTGGATACTAATTTGTAATTTAATCCATCAGTATTTTAATGAATATAACCTCTCTCAATTTTAACATCGACCCACGTGTCAGAGGAAATTACGGATGATTGTTTTGGTGTAAAGATGCATGAAATTCAACGACTTATCCGACTTGGCGCAATTACAACTGAAAAACAAAATTCTAAAAACGCTAACGATCGCTAGAAGTCATATTAACTTCGTTGAATGACATAATAGAATCTAACATGGACAAGAGGGTCAGTGATATATAGAATAAATAGGTACTAGGGCCGGTAATCAGATTTACACCACGAGTAGGATACGGGTTTTAACCACGAGGCTCTGCCGAGTGGTTAAAACCCTTATTCTACGAGTGGTGTAAATCTGATTATCGGCCCTAGTACCTATTTGTTTATTGATACCATGCTCTTAATAAATAATCGTCTTTGTCACTTAAGATGAAGAAATAACGATACTTTCTATTGCAAACACATGGGTTTGTTTTGTTTACATCTGCGCCGGTGGGCAGTACTACCGGCTGCGCGTGAATGATTGGTGGACAGCTAGAAATATCGTCAAAGTTGATTGAATTTACCTTGCTTTTTCAATCAAATTGTTATTAACAAATCTTAGATTTTGTTTTAAATATTTAATTGTAAGTATTTTAAACTTAATAAGCCATTACTCGTAGTAGATAGTACCTCAAAACGTCGTATATGTGAATGAAACATCGCGAAGTGTGAATGTATCGAAGTCGCCAAATTGGGTCATGTCAAAGGTCAAGTTGGATGTACTTACTACTATAGGTGATTTTTTTTTAAACCGCTGCAGAAGCTTTACACCGATAGTGGGGTTAAAAGCAAAACTTTAACATACGGGTTTTTCACAGGTAATAACATGGGTGAGCATGATATAAAATGTAAACCTGATGCTCTATAGGGATGTAGGATTAAAATTATTACCGAACCTTCAGAGGCACGCAGGAAGGGAAGGGACGGGACGCGACGCGACTGGGGGACCTTCAAATTTTCGCAGTCCTAACATACAAAGGTGATCGAGCGCAAATGTCACTTAACATAGAGTCCCAAATACAGTCTCCAATGTACGAAAAGGGACCAGAAGGCCTCCGATTCGCTCTCAGATCAGAACATTCCTTTTTGCAAAATTGTCCGGAGGAGACTCCGGAACACACACCAACGTGGTGTCATAATCCACCCCGTGTATCCCGATCATCCCATAGGGCTGCTACGGTTAATCATGCTGTCCTTATTGACTCTGTACATATATTCTACACATAAAAGAGTCTCTAATGAGCTCCCAGTTTTTGTCTAGTCCTTATTTACTGTGGCGGGTTTCGTAAATTTCGCTGTCTTCTGTTGTCGAGCTGAACATTCTATCAATCAGTTTATCGAAAAACTCGATGTAAAATACACGAATGCATCAAAAAACAAATAGCAATGTATGAAATTCATGTTGCAGTTACAGTTAGACATGACTACCTTTTTCAATAAATGGACGAGGAAAAGCAAAAACGTCCATACGATAGGAAAAACAGCCAAAAACCCACAAGACATGCAAGCAAATCTTCTGTCTGATAAAAATGAAAGTATTTATTGATAATATTGGACATTGACGTCATCTGTCAAAATATTGCTTGAGAGAGTACTCTAGAATCATTGGTCAGTGACCGTTTTACCACTGACTGAGTTTTTCAGTTGTAAAACCTTTAACAATTCACAACTTTGTAAGAATTGAAATGAATTATGTGTCGCTTTATCGAAGCATGAATATTGGCTTTGCGTGGACTGTTGTATGAAGTACTTCATGTAAATCTCAACAAACCAATCCCACATCCATACTCCGATAAATCGACAGATAATTCATTTTATTTCTTATAATTTAATTTAGAGTGTATGTACTATAATGTACACTGAGTCGGTCGAAGTGGTCTCCATTTATACTGTGGAAATATCAAACGATGGCGTATTTTACGGGCTCTGAATCAGTCGAATCAAATCTTGCACAGACGTCAGTTTTACAGGTTTCAACATACATTTAAAACTAGAAGTCCTGTTATAAATGCGCACAAATAGCACGTCGATCTGCGCGTTAATCTACGCGTTGCGACCATAGTAAGGCTATCAAATTCTGTATATATGGCCTGTGCACAAGCAATGTTTCAGCCAATGGACCTCCGGGTAACCCGGAGGTCCACTGGCAGAAACATTCCCTGTGCTTGCTATGAGTAACAAGGAGAACCTGCCATGCTTTGGATGCCATTCGATATGGTAATTGCGCGCAATTCCTACGCGCAATTAAGCCTGATAAGCGCGCAGCTCGTGACAGGACTTCTCGCTTTAACTGTAGTCTGAAACACGCAGCCTCGAACAGTCAAGAGGAAACCTTGTGAGAATAACCCATGTTATCATTTATTAGTAAAACTTATTTTTTCTGTATTATAGTCAATATAGACTTGATCAGTTGCGACACTGATCCACTTTTCAGTGGACAATTACGAATTTTTGCTTTGGGGCTAACACTTCAATAAATTCTCAATACTGCTGGAGCAATTACAGTTTAACCCTTTACCTAATGCGAAAAACACGCTGTGCAGGCTAAAGATACCTTCGTAGTATTCGAGAAGAGCGAGACCACGAAGTTGCCGCTAGGAAGGTCATCCTACACACCTGCGCCATTGGGCCAAGGAGAGGCGTTAACCCTTTGAACCCGAGTAGCCGCGTTTCCGTCCAGGAACATGATACGTCATAACGTCATTAAATAGGATGGCTGTTCAGTAAATGTGTGGGGTAGGTCAATCAATATTTTCAACGTGCAGCTCCGAGGCTGCACGTTGAAAATATTGATTGGTCTACCCCAAATAATGAATATGGACTCTTCTAATTGCTGCCATTGAACTGACATGGAAGATACCACTAGAGTTCAAAGGGTTAATATAATTTGCATAACTTGTTCGTCAATCCTTGTAAAACAAATAAGATTAAATAAAAAAAGCAGACGACACATGCAAACGAAATTCTTGAATCATTAATATTTTTCGTTTTTTGCGTCAAAAACATAGCTTATGACCCCTCAGTGAGCTCGTTCTAATGAGGGGTCATACGCTATGTTTTTGTGACAAAAAATGAAAAAGTAATGAAAATAGAACAGTGAATTTTGTGAATAGCACTGGCCGGCTTTGGTCGATAAGTTAGGTAAAGAGTTAATTGCACCCGTAAACAAGACCATCATTTTTTAGACAGAAGTCAGGGTGTGGAGGAACACTCATACCACGGGATCAAGGCAAACAATACGACGTACCTGAAATGCGATTTTTGAGGTGGAAGAAATGGCCTATTTTCGTGCTTTAGACAACAAAAAGGTGAGTTTGAGTGCAAGATCTTCTTATTGTATGGGATAAATATAAAGAGAAAAAGGCAAAGACATATAATAATAACTCTTTGGCCAGCCGCTGATTTGTCGCGGTCCTCATAAGAGAAGGCCATCATTCCCCCTGCACCCCACCCCCTCTTCCCCTCCTCTCCTCCCAGCATTCAGATATAAACTGCTTAATAGTGTCCCTCACTTCCTCTTTTTCAATTTCTTCAATAAGCATTCCTACCCTCTCCCTCGTGTCCCCCTTCAGCCATCTATCCGTTGTTTCTTCACCCCACTTCTGCATTATTCTTCCAGTAAATTTTATTCTATGAGGTATATACTGTGGGCATTCCAAGAGAAAATGTTCCAGGGTCTCCACTACTCCAGAGTGGCACATTTGGCATCCCTTTTCCCCATCTCTCCCAATTTTCCCCCGAAGCTCCAGTGATCTTGATCTCAGTTTGAACAGCAGTGACCCTCCAAAGGTGCCATCTAGGTACTTCTCAAAAGCTGGCTTTTCTTTATATTGTAACCCCTGCAGTGATCTTTTCACGCTAACCCCTGCTCGCCAGTTTCGATTGCAATCTTCCATGACTCTCTCTTTGACAAACCTTTTGCCTTCTTTCATTCCTACTTCTATTTTTGTGACCTCTATAGAGTAATTGTCCATTAGTTCCCTCACATGTTTTGACCACCCCGTTTCTATATTAGAATTCCAAATGGTATCGAGCATCAATTTGCACCACCGGTTGTCAGGCAGGTTTCTCAAGTAGTTAAAGTAACACAGTTTTCCCAAATCTACCCTGTCCTTGATTTTCATCCACCCAAGCTCCCCCAATCGCCTAGAATTGCCCAAATCGCAGTAGTTAATGTATCCTTGTTGTATTCCGACTTGATCACTTGTCCTCCAACAGAAAAAGTCAAAATCCCAGCGAAACACCCTCTTTAAGATTCGTATTTTCTTCATGAGAGGTTCAAATTCGGTCGAGGGATGCACATTGGCATCTTTAATATATGTGTATACAAAAAACCATCCTGCTACGCTCAATATTATGTCATTTAAATCTACCTGAATTGATGTCGGTGTTTTTCACTTAGTGTACACCTCGGCGACAGTGAAGTGTACACCGCGGCGAAATGTCTGCATATGCGAAAAGACATCGTCGTGATGTTACATATATGCCTCGCCATATCTGTCAATAAAGAAGAGACATCGAGCTTCTAATTTTCCGCCCATAAGTTGGTTGATGTCGCGTGCAGTGGAACAGTACGATGGGGTCAGGTGAAATAACGATTCGGCATCATTTGACTAAATCAGGGAAAGTTTCATAAAAATGCCACATGCGTCACCCAGAGTTGTTAACAGAGGTTCGCGAACAAATAGAATTTTGAATGTAAATGAATAACGACGTGTACGCAGAATAAGTCTATTGTGGCGTATGGCAGAGGAATCATCGGCCTACGCAGGGATGCTGTCCGTAACTAATTCGACTCACAAGAAATGGCACAGCGCTATAAGATGAACACATAAACAACATTGAAGTCGTAATATCCTAAATGGGGATGATTTATAACACAACAGAGAAGTCTGCAGGGCCATAGCGATCCTGGTGGGAATTTGCCTCATATTACTAAGTTTTTTTCGGGAGGGGGGGGGGGGGGTGTATTTGCGCTGAACTCTGATTAAATGATTTGATTTCGATCATTCGATTTGTGTGGTGTTTTGAGAACGGGGGAATTGGAAAATGTCCAGTTTATTGTTTCTTTTTATCGTAGCACGCTGGAGAGATTACTGTTAATGGAAACCTTTGATCGAACGAAAACAATTGGAACTTGCGTTGTATTTATGAACAAACCTAATTATCTATATTAAAACGATCATTAAATCACAGCTAGTCGCAGGGGTAACCAATTTCGGAGTTTCTCTTATCCAGAGTTGAATAACGCGAAGTTTAGACAACAGTATTTTTTCGGGATGGTTAAGACTTTGGGTAAATAGACCCTATCGATCGCGCCGACCAATGCCACTGGCTGATTCGCGGCCACATACGAGAGTACAATAGAGCTGTAGGTTAACCGAAACCGAACCGAGGTTTTTAGTTTTTTTAAAAAACCGAAACCGTCGACATCTCGTAATCTAAGGGTTTTCGTTTTTTATTAAATACTCTCTTGCTGCAGAAATTCACAGAATGTAGCCATCCCAGAGTAGTGAGAGTACCCAGACACTGCCAATGGCAGTGTCTGGGTACTCTCACTACTCTGGGAAGGCTACATTCTGTGAATTTCCAACATTTCAGTTTAGTTGTGTTTGCAGCTTTCCTCAAATTGCGTGTAGGTGTCAGACCTCGAAAAATGGCCAAGCACAATAAAAGTTCTGTATATTTAGATAATAATTATATTGGCCTTCCTGATTCTTCATGTACTATAGCTTATTTCGGGCATTCATTGAGTTTCACTCAATTTCACTACCATTCAGTTATGACTCCGAACATAGGAATGAATTTTATTGAATTTTACTTGGCCTCATGAACAAACCCAAAACCGAACCAAACCGAGGTTTTTCTCGACCTGAAAAACCAAAACCGAAACCGAACAAGAAATTTAAAAGCCTACAGCTGTAGAGTACAACTAGGTTGTCAAATGTATACGGTAATAACGATGTACCCCGATTTCTGATATCTTCATGTATCAACTTAGCATGATTTATAACTTTCAATTGATAAATATGCATCGCAAGTATCGCACTATTGCCTGAACATCTAAGGTACATAACTTGGAATACAAGAAAGGAACAGCTATTGTACCACCAGGTACCTCTATTGCCTGAACATCTAAGGTACATAACTTGGAATACAAGAAAGGAACAGCTATTGTACCACCAGGTCCCTCTATTGTCTGAACATCTAAGGTACATAACTTGGAATACAAGAAAGGAACACCTATTGTACCACCAGGTCCCTCTATTGCCTGAACATCTAAGGTACATAACTTGGAATACAAGAAAGGAACACCTATTGTACCACCAGGTCCCTCTATTGCCTGAACATCTAAGGTACATAACTTGGAATACAAGAAGGGAACAGTTATTGTACCACCAGGTCCCTCTATTGCCTGAACATCTAAGGTACATAACTTGGAATACAAGATGGGAACACCTATTGTACCACCAGGTCCCTCTATTGCCTGAACATCTAAGGTACATAACTTGGAATACAAGAAGGGAACAGTTATTGTACCACCAGGTCCCTCTATTGCCTGAACATCTAAGGTACATAACTTGGAATACAAGATGGGAACACCTATTGTACCACCAGGTCCCTCTATTGCCTGAACATCTAAGGTACATAACTTGGAATACAAGAAGGGAACAGCTATTGTACCACCAGGTCCCTCTATTGCCTGAACATCTAAGGTACATAACTTGGAATACAAGATGGGAACACCTATTGTACCACCAGATCCCTCTATTGCCTGAACATCTAAGGTACATAACTTGGAATACAAGAATGGAACACCTATTGTACCACCAGGTCCCTCTATTGCCTGAACATCTAAGGTACATAACTTGGAATACAAGAAGGGAACAGTTATTGTACCACCAGGTCCCTCTATTGCCTGAACATCTAAGGTACATAACTTGGAATACAAGAAAGGAACACCTATTGTACCACCAGGTCCCTCTATTGCCTGAACATCTAAGGTACATAACTTGGAATACAAGATGGGAACACCTATTGTACCACCAGGTCCCTCTATTGCCTGAACATCTAAGGTACATAACTTGGAATACAAGAAAGGAACACCTATTGTACCACCAGGTCCCTCTATTGCCTGAACGTCTAAGGTACATAACTTGGAATACAAGAAAGGAACAATTATTGTACCACCAGGTCCCTCTATTGCCTGAACATCTAAGGTACATAACTTGGAATACAAGAAAGGAACAGTTATTGTACCACCAGGTCCCTCTATTGCCTGAACATCTAAGGTACATAACTTGGAATACAAGATGGGAACACCTATTGTACCACCAGGTCCCTCTATTGCCTGAACATCTAAGGTACATAACTTGGAATACAAGAAAGGAACACCTATTGTACCACCAGGTCCCTCTATTGCCTGAACGTCTAAGGTACATAACTTGGAATACAAGAAAGGAACAGTTATTGTACCACCAGGTCCCTCTATTGCCTGAACATCTAAGGTACATAACTTGGAATACAAGAAAGGAACAGTTATTGTACCACCAGGTCCCTCTATTGCCTGAACATCTAAGGTACATAACTTGGAATACAAGAAAGGAACACCCATTGTACCACCAGGTCCCTCTATTGCCTGAACGTCTAAGGTACATAACTTGGAATACAAGAAAGGAACAGTTATTGTACCACCAGGTCCCTCTATTGCCTGAACATCTAAGGTACATAACTTGGAATACAAGAAAGGAACAGTTATTGTACCACCAGGTCCCTCTATTGCCTGAACGTCTAAGGTACATAACTTGGAATACAAGAAAGGAACAGTTATTGTACCACCAGGTCCCTCTATTGCCTGAACATCTAAGGTACATAACTTGGAATACAAGAAAGGAACAGCTATTGTACCACCAGGTCCCTCTATTGCCTGAACATCTGAGGTACATAACTTGGAATACAAGAAAGGAACACCTATTGTACCACCAGGTCCCTCTATTGCCTGAACATCTAAGGTACATAACTTGGAATACAAGAAAGGAACAGCTATTGTACCACCAGGTCCCTCTATTGCCTGAACATCTAAGGTACATAACTTGGAATACAAGAAAGGAACACCTATTGTACCACCAGGTCCCTCTATTGCCTGAACATCTAAGGTACATAACTTGGAATACAAGAAAGGAACAGCTATTGTACAACCAGGTCCCTCTATTGCCTGAACATCTAAGGTACATAACTTGGAATACAAGAAAGGAACAGCTGTTGTACCACCAGGTCCCTCTATTGCCTGAACATCTAAGGTACATAACTTGGAATACAAGATGGGAACACCTATTGTACCACCAGGTCCCTCTATTGCCTGAACATCTAAGGTACATAACTTGGAATACAAGAAAGGAACAGTTATTGTACCACCAGGTCCCTCTATTGCCTGAACATCTAAGGTACATAACTTGGAATACAAGATGGGAACACCTATTGTACCACCAGGTCCCTCTATTGCCTGAACATCTAAGGTACATAACTTGGAATACAAGAAGGGAACAGTTATTGTACCACCAGGTCCCTCTATTGCCTGAACATCTGAGGTACATAACTTGGAATACAAGAAGGGATCAGTTATTGTGCCACCAGGTCCGCAATATTGCCGGAATATCTAAGGTGCATAACTTGGAATATAAGAAGGGAACAGTTATTGCATCGCAAAAAGTATCGATCTATTGCCTGAACATCTAAGGTACATAACTTGAAATACAAGAAGGGAACAGTTATTGTACCACCAGGTCCCTCTATTGCCTGAACATCTAAGGTACATAACTTGGAATACAGGAAGGGAGCAGTTATTGTACCACCAGGTCCCTCTATCGCCTGAACATCTAAGGTACATAACTTGGAATACAAGAAGGGAACAGCTATTGTACCACCAGGTCCCTCTATTGCCTGAACATCTAAGGTACATAACTTGGAATACAAGAAAGGAACAGCTATTGTACCACCAGGTCCCTCTATTGCCTGAACATCTAAGGTACATAACTTGGAATACAAGAAAGGAACAGCTATTGCACCACCAGGTCCCTCTATTGCCTGAACATCTAAGGTACATAACTTGGAATACAAGATGGGAACACCTATTGTACCACCAGGTCCCTCTATTGCCTGAACATCTAAGGTACATAACTTGGAATACAAGAAAGGAACAGCTATTGCACCACCAGGTCCCTCTATTGCCTGAACATCTAAGGTACATAACTTGGAAGACAAGATGGGAACACCTATTGTACCACCAGGTCCCTCTATTGCCTGAACATCTAAGGTACATAACTTGGAATACAAGAAAGGAACAGTTATTGTACCACCAGGTCCCTCTATTGCCTGAACATCTAAGGTACATAACTTGGAATACAAGATGGGAACACCTATTGTACCACCAGGTCCCTCTATTGCCTGAACATCTAAGGTACATAACTTGGAATACAAGAAAGGAACAGCTATTGTACCACCAGGTCCCTCTATTGCCTGAACATCTGAGGTACATAACTTGGAATACAAGAAAGGAACAGCTATTGTACCACCAGGTCCCTCTATTGCCTGAACATCTAAGGTACATAACTTGGAATACAAGAAAGGAACACCTATTGTACCACCAGGTCCCTCTATTGCCTGAACATCTAAGGTACATAACTTGGAATACAAGAAAGGAACAGCTATTGCATCGCAAGTATCGATCTATTGCCTGAACATATAAGGTACATAACATGTAATACAAGAAGGGAACAGTTATTGCATCACAAGTATCGCACTATTGCCTGAACATCTAAGGTACATAACTTGGAATACAAGAAGGGAACAGTTATTGCATCGCAAGTATCGCACTAATGCCTGAACATCTAAGGTAAATAACTTAGAATACAAGAAGGGAACCGTTATTGCATCGCAAGTATCGAACTAATGCTTGAACATCTAAGATACATAACTTGGAATACAAGAAGGGAACAGTTATTGCATCGCAAGTATCGCACTAATGCTTGAACATCTAAGGTACGTAACTTGGAATACAAGAAGGGATCAGTTATTGTGCCACCAGGTCCGCAATATTGCCGGAATATCTAAGGTGCATAACTTGGAATATAAGAAGGGAACAGTTATTGCATCGCAAAAAGTATCGATCTATTGCCTGAACATCTAAGGCACATAACTTGAAATACAAAAAGGGAACAGTTATTGTACCACCAGGTCCCTCTATTGCCTGAACATCTAAGGTACATAACTTGGAATACAAGAAGGGAGCAGTTATTGTACCACCAGGTCCCTCTATTGCCTGAACATCTAAGGTACATAACTTGGAATACAAGAAGGGAACAGCTATTGTACCACCAGGTCCCTCTATTGCCTGAACATCTAAGGTACATAACTTGGAATACAAGAAAGGAACAGCTATTGTACCACCAGGTCCCTCTATTGCCTGAACATCTAAGGTACATAACTTGGAATACAAGAAAGGAACAGCTATTGCACCACCAGGTCCCTCTATTGCCTGAACATCTAAGGTACATAACATGGAATACAAGATGGGAACACCTATTGTACCACCAGGTCCCTCTATTGCCTGAACATCTAAGGTACATAACTTGGAATACAAGAAAGGAACAGTTATTGTACCACCAGGTCCCTCTATTGCCTGAACATCTAAGGTACATAAGTTGGAATACAAGATGGGAACAGTTATTGTACCACCAGGTCCCTCTATTGCCTGAACATCTAAGGTACATAACTTGGAATACAAGAAAGGAACACCTATTGTACCACCAGGTCCCTCTATTGCCTGAACATCTAAGGTACATAACTTGGAATACAAGAAAGGAACACCTATTGTACCACCAGGTCCCTCTATTGCCTGAACATCTAAGGTACATAAGTTGGAATACAAAAAGGGAATAGTTATTGTACCACCAGGCCAGCAATATTGTCTGAACATCTAAGGTACATAACTTGGAATGCAAGAAGGGAACAGTTATTGCATCGCAAGTATTGCTCTATTGCTTGCATATCTAAGGTACATACATTGGAATACAAAAAGGGAACAGTTATTGTGCCACCAGGCCAGCAATAATGTTTGAACATCTTAGATACATAACTTAGAATACAGGAAGGGAACAGTTATTGCATCACAAGTATCGCACTATTGCCTGAACATCTAAGGTACATAACTTGGAATACAAAAAGGGAACAGTTATTGTACAACCAGGCCAGCAATATTGTTTGAACATCTTAGATACATAACTTAGAATACAAGAAGGGAACAGTTATTGCATCTCAAGTATTGCACTATTGCTTGAATATCTAAGGTACATAACTTGGAATACAAAAAGGGAACAGTTATTGTACCACCAGGCCAGCAATATTGTTTGAACATCTTAGATACATAACTTGGAATACAAGAAGGGAACAGTTATTGCATCACAAGTATAGCACTATTGCTTGAACAGCTAAGGTACATAACTTAGAATACAAGAATGGAACAGTTGTTGTATCGCAAGTATCGTACTATTGCCTGCTTGTCGGTGGTTGGTGGATTGAGTTTGTCTCCAGGTGGGAATGACCGTCGTGGTACAGCCAAAGTTGTGGACGGCGACCTAAAACACCAATAAAAAAACAACAAATAAACAAATTACCCAATTACATGCTTGCCATGAAATCAGCACCTGCAATGAACTTATTAGCCCGAAATACTGCTTTTTTCTCATTGAGGCTAGTTTACCTCAATTTCAACTAGTATGATCGCATCGGTAATTTCAACAACTATGACCACATCACGGTTAGGAATTTAGCGGTGTGATGTGCCCTCAAACTGTATCACTTCAATCGAGCTCTAGCACTTGGCGCTCGTAAAACGTTGCGCTGGCCAATATACGCCTTTGCCACTATAGTGTACCTGTTGCGGACTATATTAGTCCGTAAAGTGTGTACTGCTTGTATATTATTAGTTACACAGTTGGTGGCCTAATATGGTATATACGGTGTCATTTAATTTCATATTGGCCAGCGAAGCTCGAGTCCAATATGAAATTAACTGACACCATATATACCATATTAGGCCACCAACAAACTGTGTAACGAATATATCTTACCGACTGCTGATTCGATGCCCAGAACTAATAACAACAGCAATCAAAATTAAATGATAGAATTCTCACAATGTGTTCACGTGTCGCCTACAGGCGCTCTCCCATAAATTGTAACAAAGCAAATTCATACATACCAAACAGTTTCATTTCGAAGGTAACATGATACACATCCACAGAATATGAAGCCTTTTAAGTTGCATAACCTGCTCTTCAGACCAAATATGGGCTTCCACACTCAGCCTTTCAACTTGAAGCGTTTATCGGCTGCCGCCATTTTGAATAATCAATGAACAAAGAGGGGGGGGGGGGGGGGATTACCCATAGCTGTCAGCGTATATTGATGTTGACAGGTAGTATATCGTTTTATATGCAGTCTGCATGTGACGTCTTTGAACCAATGAAATTCCCAGATACTTATAGGAGGTAAGATATAGCGACAGATGCGTTTATATAAGCCAGTGGAGCGTATTACAAGCCTCTGTGAGCTCCAGCTAGGCACTGATACGCTCGATATCTCTTATTCATATGGTATTGACATAATCTTCAGCAGGTGTATCTCCTCCATTATTCTTCAGCCAGTGGTGAACACGCTTAAAATCTTCTTTGGGGGCGGGGGGGGGGGGGGTGAGGGGGAGGGGGGATGAAACCTATACCACCTGCGGAAAGATAATTTTTTTCTGCGTTCGTACATATAAAATTATCCACCGATAATACGCTTATCTATTATATAGGCGGCTCAGGATTTTGGCGGGGCATGTAAACAAACCGAGGGCTAGTCCAGTTTCGGGCATTACTACGGGTAGTAGGTAAATGTATTATCAGTAGAGAATTTTATATCTGCTAACGCAGGAAACATTCATCTTTCCATAGGTAGTAACGGTTTCATCGACGGCCGTTGGAGACGGGAGTTATAAGCCCCCCCCCCCCCCACCCATTCGGGAGCTGTTTGCACACAGATTGTCAACCAGTCAGAATCACTGCCGACAGTCTGTGAAAACTCAGTCTAGGGGCCCGTGTACAACAGGCCCACTTCTGGTAGCCAGATTATCAATTCACAGCAGCGATGTCCCGAATGTTCACATTGCATGCCATCTCAATCTTCGTATGTAGCGAATTCTCCAAAATCTGTTTCACAGAAATGTTTGTGGATTAGCCTGTCAGTTCTCCGACATTTGCTGGTGAATTTTCCACCAATCTAAAGGATGTGCTGAATTGACGTCATCTTCATATGGAACTTGACCATCGCCATATACCCATAGTTGTTTGAAGCGACGTATAACCCCAATCAAACGAACAAAACAATGACTGGTGTTTGGGTTGAGTCGAGATATCCCCAATGAAATTCGCGCCGTGGTGTACACTATTCGTGTGAATTCGTGATGTCAACATTTTTCAGTTTTCTCGCCTAATATCCGCCCGCTGCCGATAAAGAATATCCCGACTGTTTGGCACAATAAAAAAGCTACCTGAACGTCTTCGCGATATTCGTGATGATGGAAGAACGGTGATACAATTTACAATATTATATGTGCGATTCCAATAACAAACACCCACCACAGTGATTGCTTGCATTGCAGCTGAACTACATTGAAAAACTATCCAACAAATCAACCGACGAAAGAGTCCCGTTTATGGTCACTTACTCGCGGCGCCTTCCCGACATCGGGGAAAAAAACACGGGAGCAGCTGTCCATTTTACACCGCTCAAAACGCATGAAGTTGGCATTCGAAAAACCTCCCCTGATTTCGTACAAAAGGCTGAAAAAGAAGAAGATATTATAGTCCATAGCAAACATAATAAAATGTTCAGCAATCAAGGGACGGGATCTAATAGATGCGACAGAAACTGCGCAGTCTGTGGGTTTATGCTCCAAACAGAACAATTCGCAGACAAGAATTGAACGGCCTACTACATAGGCAAGAAAATCACCTGCATGTCCAGGAATGTGGTATATGGGATTCTCTTCGACAAGTGCAATGAAGTTGTCTACGTGGGAGAGACGGGGACAAAATTGTATGAGAGAATTGAAAACATGTGAGTAGAATAAAACTTGAGGTTATGAGTGAACCGATGCCGCATCATTTTCTGACCGAAAACCACAGTATAAACAATTTTAAGATTATTGGGATTAAACAAATTAATCAACAAAATACATCTTGCAGGAGAGGTCGTGAAGCATTTTGGATTAACAAACCTCAAACACTAGAACCCAATGGACAAGAAAGATTCCAAATATTCTCATTTATAAACTTGCTGATGTGGGGGGGGGGGGGGGGCAGGGGAGGGGGGGCAGGGGGGGGGGGTATAAATTAGTATGGAGAGCAATTACACGTAGAGGCGCGTTGGTGTTGAACATAGCGTATATATGTTGTGAGATTATTGTCATTGTGTATATGTGGGTGCGTACATCATGCTCATGGGGGAAGGGGGATTGGTTTGGGGGTGCATAGACACTCTAGCCTACAATTGTCAGTGTAGACAATATAGCAGGGGCGCATGCAGGTCAGTGGTGGGTGGGGGCATATATATGCTGCAAAAGTGGGTGGTGACAAGACATTTAATCACACTGGAAGGGGGTGCTTTATTACTACGCAAGGAAGGGATAAACAGATTATATTTTTCATTAGCGGTACTGATATCTGATTGACGTTGACTGGGTATTGGGGCGATGGAGGCGCGCATTTGAATGACTGAATGATTCTGGCCAAGAGTGTTTGGGTGTTTGAATGCGGTATACGAACTAACTTGCCTCTGCATCTGTTACCAGGGCGAGGTTTTAACAATAGTGTGTAATTCATATTTGTTTGTTGCGTAATAACGCGGAATATATCTTTACTTGTTCCCACCCAAGGAAGATATTATACGGTATTTTTTGCATAATTTACACTTGAATACAAAGAGCAAAGTGAAGCGCGGAACACATCTTTACTTGTTGCCACCCAAGGAAGAAATAATACGGCTATTTTGCGCGTAATAGACTCGGATACGGGGAACAGCGTGAAACGGGGAACATATCTTTACTCGTTACCACCCAAGCGAGATATGATGCGGTGATTTTGCAAGCAATACACTTAAATACTGACAACATCGCGTTTGAACGATTCAGGTCAAGAAATGGTTGGATGCTTGAATATTGTATGCGAACTCGCCTCTGCCTCTGTTACCAGGGCGAGGTTGAGATAAATGATTGAATGCTCGTAATTCTAAGGCTAAGAACAAATTTTGCGCGTAATAACGCGGAATATATCTTCACTTGTTGCCACCCAAGAAAGTGATGATGCGGTATTCTTTGTGCATAATATTCACATGAATACAGAGAACAACGTGAAAAGCAGAACATATCTTTACTTGTTGCCACCCAAGGAAGATATGAAACAGTGATTTTATAAATGGGTTCGTTATTAGAAGCTAGACGGCCATAAATCGACCTGTAAGACGCACGCGTATCTCGAACAATTTTCTAATTCCCTTTTGACAATTAGGATAAGCGTGAAGCTAAATTTTACGTTCCCATGACGCGATATACATTGGTACGGCACTTAACGTAACGGAATATGGTTTAGTCAAAAATGAAAACCGTTTAGAAGGGAGTAATCTCCCGAACATGACGGCAAATTGACGAAATTATAAAAAAGTATTCGATGAAATGTATATGATATATATACATACCTCATGCAAGTCACACAAAGATGGCAAAAAGATATTGATAATTGCCGATCTTTTTCAGACGGCCAGAGCATGGAAACTCCTCCCCTCCTATTCGTACACTCCTGAAGTGGATGCGACCCGACACTAGCAACATACGGGCAGGGACCAACTAACCTGCGTAGGTGAGGATCAGATCTGAAGGACATCTAAACGCTAATAGGTGAACGCAAGCGTAACGCCAGAGCAGGCTGAGACAGAGGGGAATAAACAGTTCCTTATGATTTAATCGGGAGAAACCGAACATACCATGTCCAGCACGAACTATGCAAAGGAAGAGCAGGGATGTGGCGACGGGATGGGGGGGGGGGGGGGGGGAGGGGTGTCTCACCACCCCCCCAGCTAGAAGTATTTTTTCAACAGCTGGAAATTCCGAGGTCAAAAATCAAATAGTTGGAAATTCAATAAATTAACATTGTTCATGAAAAATATTAAAATTCCAACTTAATGATGAGAAATTTTGATCTTTTATTTCCAACTGAAAACTTGAGTTTCAAATTTCCTACTCTAAAATTGACATTGGCCTCAAAATTTCGACTCTGACATCAATCAGGTAAATTTTCTGACCCAGACACATTATAAATGATGCTTTTTCCGTTTCAGGACTAGTGAAAATTTTCAGAAGGGTTCATAAGCATGTATATATATATATATATATATATATATATATATATATATATATATATATATATATATATATATATAATCACTTTAACCCTTTACCCAACGCAGACGATTTCAAATTTCATTATTTTAAATATCATTTTTTAAATTTTTAAAAAAAATTTAAACAAAACCATATCAGGTGACCCCTCTTTGGAACGAGCTCGACAAGCTCGTTCCAAAGAGGGGTCACATGATATGGTTTTGTTGAAATTTTTCGAAAAATAATATTTTTTCAGCAGCTGTTTTTGCATATTACGCGGGCGGATGCGGGCGATTCGTTGGTTAAAGGGTTAAAAGATATCACCCAGCGCTGCAGTGCAACCACCTATCGAAACTACTCACAGTTGGAATTTACACCGCCTCAGCTGAAACCCTCTAGCCACATCCCTGAGGATGTGTAAATTATTTTATCGCACAAGACAAGAATAAAATCGTAAATGCTTCTCCCGACCGGGCGACTGGCACAATTTCACAAACCGAGTGTTCGTCTGAAGGTTGTTATCTGGAAACATCTTGAAACTGTTGAACTCGAACCTAAATACATTGGGCGGAGACTCAGGGGATCACGAATCACTCTTGACATGTCGGTCACCGTTTTGGCGGCCATCTTAATTTCTGGTGGCTATGTTTTTGTTTCAAATAGATTTTTGAGGCCTCTGAAAAAAGAATACAATATGCTGGGTCGGATATTCTGTCGTTCGGTGGCTAATTATGGAAATGAAATGTCTAATGAGAGATTTGTCACATTGGAAGCCATCTTGGACGCCACCTTAAATAACAAAATTCCAGAAAGCAGATTTTAGATACGTTGTTTTCAGACTAGTTCAGCTTCGAATGGCAACAAAATCAGCCTGTTACAAATTTTTCCGCGTCGAAACCATCAGTGACCAGATTATATGCGAGGTAATCTTATATCCCTAAAGAAAATGAAATTCTTTGTTTATAATATTTGGCCTTGGCGTGGTCTGTCAACATGTTGCTCGAGAGAGTACTCTTGAACTAAGAACAAGGACTGTTGTACTGAAGAAATAACACAAAATAGAATTCTTCAGTCGTTGAGCATTGATCGATTAACAACATTTAATGGAAACCGTTGTTATGGTAAAGTTGTACAGAACTGTTCAGAGAATTTGAGCTAGTTCGCATACTTTCTCGCAGTACTGTGATCAATCGCAATGAGATCGCGATTACATCGTGACACGCCTATTCCAATACTTTGAGATTTCCTTAATAAAATACTTCGAAATGATGACCACATTACAATGCTTTAGCCAGCGAATCGGTCGCATCTGTCCGCGTTACCCCTTTGCACACTGGTGACATCTTCCATGTCAGTTCAATGTCAGAAACTGGAAGAGTCCATATTCATTATTTAGGGGTTGACCAATTAATATTTTCAACGTGCAGCCTTAGGGCTGCACGTTGTAAATATTGATTGGTCTACCTTACACACATGCACTTAGCATCCATCCTATTTAAAGAAATTATGGCGTATCGTGTTCCTGGACGAAAAAACGGCTGCTCCTGTTCAAAGGGTTAATTATAAATTTCGCAGCTGAAAAACATTTCAATAATACCATATCATGTAACCCCTCATTAGAGCGAGCTCATCGAGATCGCTCCAATGAGAGATCACAGTATATGGTTTTGTTGAAATTTTGTGAAAAAGTTGAAAAAAATGATATTTAAAATAATAAATTTTCATATCGTACAAGTAGGTTGGTTGAAGAGTGGAGAAAAATTTGCATCTCATATTCAATCTTCCTGCATTTCCCTTTTGCCAGACAGGATTCTATCTGTCGCCAGAAAATCGAGCAGAGATCATCGCCTGTTTTGAGACCCACCCTGGAGTGACACTTAACCGCATTTCATGGCAAAAACAAGGACATACACAGCATCTCTAACGACCCCAAAACATTTCACGACACGAAAAGTGTTCATAAAACTACAGAACTTCTTGCGTTTTTATAAATTTAATTTTCCTGAGTAAATTGGATTTTTGAAATGAAAAACATTTTTCGGGCACTGGAAGAGAAATAACCATTAAAGTTGTATGATTTTGTGTTAAATCTCATCCATTGAGACGAGTCAAGTTACCTGGGGGCATGGACAATCGAATAGAAACGGAGACAGAGGAACAAATTTCAACGGAGTGAAGGTATAATGTTTTCCTGTGTCAAGCCGAGATCCAATATTAGCGCTTGTTGAGAATTCAGACCATTTAACCGCTTGACGAACACAACAGAAAATCCGACTAAATAATCCTACCAGAGATATTACAAGTGAATGATAAATCCTTTAAAATTAAAATGTGAAAAACAAGACGTTTAATTATTTTGTATGTCAACATATTCGTCCCTTACTTAATTTTGACCGATTTTTTAAATTGAGATTGTAAAATGCAAACAAAAACAATACTTTTAATATAATTTTTATGTCTAAACATCCCTACTTCACTATTGTTTAACCCTTTACCTAACATGAAAAGCAGACGACACTTGCAAATAAAATTCTTGAGTAACTAAAACCATAGGTTATGACCCCTCATTGGAACGAGCTCGTCGAGCTCGTTCCAATGAGGGGTCATAACCTATGTTTTTGAAACAAAAAATGAAAAAAATTAGTTATTCAAGAATTTTTTTGGCAAGTGTCGTCTGCTTTTCATGTTAGGTAAAAGGTTAAGCCCCTGTCACATCTTTGCGATTTTTTGACACGATCTACTGCGACATGAAATCTTGGGCAGTCATGGATATCCGTATGAGATCCATACTGAGATCCGTAGTGCGTCCTGATCATTCTTGAGTATTCTTGGTTGATCGACATACGCGTACGAAAGTTTTGAACTGTTTAAAACTTCCGGACTCCATCGTGCGATTTTTCAATTCCGTACTGCATCGTACCACTTTCGTACTAGACCGTACTAAACCGTAAGGGGCATTCTTGGGTGTTCTTGAGTGTTCGTTAATGTCCGTGCGCACTTGGCCAGTATGGTTGCGTCAAGAGAAAAACAAGTAAGATCTATTAAGATCTACTTCGATGGCTCTACGAGTTTCGTTTGACTCCACCAAGACCCCGAACGACTTTCTCAAGATTATTTATAGTACGACGTGCCAAAATTTATCACGATACTAGTAAGAACTAGTGCGACCACTCTAAGAATCTCTAAGAAATTTCAAGATTCTGGACGACTTTGATACGATTCCAGTAAGATCCAGTAGGAAACAGTAGGAAGTTCCAAGAATTCACACGTTGAGCTCGATGAGCTCGTTCCAAAGAGGGATCATGTTTTTGAGACAAAAAATGAAAATATAATGAAAATTAATTGGCGATTTTTAAGAATAGCGCTAGCCGGTTTTTTCCGTTACGTTGGGTAAAGGGCTAACTGATATCAATTTAACTCTTTTATTGAGAAAAATAAACATTTCTTCAACATCAGTAGTCGTGCTCGCTCTTTTCATCCCATTTTTGGATAATCTAGTGGATGGCCTAGAACGTGACGTCATGTCGCGTCAACCAGTAATATCATGTGGGTTGACATTTGAACCCGGGTAAGTAGTTATGTTTTGACGTCACTGCGAGTGCGCAGCGTTTTTATGTTAGGTTGACACGTGCTTACGTCGTCTATTTTGTTACCCGGAGGCCGCCATCTTGGTTTCTACGGTGGTAAGTGTTTGCTATGTCACCCAAAAACTTCTGGGAGGAAGAGGGTGTGTTGGAACGGTGCGTTTGCTTGAAAGGAAGTATATCTAATTACCACAAACAACCCGATATCTACCCCAAATCACCAAAAACGGTCTAAAATCACTGGAACGGATTTGGCGACTCCCCCCCCCCCCCCATTTTGGGCTAATAATAGTAGCAATAGGACCGAGAGGTCTCCAAACGTTGCATTCAACTTGAGTGGAGTAAATGTAATTTCCACAAACATCCCGATAATTTCCCGACAATCACTAAATATGACAAAAAATGACCGAAACGGACTTTATTTGGCTCGGAGTTTCTCTGAATTCTCGATTTCTACTAAGACATCTTTAGTACATATTTTTTGGAATATAGTATCTACATTATTTGACGATTTTGAAACAAGAATGAAATGATCAAAAACATTAACCTAAAAATCTTACATCATTAGATATTTGTTTATAGGCTCGACTCGAAGACGAAGGACAGAGGGAACGATGTCCCTTTCCACCGGAAAACGCTTACATTAACATTTGTAAATTCGAGGCGAGGCAGAAGAAAAGAGTTTTTCACGTCGCCAATCTGTTCAACTGATCAGCTTGTAAAACGCGGCGTTCAAATTCTGTTTCATTGCGGACTGCATTAACTGTCGCATCAGCATTGATAGTGAATTTATATTCCCACGGAAACCCGAATGAAAATAAATAAGATGCAACAAAAGTTCTAAATTACTCTGTTATTATTCGCCTGTTCATATCTGAGAGGTTTATTTGGGTTTCCGTTGGCTTTCGGCTATTTCCGTGTAAATAATGAATCAATGTAACTTACTGGTTCACGCCATAGTGCATTTTGTTGTTGTTTCATTCGCCGAGGTGAAAGCGATGGATCATTCAATCAGATTCCAGTATTCAAAATCCCTCCCCGCGAAATTATCCTATATAAGAGCTGTCTCGCTCATAATTCTTCCTCCACTTTAGGTTTGGCAAAAACCTTTACCTATCTGACCAAGCTTAACCCCATACACTAGATTGGTCGTGTAGTCACCATGTAACCCATAAAGGGTTAACCAACATAGGTAGGGTAATTTTTAGACCCGCACAACTCGGCCCTGGTGAGAAACGCCTTTTATGGCATTGATTTTCTACAAGTCTGAATTCTTTGGAAAGAATCCACACTTATTAACTGGCTCTGGGCTATATTATTTTTGATGGTCTGATTTTTTTCATCAAAATTTGTTTCATTACAAAATACTGGAGAGTTCCCAGAGGCTCTCTCCAATATTTTGTAATAAACCAAATTTATATAAACAAAATATTATTTACATTTGCCTGAATATGAAACATGAGTAAGCAAAATTTTTACTTTCGCTCTGGTACCCTCATATTTATGAAAGCCCTGATAGTGGCTTCAAGCACTCAACCAGTTAAGCATGCGTTAGGTGGTATTTAACCCTTTACCCAACGCAGACGGTACCAAAATTTATTATTATAAATATCATTTTTTTAAATTTTTCAAAAAATTTCAACAAAACCATATCATGTGACCCCTCGTTGGAACGAGCTCGACGAGCTCGTTCCAACGAGGGGTCACATGATATGGTTTTGTTGAAATTTTTTGAAAAATAATATTTTTTCAACTGCTGAATTTGGATATTACGCGGGCGGATGCGGGCGATTCGTTGAGTAAAGGGTTAAACCTGTTTGGGTTGTAAAGTATAGTGGGCTCATGAATTTTGACCCATTGTTCATATTCATGCCCATTCCACATCATACTATTTTTGACTTCTTAATAAACAACGTATAAACTGTTGTTCCTATTTTCTTGTATATTCATCCAGACCACAAGTCATGACTTTTATGTTTATTTTGCCTCTAGAGTTCTACTTATATTTGCGCGTCCATGTTTTGAAAGTTGACCCAGGCCCACACGAATCTGAAGATCAACAGAGAAATTTCAACCTGGTGAAATTTTATAGGCTTCACTCCCTATGAAGATATCAATACATCAAGCTGTGAAATCTTACAATCACAAATTCAATAGTTGATCAAGTACATGGAATTCTTTTATTGTAGTCATGTGAAAGGTGCCGCAACATTTTATACATGACACTAACCTTTCCATTAATATAAAATCTAGTAGGTAAGAATTACTTATTTATTTCGCGGAAGAATAAACACTTGCAAATTACTGTAAAACACATTCGGAAAACAAGAGCTCCGAGAGTTATCTGTTGTTTTCGTTTATTAAAAGTAACAAAAGGAAACTTCGCTTTATTTTCTACTGATGTCATAGGTGAGGTGATTCTCAACAATTAAACACTTCTTAGCTGGACCTTCCTCGCACGTCTAATGATTTCAAGGGAGATAATTTTATCAAAAGACGATTTTCTTGACGAGATAAGTAAGAGATGTGGGTGACAGTAACGCAACATAATTTATTTCACGTCAGTTCACCTATTTGTTAGAAAGTCCCAGTCATCTTATTGTTGATATAACCCACTGCCGACAACTTCCGTTGTTTCACCTTCACTGTTAACAGGACGAGAAACCACCAAGAACAATAAGTGTGCATTATTTTTAAGTTTTCAGAATGCCCGAACATTCTTGAAGGAATTCTGTTAAATAATACCTAGTTAGGCCCTACTAAGCATATATTCTGTTTCTCAGGCCATTTTTTGTAAGGTTGTATGTGAGTGGGCGTTTTTTTAATTTTTGTTTATTATTTCTTTGGCATCAAAGGTTCATATTCTTGGTTTGTTTTATGTCTTGGGCCCCATAATCTACAGAAGAATGAAAGATGGTGTTTTTTATTCCTTGAGTACAATAAGGCTAAAGCATTGCAAAGACTTGTTGCACTCAAAGAACAAATTTATCAATTTTATTAACTTAAGTAAAATATTAGACAAAACATTTAATTTTTATTTTTTTAAATTTTTGCATTGGTTATAAAAAGAGATCATGCGGCAACCAAAATGTCCATACGGGAGGGCCTGAGAAAAAGATTTAAAACTTTTTTGAGGCATTATTGTTCAAACACCCAACCTGACCTGGTATCATTTTTTACTTCGAGTTTCTACACTAACATCCGGTTTATAGTCTTCGATGACTTGTGCTACACGCTAAAACTAAAGTGTTAAAAACTACACTTGAAGTGCTGTATTTAACACTTACTAAGTGCTGAACTAGCACTTTGTTCCAGTGCAGATATCCCAGAACTTGACAGGTGTTACAATAATACTACCACTTGACAAGTGTAATGTTGGGACACTTAAAAGGAAACAACGCAGATGACGCAGATCAGGCTCGAACTCTCGAGCCTGATCCGCGTCATCTGCGTTGTGTCCTTTTAATTATGTACCCACCAAGCGCAAATCAAATTATGGACGATTCTGGAAGAACCACCAATGCTAGACACATGGGAAGTGCCATCCATTCAAGTTTCAGATGCCTGACGATTGTAATGTCTAAGTGCTTAGAGCATTGCACTTTGAGTGTTAAAATCAAACCCTAAGAGTTAGAATGGGTTTAACACCTTGAAAGTGTCAGTTTTAACACTTTAGTTTTTAGTGTGCTAACGGTGACAACTCACTGATCAAACGGTTGACATTTACAACTTTTATTCTCCCCAATGTCATAAAAGTATGTCAGTGTCCTTCTCATTTAGACAAACATTTTATATAAAGTGGATTTCAAGCCACATGATACATCTGGCCCAAAATATTCGGCCAGATCATGGCTGAATACACTGAGACTTGCGTATCATCCTTTATATAAACTATATTCGGTGTGAGCGGTGATGGCGTATCCCAAATGGTGGTGGGGATGGAGAGGATAGGTGCAGGATCGATCACCCCTTTGAGTTAACCAACTGCATCTATTTTATGAAATTAATTTCACACGATGACCAATTCTGTTTTATACTGTTTTTGGTATTGTTGGAAGATTTCCTAAGCTTCTCAGAAACCTGCTTCTTCATTGGACCATTTTTGATGGTTTATTCATCAAGGACATTCATAACACTATTTCCACACCGTGATGAGGAAACGTTCCTTACATACCATGCTCTGGGGGTTGGCCTTCGTGTCGCGTGGGTTCCATTTTTTGGTTATGAAAACAAATTCTCTTTTTACACATGTCTTGCTTTGACAGATTTCCCCATGCGTTTTATGTGAACACGCTAGACTAAGCTGTTCATTTGGTTTAAGTTGGGGACCAAAATGAGCGTGAATATATAACAGCACTTCCCCATATTTTATTGGAAAATCGACTGAAGTCATTTCAAAATGATCTGATAACATTCTGTTCTGCAGTAAAACCATCCAAACTACATGATAAATCATTTCTGTCTGAAATGTTTCAACTCGATGTCTTGATATCTTTGAAGTCTATGTGACGTGTGTACCACCAGAAAAATTGTACCGTAAAACATACAACATTCACAATTGAAAGAAAATCGTAAACTTGTCTGGAAGTTCTAACTTTATTGCATTTGTGCATGATTTGTTGACACTCGATCAGTACAACTCGTATAGAGTTGGTGGTATAGACATTTCATCGATTCAGTGACATGATATAGGATATAGCATCTCGTCTCGTTGACAAGGGTGAGGTCACTGCATCTAACTCGATAGTGATATGGGACCAAGCATCACGTCTCGTTGACGAGGGTCAGACCGCCGAATCAAACTCGCTGCCGAGTTTGAAGCGGCGGTCTGACCCTCGTCAGCGAGAAGTGATGCTACGTCCCATATCAATTCGCTGAACCGATAAACAGGTTTATTATACAACCCTTATTGTGCATCACATCCCTTCAACCCACTCGGAATTACCCCACTGAAGCAAAGTGCAGTCACCCACACTCCTTTTCTATATTTAATCAATTTTATTCCTTCGTAATTCACATGTTTAACTTTTTACCTCTTTCTTGCCACGATATAACCTTGATGTGGCGATAGGCATAGAAAATAAATAAATAAACAAATAAATAAATAAATAAATAATAAATAAATAAATAAATAAATAAATAATAAATAAATAAATAAATAAATAAATAAATAAATAAATAAATAATAAATAAATAAATAATAAATAAATAAATAAATAAATAAATAAATAAATACCCAGACTATTATCGAAAATATACTAAATACTATAAAAATAATTTTAGTATTTATTCCGGTTTTAACATGCCGTAAATAGTTACGTCCCTCCCGGTGGCCTAGTTTCAAACCAAACTGATACGAATTTCAAACAATACAAATACGGCTATGGATCAGACACACGGTGTTCCAACAACGGGGATTTTCATCGGGGAACAATAGTGATATTTTAGGGCGAAAATTGATAGCCATATATTACAACCCTTAGATGGCGTGTATATTAATTCAGGATATATTAAAAAAAAGCACCTTTAATAATCTTCGCCCCCATATTTTCCAAACAACTCAGATGTTCGGAAAGGGGCTCTGCGAAAATGGCAGAGACCTAAAAATGATAATGGCGAACAAGTTAGTTACACGTACAGTAATGACCGCGACTATAGTGGCAAAGATGGAATTATACACTCGCAACAATTAATAAATAAATAAAAACACTAACCACTGGGAACGTACAGTTAAAACTAGAAGTCCTGTCATGAAATGCGCACAAATAGCGCGTAGATTTGCGCGTTAATCCACGCGTTATGACCATAATAAGGCTATCAAATTCTGTACATGTGGCCTGTGCACAAGCAATGTTTCATCCAATGGACCCCCGGGTAACCGGGAGGTCCATTGGCAGAAACATTGCTTGTGTTTGCTATGAGGAACCAGGAGAACCAGTCGGGCTTTGGATGACATTCGATATGGCAACTGCGCGCAATTCCAACGCGCTGTTAAGCCTAGATTCGCGCACATTTCGTGACAGGACTTCTAGTTTTAACTGTAGACGTCAAATCAACTTTACGATGATTGCAAGTCAAGTCTTGGCTGCCAACTGCATAAAGGATTTGGCTTCGAAGGTGTCAATCTCGGTAAACTGCTTTTTATCATATCATTTTCCATCAACAACAATAGCTGAAAAGTTTCTTTCATTTGCGATTTTTAATATTTTTATCCTCAGTGATTTCATTTCGTACCTGAACGCTGCCATTTTATCGCATCATTGCTTCTCTGCCAATTTCATTACTGCCACTTTGTTGTTGTCGCCGCAACTAATCGCTATGCGACTGGAATTGCGTGAAAGGTCAGCGAACAAATGTAGTTCCAATCCCCCCCCCCCCCCCCCCCTTAAGATGGCGTCAAGACAATCAGTGCGTGTAACCAACCAATCCCGATACAACTAGATGGCTGGGACGTCAGCTAAAAATTTCCCGACCTTGTTTACTCCTTCAAAATGTCGTCAAGTGAATCAATGCTCTAAGTCCCCCCATCCTTGACATTTAATGACGCATAAAACCTTCAATATGGCGACAAGACACTCAAACCGTGTAACTCACCGATCGCTCTACAACTGGATGGCTGGAACGCCGCAACCCGGCCTTCTCCCCTTCAAAATGGCGACAAGTCAATGAAAGCACCACGTCCTCCAATCTGTTACGTTTGAATTGATGACGTGCAAGCCCCTCAAGATGGCGGCAAGACAAACAACGCGTGTAACTCACTGGTCCCTATACAACTGAATTGCTCGAACGTCAGCGAAATATGTCGCAACCCTGTTTGCTCCCTTCAAAATGGCGTCAAGTCAATCAAAGCACTAACTCCTCCCACCCGTGACGTTTGATTGTAAGCTCTTCAAGATGGCAGCAAGACACTCAAAGCGTGTAACTCACTGGTCCCTATTCAACTGGATTGCTGGAACGTCAGCGAAATATTCGCAACCCAGTTCGCTCCCTTCAAAATGACGTCAAGTCAATCAAAGCACTAACTCCTCCCAACCGTGACATTTGATGTCATGGAAGCCAGTACAAAGTCGGTAGACACAGCGTAACAGCGTTCATGTCATCAAACATGAACGTGTGGCAAGAAATTAGTAACACGTTTTGAACTTTTCAGAACCAGTACTCGTCTTTTTATCAGTCAAAAATAATTTTAAAATATTCAAATTACATTGCCGTGAAAAATGTGTACATCATGAATATGTGCAGTTGTTTCTAGGCAAGTCTTGGCTGCCTATATATAGGCAGCCAAAACTTGTCTAGAAACAATTGCTAAGATTCTAAGAATGTCTCACGCAAGTTTATCCAGAGATTGCGTGTTGAAATACCTGTTCTGTTCCTGTAAAACGTGGTCAAAGTCGGAATTTTGTCGTTAAGGTTTACGCGCCGTCCACACCACTCCATATGCTAGTGCGACAGTGCCCAAAACAGATTCGTGTAGTAATTGATTACGGACAGAATCACCCTTGCATGACCCAAATGACCTTAAAGTCGGCACCTC
The DNA here is from genome assembly GCA_031216915.1 of Pictodentalium vernedei. NCBI lineage: Eukaryota > Metazoa > Mollusca > Scaphopoda > Dentaliida > Dentaliidae > Pictodentalium > Pictodentalium vernedei. Next base: position 64,529,363 of record CM062297.1, read on the forward strand.
AACGTTCATCTCGCGAAACAATGTTAAGACATCGTCTAGTACATGACTGGGGGTGCGGCGGCTCAGTAGGTAGAGGTGCAGGCTGCGCGCTGAGAGGTCCTTGGTTCGAATCCCACCTGCGCCAACCGCGTTGTTTCCTTGGGCAAGATACTTCACCTCCATTGCCAACGTGGGGGCACGGCGACGTTGTGTACTAAGTGTACTGACCGTCAATGGTGTTTTCAACCAATGCTAACCCTGTTTGTGTGGTGTTAGTATGTTGGGGAGCTTACAATTGCTCGGTAGTTCTCTCCGAGTACTCCGGCTTCCTCCCCCGTAAAACTGTCGTGGTCATGATTAGCCACTGTGTCGAAATATGTACATTTAACACCAATAAATAAATAAATAAACAAATAAATAAATAAATAAATAAATAAATAAATAAATAAATAGTACACGACTTGATGGTTTAGAAAACAAACCTCAGAAATAGTCCAAGCAGAGATGAGTTATTATTTGATTTTTCTATTCCTATAATGCAAAAACTAATGTAATTTGTTCACCGCCACCCCGTCTCCCCTCGAAAACCGTTCCAGGAAATCTTCTTGCGAGTCAAAGTCAACATTGGGTCGTCCACCCTCACAATGCACCAGTAGGCACAGTTTCGCATTGCAACAGGCCTAATGTGTATTCTTTTAAAACCAACTGGCGATTGGGAGATGTCGGAAAAGGTATCGGGACAAAATGCCCTTAGGACATAATGCCCTCGGACAAAATGCCCTCAAAAAATGCCCTAGAACTTAATGCCCTCAGTGAATATGTATGGGTGGACAAAATGCTTTTAGGACATAATTACCCTCGACAAAACGCCCTCAACTGAAAAAAGAACATACTTTATCAAACATACTTATCAAAAAATATATAAGCTAGATAGATATATGAACAGAAAACACATTTGAATTTAAATGGAAATGCAATAATTTGTTGGAATGGTAATTTTCCTGTATTTGTTTTGGGAATAAAATTTAAAAGTCCGCACTTATTCCAATGAGGGTCAAAAGCTATGTTTAGAAAGGAAAATAAACAGTTTATTGGAAAATCGTCCCCTGAGTTCCAATGTGTTCTATGTGCCAGAAGGCACATAGAACACATTGGAACTCAGGGGACGAAATGCAATTTTTTTTTATATATTATGTATTATTGTGGACATTTCGTCCCCTGAATTCCAATGTGTTCTATGTGACTATTGGCACATAGAACACATCGAAACTCAGGGGACGATTTGCTGGAAAATGTTATGGTAATTTTTCTGTATTCTACACATTATGGTGTACGTTTATAGCAGTTTATAAACGACAACTATTCCATGACTCGCAAATATTATTTGTCGTGTCTCCATCTTTGATTGTAGCATCACGCACATTCCATTCCTCACATATCAGAGAGTAAAACGTGTTTTATCTGATATCTGTGGTGGATATGGCGGAGGGATTCGGTGCATTTTCATAGATGGAAGCCGGTCAGAGGTACATGCAGGAACCTTCACCGTTAAAACGACACAGACACATAAGCGGCATTGAAATAGTCCTGTAAAAGTTACAAAACCACTTGTGCTACACTCGATAAATGGTCCATTCCAGCCTTTACTTTATCACGTGGCAGGAATGCTAATCCATAGTCATACTTAGCAATAGATAGAGAGTAATCGCTTGACTGGACTAGTTACGTGAAATAATTCATGAGAGGTGAGGGACGTTGTGCAAACACAAGTGCGCGATTGCGCACGAGTGTTTTATAATATAGTCCCTCGCCTCGAATGAATTATTTCACATAACCAGTCCAGTCAAGCGAGTACTCTGTTTATTACTTTTCATTATTAACGATAATTATATTATTTAACCCTTTACCTAACGTAACGGCCAAAAAACGGCCAGCGCTATTCTCAAAACTCGCCAGTTAATTTTCATCATTTTTTTTTATTTTTTGTCTCTAAAACATAGGTTATGACCCCTCATTGGAACGAATGAGGGGTCATAACCTATGTTTTTGAGACAAAAAATAAAAATAATAGTTATTCAAGATTTTTTTGCAAGTGCCGTCTGCTTTTCATGTTAGTAAAGGGTTAAAAAAGCAAAAGAAAAAAAACAACAACAAAAAAGAACCATTACACCCAAGGCAAAGCGTCTTCGTTTGCGCTCACGGATATATAACGCAATTGTTGATTGCCAAATTCACTTGTGAAGTTATCGTTTATAATCAAACCCGGAAATCCCAGGACATCACACTTTGGAAAGTAATAAAAGGACTTCTCGCGTTTGTAAAAGAGACTGAAACAAATAGAGACTGTAAGTCGCTTCTTGTGTCCACCGGTACAAGCATTACAGACAGTGATAGGACCGTTTATGATATCAAAGCGACATTAAGCTCCCTGTCTCAAGAGCTAAGGTGTAAATTCTCCGAAGCGTCTGTGACGTTCTGTTGTGTATTGTCTAGCTTCGAATCGCAACATAAAAAACAACAAAGTGACGCACTTTAAAGCCGCTATTAAAGATCTGTGCGCTACAGGTGACAAACTGAACTATTCTGATATCACACATATCGTGTTCAGTAATAACAGGGGAGCATGCAAGTGTTTCTTTTATCACAATCTCCGCCTAAACGACAGAGGTACCGGAAAGCTAGCTACCTACGTTAAACGGCTACTTAAATTGCTATTTGTAAGCAGAGGAGAGTCAAGTCCATCATACTCGTCTAACCGTGCCTCCTCGGTGAAGTATGGAAATCAGAGAAATTCAACGAAAGGTGTTAGAATGAATTAGTGTGATAACTAGCGCAACAGTCCAGCTCCAGCATTTTCTCCAGACAGTGATTTAATGATTATTCTGTTCAGTGGCGGCGGGCGGCGCCAGAAATTTTTTTGTGGGGGGGGGGGGGGGGGCAACTAGGGGGGCAGACTCCCATGAAGGGGGGCAAATACGTAAAGGATCATATCATTACTTTGTTATGAGGTAGTCGAAACTTGGACCCAAAGTCCGTAATATACTTTTTTGCTTTGGTACGTCCTGTGGACGTACCAAACCAAAAAATTATATTACGGACTTTGGGTCCAAGTTTCGACTAAATGTAATGGTAATTAGCGGTCCTCCTTTCAAAAAATCCTGCATCCGCGTCTGGTGGGTCTGTGCGAGAGAGAGAGAGAGAGAGAGAGAGAGAGAGAGAGAGAGAGAGAGAGAGAGAGAGAGAGAGAGAGAGAGACTCATAATGCCCGTCTGTCATAATGCGAAATCCATGAATTTTTTTAGACAAGGGATATGGATAGACATGCCTTTGTTGGCTCATAACTTAATTATAACTTATAAGTATCTGCATCCGAGTCTTTAAATCTCTACTGCCTGGATGTGTTCATCAGCTAGCCTGATGCTTTGGGCTAAGTGTGTATGGGAAATTATTGGGAATAAAAAAAGAGAGGGGTGTGTGTGTGTGTGTGAGAGAGAGTGACTGAATGTGTTTGTGTGTGAGGGTGGATGGAAATGCATGCGAGATGGTTGGGCGGGGGGGGGGGGGCAACTGGGGAGGGGGGGGGGGCAAAACCTTCGTTTGGGGGGGGGAAATGCCCCCCCCCCCCCCCCCCCCCCCCATGCCCCCCGTAGCGCCGCCACTGATTCTGTTCTGTTATTGGAATTACTTAAAAAGTGCCAACAGACGCAACAGTTCTCTCACAGCTCATGAATCAATTGACTATTAGCTATCTATGAAACACATGAATGAAAAAAAACTTTGCTCCTGGAATACACAGAGTTTTAAAAACAAGCTGGAAGACAAAAAACAAAAACGTGTAGAATTTCTGAATGTTACAGAAAGGTTTCATATCACATGTTTAGTGGAACCATGGACCCAAACTGATAGTGTTGTCTCCATAGACGGGTATGTTCATTACTCGAGCACACGATGTCATAAGCGAAAGGGTGGGGTGATAGTCTACATTCGGAACGATAAAGCCTCGGGGATAAAATTCATTCCGCCAGAAAGGGAAGACGCAATTTGGATGAAACTCGATCGTAAATGTTTCATGACAGATCGTGACATCTATATTTGTCAGGCATACTGTCTTCCAATGAACTCGTCTTTATTCTAGCCGGGCTCGAAATTTGACACGCTAGAAGTCATAAGTAAGGGAATCCTGTATTCAGTTCTCGCGGAAGTATTATCCTCCAGGGTGACTTTAACTGTAGAATAAAGGATAATCCAGATTTTACGCCGGAGAATAGCGCAGTAAACGGCATACCCCTTTACCCGTCATACAAGCCCGACAAATGCCAAAAACGGCTAAGTAGGGATACGGGCCGAATTGATACACAGGGTCGGAAATTACTTGACCTTTGTATTTAGGCTGGCATTAGTATTCTCAATGGCAGGAAAATCGGCGATTCATTGGGTGAATACACGTCATATCAATACAACGGGAAACCTACAGTAGATTATGCAATTGTCAGCGAGTCACTTCTTGAGCGTGTGCCTGTGTTCAAGGTGAGCCCGCTCAATATCCTCTCTGACCATTGCCTAGTCTGGTATATATTGAAACTAGCCATGGTAAGTCGTTTCCTTCACACTATGTCTGGACTGATTTAGACAAAGAAACGTATGTGCATGCATTTAAATCAGCCTCATCGTGTGCGAAAATTGGTGCTTTCTTGCAAACTGACTTTTCTAGTTCTCACGAAGGCTTGACCAAGTTTGAGGATATTCTTCATGAGTAGTATAGCACGTATGAATCGTGCCTCATTATCCGGACTTTTGGGGGTGCAGCTAGTGTTAAATTCCCATAGGAACCGGACTTTTGGGGGTGCAACTTTGTGGGTGCAAAATGTCGGCACCATACATCTAAATCTGGTAAATGGTGTACGTACTGCATATATAGTATACTATGGCATGTATAGTGAAAAAATGTACGCATGGGGCTATAGGTGTATATTATGGGTAAGTGGTGGAAAGATGATGGGAAATTGGGTTTCTTGAAAGTTTTTCCCGCGAAACGGTTGACGTTGCTATTGATACGCGCGCGACGTCATAGAGATGCTGACCGCTATTATTGTCCAGTATACAATCTGACATAACGTTATTCGGGTCAGTGGATGTCGGACTTCTCGTATGGGGTGGCGGCGATATGGTAGTGGTGGTATATATCCATGTAGGTCCCAAGTTAGCCCTTAGTACTATTAATCTACCGTATGCTTCATATTATCCTATGTCTGCTATAGCTAAGTCAAGCAGTAGGGTGGGTGGGTGGTAGTGTGGTATTGCGAGATAGTCATTGGTGGTTTAGATTGGCAGTACAGGATGAATGATCTGTTGGTCTATTACCCCCCATTAGTACTATTAACCTATCGAATCCTTTGTATTATCTTATGGCTGGTATTGGTAGTTTAGTGTTAGGCCAGGCAGTATTATACTAGGTTGTTTAGAACGGGTGGCATAGGATGCATGGTATATACCCCTGTAGGTCCAGTCCTCGATATTATTAACCAGCCGATTGCTGTGTACTAATCAATGACTGATATAGGGAGTGCGTTATGGCAGGTCAAGTGGTATTGTGGGGGTAGGGGTGGGGGTAATGCCTGGCAGTATAGAACTGCGGTATAGTATGGACGATATATACCTCTGTGGGCCCCTGCAGGTCCTATGTTAGCCCTTAGTACTATTAATTCACCTGATGCTTCATGCTATCTTATGACTGGTGTAGGTAGTATGCGATGCTAGGCATAGGGGTATTGTGGGTAGGGGTACTGCCTGGTAGTTTAGAACGGTACTATAGTATGGGCGGTATATACACCTATAGGCTCCCTGTTAGTGCTCGGTACTATTAACCAACCGATTGCTTTGTTTTATTATATGGCTGGTATATGTAGTACGTTATGATAGATCTAGTGATTTTGTGGGGGTGGGGGTAATGCCTGGCAGTATAGAACAACAGTATAGTATGGACAATATATAGCTCTGTGGGCCCCCGACAGCCGTTGATACTACTAATCGACTTAATGCTTTATGTCACCCCATAACTAATATAGGTAGTATGTAATGTGGGGGCCAGACGTTATTGTGGGTGGGTGGGTGTAATGCATGGTCGTCGAGTGTGGTAGTGTAGGATGTACGCGTTCTCCCCCTACAGGTCCCATGTTAGCCCTTAGTACTATTAATCCGCCCAATGCTTCATGTTATCCTATGACTTGTATAGGTAGTATGTGATGCTAGGCCAAGGGGTACTGTGGGTAAGTGTAATGACTGATGTCAAAACACGGAATCCAAATTTTACGGACTCGGCTAGGAATCTCAATAACGGAATGCCTTATATGTATACAGGGGAAATCTGATTCAACCTTGATCAATGTTATAGTCGAGACTGAGATAGGTCTAGTTAGGAAGTAATGGATGAGATATGGGGCAGAATAACAGAAGCCAATAGTACTGGTACAAGGCCGCAATGGAACAAGACTGTTGTAGAAGCTAATGATAGGACCGATAGGCCATAGACCTGTAATGGCCTTGGAGCTTTGTCGACAAGATGGAAGCGGTTGGTAAGACTACATTAGACCCATTGAGGGCTTTTACATAGCCTAATGCGACAAAAAAAGGGATTCTCCAAAAGGTATCCTCGATAGGTATCCTCAATAGGTATCCTCAAATAATACAATACCAGGCCATAGGTATCCTCAAATACCCGTATGTGCCTATGTGATAGGGCATATTGTGCCTTTTCACATAAGCACATATGACAAAAAGGGATTCTCCAGTAGGTATTCTCGATAGGTATCCTCAAATAATACAATACCAGGCCATAGGTATCCTCAAATACCCGTATGTGCCTATGTGATAGGGCATATTGTGTCACATTGTGCCTTTTCACATAAGCACATATCGGCACATAAAAAATCGTTACACACACCTTGGTAATCCACAGTCAACGGGTGCCGGCGACGACGCTTTTGGGCAGGAAGTTACTGAACAGTTAGAACGAATGGAAAAGTCATCTCATCTTAATACCTCACTAGATTTTAGCATATCCGAAAGTGACGTTAGCGCTGCGATATCAAGATTAGAGACAGGCAAATCTGCAAGTCTTGAGGCCATAAAGAATGAAATGATTAAATCTGTAAAATCACTAATTGTCCCGGCGCTAACTAAACTGTTTAACTTAGTGTTACGTAACTGAAATTTCCAAGCTAAATGGTCTGAAGGGTATACCGTTTCAATACCCAAGGCTGCCAATGCAAACCATCCTGATCAGCTTCGTGGTATCAGAATTATCAGTAATATTGGAAAATTGTATTTTAGTATCCTAACTGAGCGGCTAACTTTGTTTCTGTCGAATAATGTCTCCCCAAATGTTTATCAAGCAGGTTTTCGGAAAGGTCACAAAACGTCGGATCATATCATCGTAATTAAAAGCCTGATCAGTCAAATGTTCAATCAAAACAGGAAATTATATGCTTGTTTTGTTGATTTTAATAAAGCATTTGACAGAGTTTGGAGAGAGGGCATGTTCTACAAGGTCCTCCAGAAATAAGTCGCTGGTAATCTCTACAATCCATCAAAGCCATGTTCACCCACAATACATTGCGCGTCAAAGCAGGACACGTTCTCTCTGAAAAATTTAACAACTCGGTAGGCGTGATGCAAGGGAATAATTTAAGTTCGTTATTGTTTAACACCATTATCGATGATACCCCGAAGCACATCAGTTGCACCGAACACGATATTCCCGAAAAAAGGAGTTGAATTCCCGTGATTGCAGTATGGGGATGATTTAGTTCTGCTCCCCACTTCCGAGGCTGAGTTACAACATGCAATCGACTCATTGTCTCAGTACTGCAAACAATGGAGACTCATCATAAATCAACAGAAAACTGCAGTTTTAATATTTAATAATTACATTGTTAATGTAGTTATACGTTATGGGTCCAAATACCCAATTCCCATTGGTCAGCTGGGTGAAAACGTCATGACCAAATGTAATTTATTTTCCAATGAATACATTTGGTCGAACTTTGACCCGCATTTACGGTAGAGCGCACTTGGCGGAATGTAATTCGGGTGGTGTTTGGTCGGGTTTTTTAATTTTTAGCGCCTCTCGCAGTGATCAACTCCGCTGCTGTTTCTTTGGTGACATTTCTCAACTGTGGCATAAAGCCCGTTACTAAAATACTCGTTTCCATTTCTAAAGTTGTGAAAATTAAAAATCAGAGTTGTGCGCTTTGTCTTTTGTGCGAGGGTGGTTTTTCACCTCGTTCGTCCGTACATGTTTTATTTCGTCTTTCTGCTTTGTTGTTTGATAAAAAGTAGTTTAAACAGTTACGGAATGTAATTATAAGAATTGAATGCAATTTGTATAATCTTTATTGGAGTATGAACGTATGGGAATGGGTACAAATTGTATGAATCTCTTCGGGATTCATACATAATCTGTACCCATTCCCACACGTTCATACTCCATTAAAGATAATAAAAAATGCATTCAATTCTTAAATAAAGCGGATAAGAAATTGGTAGGTTCTTTCACGTGTGGCGATCAACGGTTGGAGGCGGTGACTGATTACACATACTTAGGTAATAACCTAACAGCCCCGGGCAGTTTTGCAGATGCCGTCATTAATTTACGAGCAAAGCCATTAAAGGCTTACTTTAAGTTACAGAAACTAGTTTTGCATGTGTCGAAAGATAAGACACGTGTAAGAGAAAAACTGTTTGATTCACTAAGTAAACCGATATTCCTGTATGAATGTGAGGCTTGGGGTCAACAGGCAATTCGAAATGATTGCAAATATATTGAAACCATCCAACTGAAATTCTGTAAAAGCATTCTTCAGGTACACCCTAAAACTCCCAATAAAGCTGTGTTAGCGGAGCTTGGGAGGTTCCCGTTGACCATAACCGTGAAAAGGGTCCTAGTTATGAACTGGATTAAGGCTAAAACCTCTAACCTGAACCCACTCTTGACATTGGCTTTTCGGAAATGGAAGAACAGGGACACCAGTGCACAAACATTATAAAAACAATTCTTTCGGAATGTGGTTTTTATGAAGTTTGGCTCGATCCGTCTAGAGCATCTCTGCAATTTGCAACACAGCTTACACGGAGGATGCAGGATAATTATATACAAACGCGGAAGTATGATAAGAACAGTAGGAATAAATATGAAAATAAAAAGTTGGACTTATATTACACCGTCAAAAAACTGTATAACAGAGAACTTTATCTTGACACACTCCCCATTGAACAGAGAATGCTTCTCACTCAATTTCAAAAATGAGCTTATCAGCTTACTATAAGCCTAACCCCATTCCACGTGAGATGAGATTCTTTAACAGTGCAACACGAATCATGTTGAAAACGAAATTCACGTTTTATATTCCTGTTCTCAATATTCCACGATGCGTGATAGATTCTTACGAACAGTTTCAAAAACATAGCCTACTTTTTGTAATCGTTCATCGATAGAAAAAAAACTCACACACTTTTTCAAAGTACTGACCGGGAAGTAATGTTATCACTCGGCCAGCCAGTATATTGCAGAAACTACTCTCGGGCGAAATAAATGATGCTTTAACCAACGTCGGTACGCAGGTCGTTGTTTCAATGCGACGCGTAATACGAACCTGAAATAGCATTTTAGCTATTGAAACAGCAGTACGGGCAGTTTGTGATGCCTCTCAAAGAGCAAATCGGAGGCAAGTAATACGTCACCCATCTGTAATGAAGATCAGCCGAGTGTTGACGAGTGATAGTAACGGCATGTTTCTTTAAATTTACTTATGTGCATGATGTTGTCAAAGCTCTTCATTTAACTAGCAAGGAGCTACTTGTGTGCATGATGTACACACAGACTTTGTCTCAATATCTAGGTATTTTAACTAGTAAACAGCTACATTATTTTTACCCCCATGTTACCTAATATTAATAATAACACTTTGGCCAACCGCTGATTTGTCGCGGTTCTCGGACGAGAAGGCCTGGGTTACCCCTGTACTCCCAACTGCCTCCCTATTCCCACGTTTCTCCTCTCCTCCCAACACTCGGAGACGAACTGCTTGGTGACATCCCTTACCCCATTCTTCCCAATCTTTCCGATTAGCATATTAACCCTCTCCTTTAAGTCTCCCCCTAACCACATGTCCTTCATTCTCTCATCCCACTTCCCCATCATACTCCCAGTGAATCTCATTCTTTTAGACTGGTACTTCGGGCATTCTAGAAGAAAGTGTTCCAGGGTCTCCACCATGCCCAAGTTGCACATCTGTCACTCCCTTTCACCATCTGTTAACCCTCAGCTCCAGAGATCGCGATCTCAGCTTGAACAACAGTGATTGTGTCGGTTTACTTTGCTGTATTTGTGTAGTTTGCAGTGCCATATCACTTCTTATGTTTTTTGGTTGTACAATAAAGCATTATAATTATTATTTAAATCACCCAAGCTCTTATTTGTTTCACAAAAATATATAAACAATAATTTTAAGAATTTTTCTGAGAACATTTTATCCACCTATACATTTCAGTGAGGGAATTTTGTCTGAGGACATTATGTCCTACGGTCATTTTGTCCGGCATGCATTTTCACTGATGGCATTATGTCCGAAGGCATTTTATTCGAGGGCATTTTATCCTGCAATCTCGGAAAAGACAAACACTGCAGTGGAAAATGTGTTTGTTAAACACTGGGTATTTGTAAAAACCACCTCCCACATCCCTGACACGTTTCTCTCTGCGACCAATGAGCGTCCCAGCAAACCAGCCAGCTGTGTTAAGAACAGTGCACACCGCGCCACCACTTCTGGTACACCACGATTCTTCGCATTTCTAATTTCTCTGAGAAATTTTAAAGTCTCAGCCCACCCTAGAATAAAGCAACCTTGGCTGCTAGTGCAAGGTTACTGAGTAAAGACAATTTGTCACGTAGAAGATGTTCCGGCGCCTTTCACATGACTACAATAAAAGAATTCCAAGTACTTGATCAACTATTGAATTTGTAATTGTAAGATTTCACAGCTTGATGTATTGATATCTTCATAGAGAGTGAAGCCTATAAAATGTGTTCAGGGACACATCCTATGAAGTATGTGACATATTTAACAAAAATCAAATCGATCAGGCCAAGTGAGAAGACACTGTGTGGGAATACTAATTTTCTTTTCATCAACGAAGTCTCCTTTACCCTTGTCGATGCCAACATAGTCAAGGGCTGAAACGGTTGGCTCATTTTCGTAACCGACTAACCGAGAGCTATAACCGGGTAATATCCAGTTATCCGTGGCCATTATTTCACCGAAAATGGGATCAAAATTATAGGAATTGAAAAGCAGTATTCTCAAACTATTCCGTAGTGTGTATACAAACGAACGTTGTCGAGTACTCGACAACGTTCGTTTGTATACACTCTACGGAATAGTTTCTACGATTACTCCTTAATCACGGAAACTGCCGATCATTACCGAAGTCTTGAACGCCAAAGTCGATTATTTCTCAATATGTCCAACGCGGCTTCGATGTGTAATCTATCACAAAGGTGAAGCGGCAGATTTACAACGTTTTAAACGTGGAATGACGATCACTATCGATATTTCGGATAACCGGTTGACGTTTTTTCTAATCGGTTAGGTAGATAACTGGTTTCAAACCAATTATCCGGTTAACCATTTCAGTACTACAACATACCTGACTTATATCGTTTGGAAAATTGATTTTCGATGAAGTTGTCTCCTCGGAACCTATTTGACGAGCGAGGAAGGAAATCCCATGTCATAAGTACAAAACAGAGTCAAGTTTCCTTGTTACTTTTAATAAAAGAAAACAACAGACAGCTCTGAGAGCTGTCTGTTGTTTTCGTTTTGTAAAAGTTACGAATGAAATGAAAGGTTTTAGCGCACCGAAGGCGCGCAGGGACGATGTGGGATTTACAAATCCCTTGCGACCCGGTTAACCTTATTTTATTTCACTTGGATCACAAAGACCTAGCTTTCCTATTGCATGAAATGGAGTCTGAGGGGGTATGCACGCGATTAGAATTCCCGGCAGTTTACGTTGGAGTGTTAGATGTCAATACTCAATTCATCAACGTCATTAAAACTGTTAGAGAGTGGGCTCTATTCGATTCCAGCTCGGCGATGGTAGAGGTTTGAGTCCCAACAGAATGTAATATTGCGCGATGGCAAATTTAACGGAAGAAGAGAAAAGAAAACCAAACAGCAACGCCGGTTTGGTAGCGGCCCCGGTATATGACCATAGCGATTACAAAAAAAGGAGTGGAGAAAGCTCCAACAGTTTAGTTTGAAAACCGGGAGTCATCCATCAAGCCTTCTGGGAGACAGGATGCCGTATGTGATTATGAGGTATCTGGTTATCCTTCGGGAATTCCAAATGACCTCCTCCACCTCCCCCCCCCCCCCCAAAAAAAAACTCCCCAAAAAACCAAAAAACAAAAAAGAAACAAAAAAAAAAACAACAAACAAAAAAAAAAACAAAAAACAAACAAAAAAAAACAACAAAAAAGACCTCTCACAGACACACACCCTCAAGCCCTTAAAAGGGCTGTTAAATCTTTATTCAAATGTTTATTTATATAAAATGTACACTCGTCCCCAGCCAGACAAGCTTGTTTCAATCCTTGCCTAGTGTTTGGTGGTTTCTTGTGTAAAAGTTACAAAAAGAAACCTTGGCTTTTATGGCAAACTAATTAGAAGCAATTAGTTCACAGATAATCCGTCATTAAGAAGATCTATCAGTATTTCACCTACCGACACTAAAGTGCCCAGATTGCCTCTCTATGTTTTTACAATAATTTGCCAGCTTTTAATCTTCCTATTTTCTGCATTATATGTCACGATTCGCACACTGTTGATATAATGAACAGAAAAACAAGTTACAGAACATCAAAAGATGGTGAAAACGCTGTTTGTTTGTTTTTAAATGGGTGTCAATAGAGAATGATAACGCAAGGTTCAAACTGATGGGAAAAAAGTTCAAAAAAGCCATCTTCTGCATTTTGATACGACTCTTCAGGAAAATGCATCACTTTTATGAAATGGTGCACACATGGATGACAGAAATTCGCTAAGATCTCGAAATTTCAATTTTAAAATTAAATTCCCATGCCCCTAGTGTTCAATTTACTGACAGCTTGAGGAAATTAAGAGTAGCTAACTTTCCCGTAAATCTCTCCCATTGACGGAAATTGTCAACCATGACTCATAAAAATATTTTATTATACGCTAAACGATAGGTTATCGAAGAAATCGTGGAAAGATAGAAATCGTATCCCCCATGTGTAGATATAGAAATTTTCACTTTTACGGTATCAATCAAAATGGCGGCTTTCAAAGCATCACTTCAATGTGAATACGAGTCAAATTATCACTGAAAATGATCAATTCGACCTAAAAATGTATAATGAAAAGAAAACCTAGTGTTTTTGAGTGGATACCGATCATTTCAAGCAAATATTAAACACGTACATGTATTCACCTTGAAATGATGCATGGAACCCGCTAGTCAAAACATAGCCTGGAAGTCCGTAATATAAGTTTTTGTTTTGGTTCGTCCTTTCAAAAGACGTACCAAACCAAAAACCCATATTACGGACTTTCAGGCCATGTTTGGACTAGAAACCCACCAGCTGAATCAGATTGCAAGACAAGTTAAAAGAGTACTCGACAACGTTCGTTTGTATACACTCTACGGAATAGTTTCTACGATTACTCCTTAATCACGGAAACTGCCGATCATTACCGAAGTCTTGAACACCAAGGTCGATTATTTCTCAATATGCACAACGCGGCTTCGGTGTGTAATCTATCACAAAGGTAAAGCGGCAGATTTACTACGTTTTAAAGTCGAATGACGATCACTATCGATATTTCGGATAACCGGCTGACGTTTTTTCTAATCGGTTAGGTAGATAACTGGTTTCAAACCGATTATCCGGTTAACCATTTCAGTACTACAACATACCTGACTTATATCGTTTGGAAAATTGATTTTCGATAAAGTTGTCTCCTCGGAACCTATTTGACGAGCGAGGAAGGAAATCCCATGTCATAAGTACAAAACAGAGTCTAGTTTCCTTGTTACTTTTAATAAAAGAAAACAACAGACAGCTCTGAGAGCTGTCTGTTGTTTTCGTTTTGTAAAAGTTACGAATGAAATGAAAGGTTTTAGCGCAACGAAGGCGCGCAGGGACGATGTGGGATTTACAAATCCCTTGCGACCCGGTTAACCTTATTTTATTTCACTTGGATCACAAAGACCTAGCTTTCCTATTGCATGAAATGGAGTCTGAGGGGGTATGCACGCGATTAGAATTCCCGGCAGTTTACGTTGGAGTGTTAGATGTCAATACTCAATTCATCAACGTCATTAAAACTGTTAGAGAGTGGGCTCTATTCGATTCCAGCTCGGCGATGGTAGAGGTTTGAGTCCCAACAGAATGTAATATTGCGCGATGGCAAATTTAACGGAAGAAGAGAAAAGAAAACCAAACAGCAACGCCGGTTTGGTAGCGGCCCCGGTATATGACCATAGCGATTACAAAAAAAAAGGAGTGGAGAAAGCTCCAAAAGTTTAGTTTGAAAACCGGGAGTCATCGATCAAGCCTTCTGGGAGATAAGATGCCGTATGTGATTATGAGGTATCTGGTTATCCTTCGGGAATTCCAAATGACCTCCTCCACCCCCCCCAAAAAAAAACAAAAAAAGACCTCTCACAGACACACACCCTCAAGCCCTTAAAAGGGCTGTTAAATCTTTATTCAAATGTTTATTTATATAAAATGTACACTCGTCCCCAGCCAGACAAGCTTGTTTCAATCCTTGCCTAGTGTTTGGTGGTTTCTTGTGTAAAAGTTGCAAAAGGAAACCTTGGCTTTTATGGCAAACTAATTAGAAGCAATTAGTTCACAGATAATCCGTCATTAAGAAGATCTATCAGTATTTCACCTACCGACACTAAAGTGCCCACTTTGGCTCTCTGTGTTTTTACAATAATTTGCCAGTTTTCATTCTTCCCATTTTCTGTATTATATGTCACGATGCGCACACTGTTGATATAATGAACAGAAAAACGAGTTACAGAACATCAAAAGATGGTGAAAACGCTGTTTGTTTGTTTTTAAATGGGTGTCAACAGAGAATGATAGAGAAACGTTCAAACTGATGCCACAAAAAGTTCTAAAAAGCCATCTTCTGCATTTTGATACGACTCTTCAGGAAAATGCATCACTTTTATGAAATGATGCGCACATGGATGACAGAAATTCGCTAAGATCTCCAAATTTCAATTTTAAAATTAAATTCCCATGCCCTTAGTGTTAAATTTACTGACAGCTTGAGGAAATTAAGAGTAGCTAACTTTCCCGTAAATCTCTCCCATTGACGGAAATTGTCAACCATGACTCATAAAAATATTTTATTATACGCTAAACGATAGATTATCGAAGAAATCGTGGAAAGATAGAAATCGTATCCCCCATGTGTAGATATAGAAATTTTCACTTTCACGGTATCAATCAAAATTGCGGCTTTCAAAGCATCACTTCAATGTGAATACGAGTCAAATTATCACTGGAAATGATCAATTCGATCTAAAAACGTATAATGAAAAGAAAACCTAGTGTTTTTGAGTGGATACCGATCATTTCAAGCAAATATTAAACACGTACATGTATTCACCTTGAAATGATGCATGAAACCCGCTAGTCCAAACATAGCCTGGAAGTCCGTAATATAAGTTTTTGTTTTGGTTCGTCCTTTCAAAAGACGTACCTAACCAACAACCCATATTACGGACTTTCAGGCCATGTTTGGACTAGAAACCCACCAGCTGAATCAGATTGCAAGACGCTATCTGCTCCGAGTATCAATCAAATCTCTTCCGCGTATCAATGATTCAACGTGCTTTTTACTTTCATTCATCAATTCATGGTTGAAACGAGTGGAATTATCGGATTCTTATAAAAAGCGTATAATAAAAAAAATCTAGTGTTTTTGAATGGATACCGAAAATTATCTCACATGTGACCGAGACAAACGGTTACTTTCGCTCGCGCAACCGCTCGCGAAAAATAAACATCGGTCTCGATCATTCATGAGATAATTTTCGGTATCCACTCAAAAACACCAGATATCCACTATTTATCCAACAAATCACAATATCTATTTTATCATATAAGCACCTTCAAATAGTTCATTACGGAAAATATCGTTGACAATACTTCTATAAACGAGTGACGTCATTAGTCAACATTATGAGTGGGTTGGTTTTGGGAAGTAGAATTGAATTTTTCTTCTCTTGTATTTCGTTGACTGTTTATCCAATATGAATAGCAGTCTTTTCTTCTGTATATATAGAATATACCCATAGTAGCTTGGTGTACAGTAAAACCTGTATTGAGAGACCACTGTCCTGAGAGACCACCTGTCTTGAGAGACCACATCTGCCAGGCACCGATTGGTTTTACTCTATAATGGACCTGCTATGGGAGACCACCTGTCTTGAGAGACCACCTGTCTTGAGAGACCACTGTGACCTGGTACCAACTTGTATTTTTATGCCATAATGGACCTGTCTTGAAAGACCGCCCCTTTGAAAACTGAAACCATGACAAACGCTTTTCACCTGCTCTGGAATTGGAAAATCCATTGTGGTTATACTAACATAATTAAAATTATTAAAAGCTCTTAACTGGGTTTCAATTGCTAACTCATTAAAGATTGAGATGTTCTTATAAGAACCCTGTGAAAAGATTAAGATTATTGCTGAATAAACAATTTCATACATACTTGAAATGTGACAGATAGGAATAAAAATAAATTTGTGTTGAAAATCTTTTTGTAACAAATTGAAATGGACTGTTATAAAAATTATAAAAATAAATTAGTGTTGAAAATCGTCAATGAAGATTTTCAACACTAATTTATTTTTATAATTTTTATAACAGTCCATTTCAATTTGTTACAAAAACTTCATAAAAAAGAACAACTACAAAGTAATTACAGAAATCTATTCTTCTCCATTTCTGAATTTTGTGGTTGGTTATTCACTGACTTGAGAAAACCTGAAACCTGTTATGATAGACCACCTGTCTTGAGAGACACTTTTGTGTGGCCAAAGGGCGGTCTCTCAAGACATGTTCTACTGTACCAAATGCTCACCTCGAGTGGTGAAGTGGTGTTAACTGCGAGCCTTCGGCGCGCGGTTAACACCACTTCACCACGAGTGGTGAACATTTGGTACACCAAAGCTACTTTGGGCCTATTTTATTTATACCATGATTATTAAGAGTCGCTATTATTTTTTCTCGATTTTACTGAGCACCAGACGTACATACGAGGGAACCTGTTTTTGTTTACTCGAGCATCGTTGGGCGGTACTTCCGCTGTCAATTTTATCGCCGAAACGAAAGCAAAAAAAGAAACCGAGGCTTTTTCGTTTTAATAACATAATAACATATTATTTCGAGTTATACATGCTTTATTAACATGAGACAATGCATGTTTGTTAATTTTCGGCATCTTATGAGGTAAACCCATTTAAAAACGTAATAAATAATTGCCACTTCTATTTAACTCTTCGCGAGGGGTTTTCCTATCCACCCAACCGGTATTGTTCTGGTAGAAGTGTGAAACTTTTCTTGATCAAAGAAATGCCGACTATAGTTTTCTTTAGATTAATGGTAAGTTCAGTTGAAAATTTAACTGCAAATTCAGAGGGCTGAGTGAGTAGGAATATGACAAAAATATTATTAATTATTAATCATATTTATAAATACATATTATTTCATGATTTCATAATTATCTGTCATATAAATACACATTATTATATTATTAATAATAATAATGAATAACATAATAATAAATATATAACATTAACCCTTTAAACCCACGTTTCCTGTAATGATATTGCCTTTGTGTACATTTACGGTGAGATGGGTCCGTTGCAATATCAATATACAAGGAGGATAAAATAATAACTGCAGTCTGCAGCCGTTTGGCTGCAGATTATAGTTATGATTTTATCACCAACGCTTCAGACCTCTTATGAAAGTACAAAAATGGGACGAAATTATTCCTTGGAGCGAAGAATCGGTCTTACGAGTTCAAAGTTCTCTTTTTAGATATATCAACCCATCAATTAAGTCCGGAGATGAAACATAACCTCTCTGTTTTGATACGGACTATAACGTTCGCCCAGGTGTTAATTAAAACTCAATGCTTCAGACCTCTTATAAAAATACAAAAATGGGACGAAATTATGCCTTGCAGCGAAGAATCGGTCTTACGAGTTCAAAGTTCTCTGTTTAGATACATCAACCTATCATTTAAGTCCGGAGATGAAACCTAAGCTCTCTGTTTTGATACGGACTATACCCTTCGCCCAGGTGTTAATTAAAACTAGTGGGCTGGGTGAACGGGAATAACCCCTTCGCGAGGCGACGTGCGATAAATTAAGACAA
Source organism: Pictodentalium vernedei (assembly GCA_031216915.1). Lineage (NCBI taxonomy): Eukaryota > Metazoa > Mollusca > Scaphopoda > Dentaliida > Dentaliidae > Pictodentalium > Pictodentalium vernedei. The sequence goes on from CM062297.1 coordinate 64,547,835, forward strand.
GTTTCCATTCAGGTCGACGTCACCAAAGGTCAACGGAGATGTAGTTCCACTGTAGGTGTAAATTTTTACTATTGAAATCTTATTGCTGGCGTGTTCATCACGGTTGGTGTGTAAAGCTAAAATTTATGTCATAGGCTTTTCATATATAGTAGAATAGGTAATCATGGTATAAACACCATGCACTCATAGAAAGTTAAAACCGGCAATCAAGGAAATTTTGCTAGAATAGAATAGAATAAAATACGTTTATTGCAAAAACACCAAAAACAAGGCAGATTGCATAAGTTATAAGTGAAACAAAGTATATACATACATGGTAATAAATGATTTAAATCAAACAAAAGTTTATACAAGGTGTGTGCTATGTACATTCTGTGCGTGAAATTAATTGCGTTACACAACAAGAGCATTCACAGTTAACCTTGAAGTTAGCCTTGAAGTTAGCTTTGAAGAATTGGTGGATCATATTGCACATGATATTGTATAACGGTGGAATTTCATTCTTCATGAGGAAAATGAATTTCTCCGAACTTTCCATTGCGACAAAACGTGGGTATTCTTCACTTATTTTGCGAAAGGAATTTGCTCGGAATGATTCATATTCTTTACAGTCCATGACAAAATGATATTCGTTTTCTATAATACTCAAGTTACACACATGCTAAATCATTTCGTTAACAGGCAGGGGTGTCTGTCTGTGCCTGCCCTTTTCAATCACAAGGCAATGATTACTTACGCGCAGTCGTGTGAACATATTCTTGGCTTCAACTGATGTTGTGTGTAACAAATAATTTTCCAATTCGTACGTTTCTTTAAACTGCCTGTAGGTAAGTAATTTGTTTTTTCCAACTTTTCTTTCGTCGTTTAATATGTCTGTGACAAATGTTTTAAAATGTTTATTTTTTAAACTTTTATGAATGTTATCTGAATTGCAGGGGCTATGACTTGACACATGGTTCCGGTGTGTATTCTCGTTGTACTCATTTGTAATACTGTTAAACTTGGTAATCACTGAATCTGGCAAAGAGTACTTTTCAGATTCAATTCTAGCCTCGTTCAACAACATTGAAAATCAGTCCGAAAATAATTTCGATGCAAATTTCATCATTTGTATTATGGATTCTGTGTAAATAGGATAACGGCCAAGCCCACCTCTTGCTGCATGATTGGAAGATCGTGTACTTACACCAAGTACGAGATTTCAAATTTGAGATGGTCATGTTCACAAGGCGCCAGGTCACCTTGATTATTTATCTCAGACGCCCATAATTCACTTCCAAAGAGCAGGATTGGTTTAATTAGAGAATCAAATAATTTCATGAAGATCGGCACTGAAGGGGTCCACTTCTTTCTAGAGGTATTGTGTAAAGTGTGTAGAACTTTTACTCCCTTTGTCGCTAATACTTGTTGCGCAGTTTTCATTTTACCGCCACGACTTAAGCATAGGCCTAAATATGTGTATTGGTCTGTGTGACTAATTTTATCCGCCCCTAAAAAGAAAATTGGTAGGGTCGTCGTTTTACGAGAGTGAAATGTCAAAACTTTGTTCTCTTCCACATTTTCGACGAGATGCTTCCAATTCACGTAAGCTTGTCTGTAGACCATGCTCACTGTCAGAGACTAAAACCAAATCATCCGCGAAAAGTAAATGGTTAACCCTTTACCTAACCTGAAAAGCAGACGACACTTGCAAAAATAATTCTTGAATAACTAATTTTTTTCATTTTTTGTCTCAAAAACATAGGTTATGACCCCTCGTTGGAACGAGCTCAACGAGCTCGTTCCAACGAGGGGTCATAACCTATGTTTTTGAGAGAAAAAATGAAAAAAATAATGAAAATTAATTGGCGATTTTTGAGAATAGCGCTGGCCGGTTTTGGCCGTTACGTTAGGTAAATGGTTAAATGTAGTATCATTTAATTTGACTGGAGAACAATGTTCATTGAAAATCTTACCAATATCGTCAATGAAAATTTTAAATAATGTCGGCGAAATCACACAACCCTGTCTAACACCGATTGTTGATAGTCGAGGTAGACTAATGTCGTGTTTTGTTTTTATTTGTTAATAGCTGGAATCATATAATGAAGCTAGCACACCCAACAAGTTACCACAAATACCAACATTAATAAGCTTTTTAAATGATAAGCACCTATCAACTGTGTCAAAGGCTTTTTGAAAATGAACAAAAACAGTGTATAGTGGCTTTTTCGCCTTTTTATATTTATTTATCGTAGTTTTTAGAATATAAGAGCTGTCAATCATGCTGCGACTCCGACGGAAGCCAAACTAGCTGTCACCGATTATGTTATTATCTTCGAGAAAGTTGTTAATCTTTTCATTTAAAATTTTATTGAATAATTAGCCAAGTGAATTGCTTACTCTATAGTTATTCGGGTCGTATCTGTCACCTTTCTTATAGATTGTTGTTAGAGCGGAATTACCCCAGTTAAGGGGAATAATGTTTTGACTCAAACACGTGGTTATATAATCTTGCTAAGTGATCAATCAAGTAAGGTGTAACTGTTTTTAATAATTCTTTTTATTTTTTATTTTTTTTAAATTAAATTTTTATTTAATTTTTTATTTTTCAGCCGTTTAACAGAGTCCATTATTTCATTGGCAGTGATATGGCCTTTATTAAGTGGGTATTTGATATTTTGATTGCTTTCTGTCATGGCATAACTGATAGGCTCATTAACTGCTCTGAGTCTACAGAGAAGAGCATTGAAGAAGTCTACAGTTTTGTCAGGATCCAGATAGTCAACCGGTCTGTTTGTTTTACGTACTGCGTTAATTGTCTGCCAGTAAGTTTTTGGGTCTGAGGTCGACAAGCTGTCAAACGTATCACATATTCTTTTGAAATGCATTTTAGCCTTCCTCTTTACTGTTCTTTTGTATGCTTTCTTCGCTGTGTAATATTTTAGCGCCAGCGACTTATCACGGGGAGATTTCTGAAGAGCTTTAGCTGCAACGTCCCCAACACGTTTCAAATCTTTGCATTCATGATCGAACCACAACTTCTTAGACCTCTTTTTATTTTAACCTCTGGTATTCTCGTAGTGGCCGAAATGTTAATGGTATTCAATATGTCAGTAAAAACCGCCTCAATGGCAGCGGTGCCACTATGGTCGCTGTTGTAGGGTTATATGAGGAATTGTTGTTTTTTTATGTTTTATTTCATTGCTGTCAAGAGTTTGGATAGCTTCCCAGTGACTATCTGGTGTCCACTTCAGGGAATATTTAGGCGTAGTATATTTATATTTGAATCATAACTATATTTAAGATGCAATGCCAGTTGAGAATGGTTTGAAAATTCATTTGGAGCCCTTATACAGAAGTAATCTATATCTAATAAATACATATCGGATATCATTATATAATCGACAATACTTACCACATTATATTGGAAGCTGGTAAAATTCCCCATGAAATCCCCAGGTATTCGTCCATTTATAATCCTAAGTTTAGTGGCTTGACAGAAGGAGATAAGTTGTCTTCCAAATGTATTTATATTTGTATCTAAATTCTGTCTAGATTGACAGCTGTTAATTGTGTAGAAATCGGGGAGTGGTGTGTGCGTATCAGTATCATCTGTAATATAATCCGACAAATTCCCTATACGGGCATTTGTATCCCCGCCCATTAATACCAACACCTTATCATTTTATACTGTTTCAATTTTTCCTCAATGTTGACAGAGATTGATACTTCTCTAACATTTGATCTCCAATAGGATGAGTTATTTGGCGGTATATACAGTGACACAAAAACCACCGGGGTCTCCAAGTTGAATATTTTCCCGTCAAACTGTACCCAAAGAGATAGGCCATCTACAGAAAACAATTGAGTAAAAACGGTTTATACTTGTCTAGGTAATAAAACACAACACCACCTTTCTTTACTCTTGTGTTGCTGCGGCACATATCCAGACAGGTATATCCCGGAATTGCTATGTTATCTTCACTGTTGTGCCATCTCTCTGTAATGGTTAAAAGGTCGTGCCTAGTTAACAATTGCACAAATTCTGGGTCATCGAGTTTGCTTATTAGACCACGAGCGTTCCAAACGGTGTACGCTATTTTTGACTAACGTTTAGGTTTGGGTGGGAGAGACATGGTTAATCTAGCAGCCCCAGGCCAACAGAACTGACAGATTCCAAATACCGCAATATGTATACATCTACAAATATTCAGTTCGATGATACACGAATTCTGCAGCAAACGCTAAATTTATCGGCCTTTGCGCGTAGTTCATATCTCATCGCTGTAATTTTTTACGCTGGAGCCACGTCGTAATATCCAGCTAATAATATCTGCAAAATGTTTCAAATATTTAACCCTTCGTTCATCGAAGTCAAAATCCACTAACTTTTAACACTAATTATCTCTCATTATTTTCTTCTGTGCAGTGAAGTAATCAGCAATCTGCGTCCGGCTTGTCTGAGCTCTCTGAGCTGTCAAGCAAGACGCAAACTGGCGAATCATCCACCACACAGGGGGAGACAGCTCATATTAGCAAAAGTAGAACAATGGTACCAGTGCGCAGAGGGTTTAGAAAGAAAATCAGTATTAATCTTGTTTAGTCATGAATGTTTAATGTTGCTGTCAACACACAAGCGGGTGCCAGGACGTCAACACACAAGGGGGTGCCAGGACCTCAACACAAGTATAATGTCAAGATCAGGCAATCAATTACACCTGTGCTGTGACTTCCCGAGACATCCATCTTATAGGTTTCGGCACTATGTCTATTTTCCAGCACCACCAGAACTTGTTTACAACTGAAATAAGCACTACTAACCTTCCCGTGGATAAATGGGAAATGTTACGTATGGTTGGTTATTTCTTTGTGAGAAAATATCCCTTTATGCATAGTTTCTAATCCACTGCACGTGGTAAGTTATTTGTGATCGTAGGTCATGTTGGAGTTCTTTGAATCTATATACAGTAATACATTTGTTAATTGGCGGCGCAGGAAGATCAGTTCGCCATCGTTAAGTGTTTGTCTTCCTGGGGCGCGTGAACTTGATGGCACATGGGTTTCTTTGATGTGTGAGTAGCGCGGATTCGGAAAAGAATGTTCGTGAATCCCCTGAGGCATCGTTGATTGGGATGGTCTATATCCACTTGTTTGATGTCGAGATAAGTGTGTTTCGTCATTATTACTAAATACTAAAAAATGTCGATTTTGTGTCTTGGTATTATGTAACGAGTACTTAATTCGTTTTGCTAGCACTTTGATACCAGACTGATTCACATAGAAATCGTCTCTGTACAGATGATTTTGATGAACACCACTGCGTGAAATAAAACCGTCAGTATTGTCAAGATAAGTACACCCCATATTTTTACAGACAGTTTTGTACCTTCTGTTGGTTTCATTAATAAATCGGTTCACCTCCGAGGGATGGGGGGAGGGGGAAGGGGGGAGGGGGCGGTATAACGGACGAGAACATAAGTCTAGCCTGAGGGTATTTTTGTTTCAACATAGCCAACATGTCCTCAATAGTTTTTCTGGCGTCAAAATATGATGCCTGCATGAGTTTATACCAACATGCACTGTGGCCTTTGTGACATGCTCATACACATCCGCACTATATAACCAGCGAATCACTCCTTCTATCCGCTGTCCTGGTTGAACAATTTTTTTCACAACCTCATCCCTCGTCAGGGCTCAAAATACCTTTTCTTCTATGCGTAGCAAAATGCTACACATTTCCAAAAAATGATTAGCATTTTATTTAAATTGCATATCAGTTCTTGTATACCCGAGTTATGCCATACTGTTTTTAATTGAACTCTTCTGAGCAGAGAGAATAATGTCCATCCATTTCTGTGCTTTTTCAAATGAGCTGCAACACATGAAGCACTAGCTATGTTTTTCAACTGAACTGTCGTTAACAACTGCATGGACTTGAATATTTCCAAATGTGTAACATCTCTTAATATGATGGGCTTAAAGTTATTTTGACCGGGTATTTTATGCAAAATGCAGAACCAATGCAGGATGAATTTAAACCAATAAAATTCACGTTGCATATGAAGTTGCTAATGCGAGATGGAGAGTTAATCTTTTATCAGGAGTAAAGCATCAGTGAATTAGCTTGCAAAGTTTGTTGCAAATTTTCATTTTTACATTTTGCAATACAAGATATTCAACTGCAGCCTATTAGGCTGCAGTTGAATATATTGTATCGCAAAATGCTATACATAATTGAAAATTGTGTAGCTTTTAGCCTGTTTTGCATAGCAAATAGCGACGCGAAACCACTTATTTTGAGCCCTGTCCCTCGTAGGGATCAACCGTGAATCAATTCCCCGAATTACCGAATCTCCGATTATTACATGTGTGTATGCCTGTTGTTCTCTTTGTGGGTTCATGTCGGGTGAATTATAAATACTTGTAGTCCTGTTAACGGAGTTATTTTGAATATCCGCATCAACATTTCTCTCCTCACTAACTGAACTGTCACAGGTGGAACTTAATGTTTGAAACTGATTGCTGACACTGACATTCGGTACACTAGGGGTAATTTCTGCAATACTGGGCTCAGTAGGTTTGTCGTGTCCTTGGGCCGACGCCGGTGAGGGTGAATTTGGTGGCGAACGCGATGTTTGGCACAGTTTTGGTCGCGTACTAGGCGTATCATTGTTCGAAATGCCACCATCACTTGACATTTGTTGATTCTGTCTGCAATTTAGGTTTTTTATCTTCTGTTTCAGAGAATTCATTTCATTTCTGAGTTTGGCGTTTTCCGATTTTAGTTTGGTGTTTTCACCTTTCACGGCTGCAATTCTTTGCTCCAGGTCTTTTGTGTTCAATTTCACCGAATTTTGAAACTGGGCCTTTAAGTTCCCAATGTCCTCGTTAGTGTGATTTTCATTCTCCTTTTGATGCAGTTTTAATTCCTCCACGAACGTCTGAATTTCACTGATTGCCCGTTTCATTGAATTGCCGTTGAGAACTTCGCGATGCGACGCTGAATATAATTTTCGTGAAGTACCAACAAGCGACGATATAGCTGCTTTCACTGGTGTCTTGTAACATACGGTTTTCACTTTCTTTCTTAGTGGTCTGCTGTGATATGGCTTCTGAGTTTGACGTGGGGACGTACAATCTTCGTTGTTATCCATTGTGTCCTCCCATTCACCGCACATATAATTCACAATTTCGTGTACGTCACCTTGAATTTTAGTGTTGAAACCTAGTTCATAGATCAATGGAAAATCTGAACTTATCCACCACCGAATTGCTGTGTTTGCACCCTGGATCACAATTTTGTTTTGTGTCCTATATATATATGGACAGTAACTTTGCATTTTTTGTTCTGGGGAATTATTAGTTTACCTTCTACTATAATGTGATCCTGATCGGAAATACATATCCACATAACTCCGCGCACCTCGATGGTTTGCTGATCGTCTCAATATAATTGTGAGAAGCCCGACTTGTAGTTGTCGAACTTTTCAGTGTATAACGTGATCACGATACATTTTCCACGATCCTTGATTTGTATATCGTGAATGTCCTCAAATAATTCATTGTCCTTTTTGTTTGTAACTGTAGTAGTATTCAATGCATCGTCTCGTATTGTGTCCACTTTTTATTGATATTACATTCACTGACAGGATCCTCACTTGTAGCCTCTTCATCCTGAGTTTTGTCTAAGGTTGACATCTCGTCGCCCGAGTGCTGGAATGTCCTATGCCCCATAGGGGACATAGGACATTCTAGCACTCAGGCGACGATCTTTCTAATACAAATGTTTCTTAAAAGTAATGTGTCCTTTAAATGTGGTCTGAATTGGAACTCATAATCCAATAATCCATTAGGTTCACTATATATTAAACATTTCCACAGTTTAAGTTAGTTTTGGCATTCGAATTGCCAGCTCTCTCTTGCCCGGGGCTTGTGCTATCGTGCTGTTACATTGCGTTTTCGCTTGATTGATCAGCGGAGCACGGTAAAAACACGTCTGACCTCTATGGCGATCAACAGAAATGATGCATCTTATTTATCGACGGGTACATTAGTAGTATGAGAGGGATGGATAAGCCTCTTTTGGGGGATCCCATCTGGGCAGGGGGCATGTGACGTCATAGTCACATGACCCAATTACGCGATATGGAGTTTTCATGATAGCACGTGCGAGCGGCCATATTGTGAAGCCATTATCATAGTGATACACGGGTTAGTGCACATGTGCAGTGCGTGTTGTTAGCGTTACACGGCTATTCGTCGTGCATTTTGTGTACTGGGGTAGCCATCTTGGTTTCTATGGAGTACGTGGTTGCTTTGAATCTGAAAGACTTCTAATGTAATGGCGGGTGTGAGGGGGGGGGGGGGGGGGTAGGAGGATGTGTTCCATTTATTAGGGGTAAATCTAATTACCACAGACAATCCGACAATTGTTCGTTTAGTTCGGATTTCTCCAGAATTCTCGGTGTCTGCCTACTCAGATCGCCATTTTTGATAGGACGTGCTTAATATGAGTCTGAAAGGCTTCTGTTATAGTGGAGGTGTGTTCTCTCTGCTTATATATATTTATTTATAAGCCATGCTATAGTTTCTGTCCACACAACCCTATTCGATTGTTCCAGAGTATACTCGAATAGCGTAGAAGAACCTTTCAGTCGGGTCTAGGGGGAGGCGCTAAAAATCTCATGATTTTTTAACTTTCGACATAATCACCCATCCAACCTCGTATAAACTCTAAACTTAAGACTGAAACACCCTCAATTTATGTTTAATTCTGTTAATATTTAATGTTAATTTTTATAAATTTATTTGATTTGAAATAAATACTTCAAAAAAATCCTCAAAACTTTGGGTGGTTCCACCACGAAGTTTTTCCTCTCATCAAACTTATACATTTTTTCTGTTTTAATCTATCTAGATTCACTCTTAGGGGATTTAATGGCGTTTAGGGTAGTTAGTACATATGTGGCATAGTAACATAACTGATAACCATCTGTTGAAACTCACATTTGGTGAGGTGGAGACTATCGCCTAACCTTAACCCTTTACCCAACGTAACGGCCAAAACCGGCCAGCGCTATTCTCAAAAATCGCCTATTAATTTTAATTATTTTTTCATTTTTTGTCTCAAAAACATAGATTATGACCCCTCCTTGGAACGAGCTCGTCGAGCTCGTTCCAATGAGGGGTCATAACCTATGTTTTTGAGACAAAAAATGAAAAAAATAGTTATTCAAGAATTTTTTTTGCAAGTGTCGTCTGTTTTTCATGTTAGGTAAAGGGTTAACTTGTTTCTTGATAATGCCATATAATATAAATGAGCACTGCATTTTGGAATAAATACTGATTTAAACACAAAGTAAACTACCAATTTTGTTGTTGTTCCCTAGGAACTACCTCCTCGGCAAAGATTACAACTGTCTGACGAAGAAATTATAATACCCTAACTTCATCATTCCTGCATGAGTACTCACTCTGCTAAGCAGAAAAGTTTTCAAATACAGATTGTGGCAGATTGTACAAAGGGTTGACAGAGATATGATATGATTATAATAAACTTATTACAAACGAAACAGCTATTTTGAATAGTAAACTAAGGCTAATGTATCATACATAGAAGTATATAAAGTCAAACCCCATGTCAGTTTAATCACCTACGATTTTGCAATTATTGTTTCTCTGTTCCAGAAGAACAGTAGGATTATGTTGCAGATGTTGTGGCATAATGAGGCCGTATTATTTTTCATAATAAATTCAAACCGATCTTGTTTGCTTACATTTGAAAAGTCTGCACTTTTCCTGTTAATTATTGCAAACAACTGTCTTCTGATGTTTGTATAGGCCGGGCAATCCTTGACAAAATGCATCTTGGATTCCACATCGGCGGCGTTCTTACAAACATCAGAAGCATTGCAAATCGTATTTTCTAAAGGTATTGGCAGCTGAGCATGTCTCCCCTTTTCAGATTACTAATCCGTAATTTCGTAAACATACTCTGCGCTTCCTTTGTTTTTGAGTAAGCTAAATAGGGCTCGAATTTAATGTCATTTTTGAAGGCGCGATAAGTGCGCAATTTATTTTTTTACCGTTCTTTTTATTGTCATTGTTAAGGCATTCATTAAAATAGAATGTATAATCATTTGTGAAATTTTCATGTAATTTACTGAATTTATTATCGTGCATTGCAGACGATGGTATATTGTAACCTTCCAACATTTGGCGGAATCTGCTTTATTCCGTCGTTAATTTATGCTCTTCCAGTAAATCATGGAGCAATGTACCTGGAGTTGCACAATGAAGCCTGACTATGAATTTGAACTTTTTGACGATGCAATCGAGGGAAAGTGTGAATCTGCCATGTTCAGTCCGAACGGCATGGTTGGAAGAATTTTTATTAACACCGAGTATCAGTTTACAGAATTTGATGCATACAGCTTAAGCAGGAAGTCTATCCCACTTTGCAAGTTGATACTCTGTATCCCATAGTTCACTACCATACAGCAATATGGGTTTTATTAATTGATCAAATAATTTGGACATTACAGCAGTGGACGGGAGGTGTATACTCTTAGAAGAACTGAAAAGACTGTAAAGTGCTTCCATCCCTTTTAGTTTTAAAGTACCCTGTGACTCTCCAAATTTCCTATTAGCGGAAAATATTATACCCAGATAAAAATAGCTTGGTACAAACTCCAACGTTTTGTCAGTAAATGTAAAAACTGAGGAACCTAGAACCTTTTGGGTGGAAAACTCTAAGCACTCAGTTTTCTCGGTGTTTACTCTCAGGTGGTTATTCTTTGCGTATATTTCTAAATTTTCTAAAATGTCTGTAACCCGATAGGTGTACTTGAGAACATAATTAGGTCGTCTGCAAACAAAAATGACTTATGACTTATTATTCACAACTATAGGGTCGCATTCTCCAGTAAAGATTTTACGAATGCCATCTATAAATATTTTAAACAGAGTAGGGGAGATCGCAAAGCCTTGCCTTACCCCAATTGTCGATAGTAGAGGCGGACCTCAGCACTTGGCAGTTTTAGTAAGATAATAGCTTGTGGAGTACAAGGACTGTGTAAAATTTCAAGTATTTTACCAGTTACACTGCATTTACGTAAGTTGTTAAACACTGTACGATGTCAAAGGTTTTCCTGAAGTCAACAAAATCTGCAAATAGAGGTCTTTTTTCTCGTTTGCACTGACTGAAAATATTTTTGAGAACAAATGCACTATCGCTCGTGCTATGGTGTTCAGGAAATCCAAATTGGTTGTCGTTTTTTAGCCGGTAATCTTCAAGAAAATCATTTCTCTGGTTATTTATAATTTTGTAATTAATTTCCCGACAGCAGAGCTAACGGCAATGGCTCTTCTGTTGTTAGGGTCGTGTCGGTTACTCTTTTTATAAAGTACCCTTAGGGTGGACTTACTCCAATCAGTTGGATAATGATCAGATTCGAGCACTTGGTTAAACAACTTGACTGTTTCGTCTAGTATGTAGAGTATTACAGTTTTTAGGAGTTCGATGGATATATTGTCGGGGCCTGGAAACTTTTTATTTTTTTATTTGTCGGAGTGCTTTCCTGATTTCCCCCGGGGATATTATGTCACAGTTTAATATTTGGGCTTTACTTTCAGCGCTCTGTGTTGGGGAAACAGTTTGTCAAAGAAAAGAACAGCGGTGTCCACAAAATCATTGTGCTGGCTGGCGATTGTGTGTTAGAAAGATAGTATCAATGCAGTGTACATGTATGTGTATGTCCTGTAGGCTATTGCCTTTTTCTCCTTCACCATCCCATCTCAACTCACCTCCAAGATCCCATAGAATCTAAGTTTGATTCTAATGGTCACTCCAAGTGTTCTAAGGATGACTTAATATTGCTAGGTTTTGTTGTAAATTGCACGAGTGTCCAAAAACATTGACAACATTGTGTCAGTCACCCTACACATCTACTCAAGTTAGTGAATATAATTGAGCTTATTAACCTACGCTAAAACACTATAAGATATAATTTAGAATAATTAGGCACCATTCAATTATTTTAGATATGAAGTATTCATCCTATTTGTAACTGGCTTTGCTTAAAATCTGCTCTATTTAAAAAAAAACGTGAAATATCTCCCTCTTGTGTTGTTAGAAAAAATGGAATAGCAGAAAAGGATCAGTAATATGACTAAAAAACTGGACTTTTTGTGTTGAGGATTCATTTTAGGAGGCTGAACTGGGTTGAAGGGGGTGTGTCCCCTACATGAAAAGGGAAAAAAAAGTTCCTCTCAAAAATGGGGTGGTGAGTGCTCTTAAGGCGATAAAAAGTGTTTTCAGCCCTGTGAAGGGGAATTTTTTCCAGAACCCAGCCCACCCCTGTTCTTTTCGGAAAAAAAAGATTCCTTATCGTAGAAGAAAGTTTATTCTTCTCCATTCTCTTGAACTTCAGTCTTCTCCAGTTTGTTCTTGGTGGGATCTGACTTTAGAATCTCTTGTTTTCAGGCCATTTCGTCACTTAATTTATCGTAAGCAGTTTGAATGGAAACTTCCGTATTCTTCAGATCGTTCCTGATGGGAGCCGTCTTTGGCATCTCTTTCGTTAGCTTGTTTACACTTTGATTGGCATCTTCGTTTTTCCGAATGAGCTTTTGGCTCTTCGTCTCCATCTCTAACCATCGACACGTACCATAAGATGGCTCCACACATTTTTCTTCTTTTCCATAAAATCTGTGCTGTCTAGGTTTCTCCTACCTGTACACTACGATTTCAATTGAACCAATTCTTAGAAAGTCGGCTTCAATCCGGAATCGTTCTTGAAGATCTGTATGTGTAAGCCATCTTTGAATCTGAGCACTGTTGTTGATACAGACAGCTTTACTCGGAATTTAGAACACAAACGAGCTAAAACAATGGCAAACCAAAGAGAGGCAGCGGTTTAAGATTTCAAAGAGTGTGTCGATAAAGGCTGGGGTGGAGGTGGGGGGTTCTGTTTAATATGTTATTTCGTCTTCGCCCGAAGAGAAGTTTTACATTTTCGGGTGATGTCAGTGGTGAGTATAGGGACCGTGAGATTCCCATCGTTGCCAGGTTCCAGTGTTGGGGGGAGATTACGTTTGAAACATTGTTTATTGTGATTTTCAGACTCATCAATTTCATCTTTGAAGATAACACCTTCGTGTGTTTATGAATTTCCTTAAGTAATTCGGCAAAATTGTCTGCTTTTGCCTTGCCGTCGTGGTCTTTTGTGCTGTCGGTCCGTTCGAGGGGGAAGCCTTTTAAGCTTTCGTTTTTTTTGTCCTGTTAACAATTTAAAGCGGTCCCCAAACTTTTGCCAGTTGTTTGATACTGGAGTTGTGGTTGTGGGAGGGGAAGGGGGGGGGGAGGGTAATGGAAAGTGTAGTGTCAGGTTGTAATATCTGATTTTTTAGATAGTTAATCTGTAGGGCGTTATTATCTGGGCCTTTTTAGTTGGGGAACTGGTGATTGTTGGGCGCTGGATGGCTAGGGCTCGATGACATGTGTAGCGTTGCTGCTTCGTTTCTTGACCCGTCTTTGGCCATTTTCTGTAATGCCTTTGTTTTATTAGGTTTCTGTTTTGGGGAGTTCAGAATAGACTGAGAATTTTCGATATCTGAGGCGGTGACGAGTTCGAATTCGGACTCACAGTCTGAACCCGTGTCATCGAATGGTCTTTTACCAGCGGTTTTGTTTGGGGTTTCCCTCGTTCCCCGACGGAATCTGCTGAGACTCACAACTCTGAGTTTGCAGCAGCTGGGACAAGTTTTTGTCCTCGATGTGTGCAGCAATATCAATTTAGTATTGGTGCCCCCCCCCCTAGGGGAGGGGGGGCTTGGTCTCGGAAATCTCTATGATTTTCTTATCATGCCTTTTTGGTTGGTTAGGACTGACGATCCCCAGCTCTTAGCTGTCAGCCACCGCAATGATAAGTGGTGGGGCTGTTGAGCTGGCAGTGGGGGTGTGGTTTGGAGAGATAACCTCCAGAATTTTTACATCCAAGGTGCTCAGTTTGGCCCTAAGCGCTGTCTTTTCCTTCTCGTTCTCACTTCTTTCTCTTTTTCTGTCAGCCTTCTCCTTCCCTCTTTCTGCTGTGAATTCAGCCTCACGTGTTCTGGCCTTGTTATCCTCCTGGAGTTGTCTCAGGAGGTCACTTTCTCTTTCTTTCGCACTATCTTCCATTTTGCGGAGCTGCTTAGATAGGATTTCGAATTGCTCACATTTCCGCTCCTTTTCTGTTACGGGTTGGTTACGGATTGCTTCATTTTTGGACCTTGAGTTCAATTTCTGCAGTATTCATGCATCTGTCGGAGAGATCGGCTTCGCCAGTCTTCACCAAGGCGGCGATCGATTTCTTCCAGGCTCCGGCGCTAGAAAAGCCAGAGAAACGTGTGAAAGAGGAGGGTCATCGATACCACCATTTCAATTAGATATGGTTTAGTACTGAGTAAAATGTTAACAGTAGAATCCCACTACCACTGTTGTTATTACTAGTGGTACTTTCGTCTTGTCTTTGCTTTATTTGCTCGCTCTTATCTCCATCGTTTTATCCCCATCCGTCTTAGTCTCCTTGGGATCTTTCTTGGTATCCTTTTTGAGTTCTTGTACAGAATATTTTGAAGATGACGTTTTAGTTTGAGACAGGATTGCATTGTGTCCGCTCTCGTCGGAGGTCAGAACACAAAAGAGAATTGTGCCACTGGCACGCCCTTTTATAAACCAAAGGTATGTGACAGTACATCGAGTAACTTCCCTAAAATCCCCATTTCTGTATCACAGGGCTGCTACGATATGCTTCCCGAATGGTAAGATATTTATCACGATTCAATCTGCACGATACGATATGCATCATAATATACATAATCTCTCATGCCGTGCAAGTACAACTGTCAAATACTTTGAACAACATGTATTCATTTCCAGTGGCTTCCTTTTATTAAAATATTTTAAATGCATTCTTTAAACAATATGTTACTTCCCAAAGTGATGACCATTGGGATTCATTTATTTCAAGTTTTGATGTTATGACCCGTTTTCCGGTATTTTTGCCTTTCAGAAAATATGTTCAAACAATTCAATCTCTTATATCTTGTTTGACAGAGCTCTGTGAGCTCTGTCAAACAAGACATAATGGATTAATCAAATAGTTACTTTGCAAAACAACCTTTGGTTAACAGAATAATCCGGTATTATTTATTTATTTATTGGTGTTTATTTATATACTTATGCACAATGGCTAATCATGACCATGACAGTTTTACGGGTGGAGGAAGCCGGAGTACCTGGAGAGAACCACCGAGCAACGACGAGCAGCTGCCAGCTCCCCAACATCGTAACTCCGCACTGCAGCACAAGCAGGGTTAGATTGGTTGAAGACATGCGTACCATGGACGTGCAGTTCGCCTTAGTACACGGCGTCATCGTACCCCCATGTGGACAATCGGTGTTACGTGCCTTGCCCAAGGACACAACGCGGGAGTCCGAATCGATCACTCAGACGGTCACCCATCCAACGATTAACCGGGCTCGACGTTGCTTAACTTCGGTGATCTGACGTGAACCGGTTACCGCAACGCCACCGCGCCCCCGAATAATCCGGTGTTAATGGCACATTTAGCATCCTCAATGCTGGAATGCAAAAACAGGATTTCACTGCACCAATTTTTAAAATCGACGAAATTGTTTTGCCTGATAGTATTTATATTTATTGTATAGCGATACATAGTGAACAACCATACATATTGAATCGAGAGCAATATATCGCGATTCAAGCGTATCACGATTAATTGTTGCAGCCCTACATGATGATCAGCCTTTTTTCCGAATAAGTTTATCCTTTGATAAGGTTAGCTCTGAATTTGGTGCTTGTATGGAATAAACGGTGCTCTCACGATTTTGGTCAATGACAAATTATATCATACATTGTATCAAATCACCATTAGCCGTCTTGACCGTGGTCTTGACTTCACCGTGGTTAGAGTGAGATAGAAATCGCTGTAGTTTTCTATTTCTGTCCAGCCTTTCAATTTCAGTTTTCTTTGGATCTTCAAGTTTTCTTGTGCTCTTCAGAGCAGATGTTCTGTTTATGCCTCCCCATGCTAAAGTTTTAACTAACGGCTTTTCAACAGTACAGTGCGGCCGCCGTGGGCTGGCCAATTTCTACGGGTGGGCAATATTTCCACAGACGCAATAATTTTAGATTCAAAACACTAATCATAGGAATAAACATAAAAAATGTAATTAATGAAGCACCGGCTACAACCAAGTACTTCATTAATTAAAATTTTACTGATGCTGATTATTATTACCTGTTAAACGCATGCGTAGACACCTCTGCCCACGCGTGGATTACGACCAGACCATGGCGACTGTACTACTTTCAGAGATGGATTACCTACCATGTCTTCACTCGGCGGTTGTCGTAGAATAAATGAGTAGTTGGTGTCCAGAAAATTCTATTCCCACCTCTCTCGGTGCTACAACAGGTGTAATCACTGATGAGAGAAAATCACATTTCCGTGATAGACTATTTTTTTGTATCCGTTGACGACGTTGAGACATTATCGTAAATAAACAGCCTCAATACACTGTCGTACTCTCACAGTTAACCGGGCTCCAGTGTATTTAATGGTATTCGATCTTCGAGGATGTTCGAAGCGCATCTGCATAAACAGGTAATTAAATCTCCACGTTCCATTCTTATACTTCTTTATTTCGGTAAATCGGTCTTCAGCATTTCTCTATGTCTGGTCTTCATGTCTGAGTTCATTTCTTCTTGGGAAGTAATGGTCTTCGTGCCTCGGTCTGTTGTCTGATATAGAATACAGTACGGCCGCCGTGGACTGGTCACTTTCCACGAAGTGGGCAGTATTTCCACGGACGCAACAATATTAGATTACAAACACTAATTATAGGAATAGTCATCAAAAATTTAATAAATGAAGCACCGGGTACAACCCGGTGCTTCATTAATTAAAATTTTGCTGACGATTTTTATTACCTGGTAAACGAATGTGTGGACATCACTACCCACACGTGGATTACGACCACTCCACGGTGACTGTACTATACATCTTGGTACAATATCTGCAAGGAAACCTCTTTCAGAGATGCTCTTGTAGCAAAGATACTTCTCACGTGGTGTGGCCAATTATTATAGAACCCCGAAAACACCGTGGAACAGTATCTGCACCGAAACGGGAACATGTGTTCACAAGATGACGGTCAGGACACAAATGGTGAAAGAGCAAGCAAACCGAAGGTTTTAGTGCACCGAAGGCGCACAGGGACGGTGTAGGGTAAACTAACCCCTTACGATCCCTTTAGCAGTACAATGGTACTTTCCACATCCAGCAGCCGCACATGAGGTGATAGTTGGTGGTTGTTAATCTGTTCTTCGAGTGTCCAAAGTTTTCCAGTTATATAATATGGCTCGTCGAGAATATCCACTTCCTTCATTGACAAGTTTACTCTGTCTTCGGAAGTTGAAGATAGTGATGGCTATAAGGGTAGTCCATATACACTCCGTGAGTTTGCATGAATGTGTCTGTATCTGTTCTATAGTTTCGCTGTCGGTGTGTCCGCAAATAGGTGTGATATGATGCTATCAGTGATGAGTTGGTCGAGACAAGGTCAAACTATGAGCGCCACACAGCAACGACGATGCTGGCATCTATTGGGGGGGGGGGGGGGGGGGGGGGGCTATACTTATGCAGCAGGTAGTTTTTGCCTATCCGTTGGTTGCGGTTGATGTTCGGGGAGGGGCTCGGAGGGGCTACTCGTAGGGTGTGGTTTTGAACGCATTAGAGTTTGGTAAGGTTTGTTTTTGATTTTTTTATTATGAGTTCCTGAATCAGAGAACTGGTCGGATAACTGATTTATAGAGTTTCAATTAGGTATTTTTTGTTGGCACCCCAATACTTGCCTCTTATCTTTTTTAGGAGGTTAATTCTTTTTGGGGACTCTGGTTACAGTATATAAAATGTGGGTGTTTAGGGATAGTTTCTTATCGATAGCTATTCTTTGAAGTTTAGCCTCGTCGCAAGTTTCAAGTTTGGTGTTATATTGGTACAGGTTGATGGGTAGCACACTTAATTTTTTTGTTATGATTAGTTTTGGGGTTGTATTAGGGTTAAGCTTGATGCACCACGTTGTACACCAGTCTTCAGGGTCCTCAAGGTCGTCTTGAAGTCGGCGCTTGATGATGACACTAGCAGTGTAGAGTCCTTTTTCTCCCCCATCTTTTTAATGACATATTGTGTATTATAATTCATCGCCTGAGTGCTATAATGTCCTATTTCTCCCCCCCCCCCCACACACACACACTATACGTGAAACATACGCATGTCCCGGGTGAGACAGCAGGGTGGGATATTTCTACACATTTATAATGTTATTATGACGTTATGCATATCGTATCAGTTTCTTGCTACCAACTAACTTATACTGACGTCATCGGAATGCAGTGTGATCAAAGTTTGATGCTCTAAAACTCTTCAACCCTCAAGCTGCCACCGTTCCTAATCGATTTCGTGGTATATAACCTTGGTATATACATAACTTGTGCATGCTCTTTCCGATGGCGTCATCAGTTTTTTTTTCAAAACAACGAATACAAAATGAGTTGATTGACTCAGCACGTGACTCCCGATTACCTCTGGCTAACGTAATCGCTGCATGGTGGGCGAGGGGGGCAGTGGGAAGAAAAATCATCCTCGATGAGTCTGAAGGTGGGAATGAGGAAATTTCACCCTCGGGGCAAGATATTTGAACCAGACCCTCGGCAAGCCTCGGGTCTGGTGCAGATATCTTGCCCCACGGATGAGATTTCCCCATCCCACCTCCAGACTCATCGGGGATCATAATAGTCATCAGCGACCTTTAAGATTTCGACCTAGTTCTCACCCACTTTGTGGATGTCGTTTACATAATTAAAGAAGAGGAGTGGGGTGAAGACTGACCTCCCCTTCATCTGATACTTCGCGATTTACCCTTACTTTAATTTTCCGGTCAGTTAGGAAGAAGGATATAGATCGGAGTATTTTAAGGGGGTGGAGGTGGGGTGGGGTGGGGTTCATTTTAGCAGTTTTATACTTCATGCCGATATGCCATACTGAGTCGAAGGCTTTTCCGACATCCAGTAAAACCGCTGTCCCAATTTCTTTCTTATCATATCAGCTGATAGACGTGTTCTAAGGCCTTCTTATGATTACGGTAGGCTCTTTTCCATATTGAAAAAGTTTATAGACTCAACAAGCGGGTTCTGAGTTTGTTGGTAATTGCGCGTTGAAATATGTTGTCCAAACAATTCAGAAGACTGATAGACTATCCGGGTTGGAGATCATCACGCCCACGGTTATTTTCGCGCATTTTAGAAAATAAACAAATGAGCGGCAGTTGTTTAGGATTTCAGTAAATCTCTCGATAAAGGGAGGGTGAGGGATGGGGTCTGTTTAAGGATTTTTTATGCGATTTCGTCTTCATCGGGTGAAGAGGAATTTTTGCATTTACGAATGATATCCTTGAGTTAATTGGCCAGGGTTGGGACCGCGAGGTAAAGTTCCGTTCAAAGATTTGTTTGTTATGGCCTACAAACTCTTCGTCTTCCTCTTCGAAGTCGTCATCGAAGTTAAAACCATCGTGAGTTTTGTGCGTTTCCTCGAGTAATTCGGAATATTATGATCCCCGATGAGTCTGGAGGTGGGATGGGGAAATCTCACCCGAGGGGCAAGATATTTGAACCAGACCCGAGGCTTGCCGAGGGTCTGGTTCAAATATCTTGCCCCGAGGGTGAGATTTCACCCTTCTCACCTTCAGACTCATCGAGGATAATTTTTCTCCCCCCATCATGCAGCGATTACGTTAGCCAGAGGTAATCGGGAGTCACGGGCTGATTCAATCAACTCATTTTGTATTCGTTGTTTTGAGAAACTGATGACACCATCAGAAAGAGCATGCACAAGTTATGTATATACCAAAGGTATATACCACGAAATCGATTAGGAACGGCGGGAGCTTGAGGGTTGAAGAGTTTTAGAGCATCGAACTTTGATCACACTGCATTCGACGTCAATGTGAATTAGTTGGTAGCAAGAAACTGATATGATATGCATAACGTCATAATAACGTTATAAATGTATGACGTCACGTGGGTGGGGTGAGATACATCTGTCTCTCCCTGCTATCTCACCCGGGACACACGTGTGTTACACATGCAGTGGGGGGAGAAAAGATATTGACTGACCGGCCTTTGGTTTGTCATCAAGGGCTTTGTGTCATCGGCCCAATAGAGTGAGGACCTATTTGATCTTTTGCTTTTCTGTCCCGTTAACAGTTTAAAACTACCCCAAAGGTCTCTGGGCTCGTGTTGGCCGTTCAATTTTCCACCAATCGCGGTTTTCGTTTTTGATTACCTGTTTGCCTTCGACGCGAAGACGATTATAAATGGTTTAAGATTCGGCTCTTTTATTACTCTTTTATTAGGTTCGGTGTTATAGGTTCTGAAGGCTTTTCTTTGTTCTTTTATTATTTCCATCATTTTAGCTGAGATCAAGGCTGGGAGGAGTTAAAATTTTCTTTAACACGTTAACGTGTTAAATAATTCTGCGTTAACGTGTTAAATGACATTAAATGTTAAAATAAACAAAATTGTAGTTTTACAAACCAATTCCGGCCATTTTTATTGATTTGAACTTGAATATGATTGAACTCACGGACAGTACGTCCCTTGAGTTCCAATGTGTTCTATGTGCCTACTGGCACATAGAACACATTGGAACTCAGGGGACGAGTAGTTAATATAGTTCTCTCAGGTTATCGTAAAGTCTAACATTCAGCGATATTTTCATGCAAGAAAACAATCGCTGCGGCCGTATGCTTAGAAAGAGACATCCGCCATTGCTCGAATACCAATCCGTATATGGAAAATAGGCGTTCCGATGAAGCTGATGTTGTTGGTATCGCCAAATATCCGCCGGCCAATTTCGCCAACGTTGAAAGTAGGGCTTCAAAGTCTCTCCACCAAATCAACGGGCCGCCTAATTAACCACGCAATGCTACATAATAGATGCTTATTGACGTTGTTAGTTTCTGCGTCCTTCGTGTCGTTTCGCTTAGGTAATTGATATTGGGTGTGGCAATGTTACTGTTGAGGCTATCATATATGAAGTTACGCGCGGCATGACTATGAAAGGGTCGACAATGCGACAAAGTTTCATTTAACTGAGTGAAACGAAAGAATAGATGACCTATACATATACTTTATATGAGTCACGATGAGTACAAAATCATTCCTGATGCACCCTAAGAAACTTCATAGATAAATGTTAATAACTTAGCTAAATTTTTTTAACTTTGTGAAAATAATTTAACACGTTAACGTTTGAAGCGTTAACTGCTCCCAGCCCTGGCTGAGATGCAGTATTTGGTCGAGATAAATAGTCAAAGAACTGCAGATCACCCCTGTTTATACCTTCACAATATTAGTCCACTGATGATGCGTGATGTCAGAAAGATATCCTCTGAAAGTTTTCATCCAAATGTATTCCCCAATACAGTACGGCCGCCATGGACTGGTCACTTTCCACGAGTGGGAAATATTTCCACGGACAACATACTATTAGTTTCCAAACACTTATTATAGGAATAATCATCAAATAATTTAATTAAAACCTTTTACCAAACATGAAAAGCAGACGACACTTGCAAAAAAAAATCTTGAATAACTAATTTTTTTCATTTTTTGTCTCAAAAACATAGGTTATGACCCCTCGTTACGTGGGCGGATGCGGGCGATTCGTACGGTAAAGGGTTAAGCTCAGTCGAATAGTTAGAAGCCAAATGTATCACCAAAGGGAGATAACTGCGTATGATTAGAATGTTGACGGGGTTTAGATGAATGAAGTGGTCTGATTGGTTTGTAAGTTGCAGTAAAATGAACTGATTGGAAGATCTGGATAAAATAAAACAAGAACTGGGGTACCCGGAATGGAGTTAGTACTAGCCACAACAGAGCAGAAAAGCTAAAAAAATAGTAAAAATAATCTAAAATTGTTCCAACTGAAATACTCTTTTACGCTGTTGGAGTATACTCCTGAACAATCGAGTAGGATTGGGTAGACAGACATTATAACATGACTTATAAATACATATAGCAGAGGATTCCGAATGAATCCGAAATAGTAAAATAGCTTCCGGGTCTAATTGGGTAATTAGATTTACTCCCATTGAATCGAACGCATCCATAGAAGACATCCATAGTATCCACAGAAGCGTTTCAGGCCCATAATAACCACGTGCCATCGAAGATGGCGATCTGGATAGGTAGAAATCGAGGATTCTGGGTGAATCCAAGCCAAATAAACAACTGTCATGTTGTTTGTGGAATTTAGATTTACTCTTATTCAATCGTTCAAACACTCCGAACACACCACCCACCACTATTAGAAGCCTTTGAGGCACGCAGCAACCGTGTACCATGATAGAAACCATGGTGGTGGCTTGCCCGATACGAAAGGTGCAACGGAAACACGTGTAACCCTAACAACACGCGCTGCGCATGCGCACTAACACTGTGTAGCACTATTGTAATTATGCCACAGCGTGAAGCCATGACCAAGACAACTCCACATTACGTAACAGGGGTTACGTGATTATGACGTCACATGAGATGCCCTGATGAGATCCCATTGAAAGTGGTTTATTCACCTCCCTCGTACAACTTACATTCAGCGCCATTCTTCAAAAACAGATGAGCTTAATCCGCAAGTCCCGTTTTACAACTTCGAGAAAGATGTTTAGAGGATATTCTGCTACACCAACTACTTCCACAGTTATATGCAAAGAGCGACACAAGAAAATGAGACTTCACCGGGCGTAACGGCGCTATTCACAAAAACGTCATTATTTTTCAAGTTTTGCCAACAAAAAATACGCCAGCCTTCTTCACAAAAACGCAACAAAATATAGCTTGGAAATGACTCGTCGAGCTACACTAGTAGGCAAATTACAGCTTTTCGACAAACATTGCTCGTTAACCGATACTGTTGGGCTCAAATAAAAATGAAAATTTGTAGTAATTCAAAACAATAACAGAATCGACAGAAGTTTTTGTCACTAATGAACAGCCTGAATAGCAAAAGTGCGATACGTAAATAAATCAGCAGTTGCAGATGCCTTAAAAATTATCGGAAAACCAATCGTAAAAGAGAGTATTGTATTATGTTTAAGGAATCAATCGACTGAATGCTTCCATAAAGAATCGTTATACTCTTAGATCCACGTGTCATCAAAGCAACGGTATATGGTATGTCAACAACAATCGGTTGATATTTGTGCTTTTTTCTCTTTGATGATTATGGTGTTCTGTTCTGTAGCTGTCACTAGGTGGAGTTGAGAAAAAAACAAAACATATTTGGCTGGACATCTTATCAGACGTCGTCGCTGATTGATTCAAGCTTCATCTTTGCGAGTTTGACCAATGGCCAATGAGTCGAAAATTCACCAATAATTCTCCAAATGTGTTTCTTCTGAAATTAGAAATATCTGTGGACGAGGATCAGACTTGTGCATATTGCGGGGACGAAACGAAACAAATCAAAACAGGCTTCTGATATTCCATGAGCGGATCTAACCCTTTTCTGGGGGGGGGGGGGGGGGGGAGGTATACACGCACGGATGGGGCTCCATTACCAGGAGCTTTGGGGGAGCAGCTAGTGTTAAATACCATAGAAACTGGAGCTTTGGGGGAGGTATACACGCACGGATGGGGCTCCATTACCAGGAGCTTTGGGGGAGCAGCTAGTGTTAAATACCATAGAAACTGGAGCTTTGGGGGAGCAACCATTTCCGGTGCAAAACTTCGGCTCCATCCAGCTTGATCAGACATGTGGTATACATACTGCATATGTATTATGCTATGGTAATTATAGTGATATATGCACGGGTATGGTTTGGGGTGTATAGTATGGGTGCGTGGTGAAAAATTTATGGGAAAGGTGAGATTTTTCTTGAAGGTTTTTCCCCCGAAACGGTTGAGGATGCCAATGACGTTGTGACGTCATGATGCGCTCGCGACGCCATAGAAACGTTGTTCGCTGTTGCTGTCCACTGTACAATCCGACATTACGTTGTTCGGTTCAGGGTGTATCGTGTCCCCTGTAAGACGTTGGCACTTCTAATCCACCAAATGCTTTATACTATCCTCTGACTGGTAGAGGTAGTACTAATGCCAGGCGGTATTATTTAGTGGGTAGTAATGCATTGTTGTGTAGTGCGGAATTGAGAGGTAGTCCTTGGTAGTTTAGAATAGTAGTATAGGATGTACTGACTGTACCTCTGTTGGTCTACTGTTATCATTAATACTATTGAGGCACATAAGGCATTATACTGTCCTACAGTTGGTACTGGTAGTCTGTTATGCTAGGCCAAGTGGTATTGTGGGTTGGATTAGGGTGGGGGTAATGCATTGTTGTCTAGTGCGGGTGTGTGGGGTGAATGATCTCTCTCCCTGTCGGTCTACTGTTTGTCTTTGGCACTACTAACCCACTGGATGTGTTTCACCATCGGCGTTAGTATAGGTAATGTATAATGCTAAGCCATGCGTTATTGCGCGATAGTCCTCGGTAGTTTAGAATGGTAGTATAAGAAATACGCTCTGCACCCATATTGGTATTTTGTTAACTCTTGGTACTATTAACCCACCCAGGGCGTTATATGGTTCTATACTTGTTATGGGGTAGTATGTAATGCTAGGTCATGCAGTATAATGCTTGGTTGTATGGTGCTGTAGTGTGGGATGAACAGGCTGTACCTCATAAGTCTACTATTAGCCTTTAATACCAATATCCATGTAATGCGTTGTTCTGACTCACAGTTGATATAGGTAGTGCGCAATGCTAGGCCAAACAGTATTATGGTGGTGGAGTGAGGGTAATGATTGATCGTCTAGTGCGGTAGTATACAATATCCGATATTTAGCCCCTGGTGAGCTATTATTAGCCCCAGAGAACCACCCAATGCTTTGTACTGTCCTACGGGTAGTTTGGAATGCTCGATAATGAGATTGTGGTAGGGTATATGCTTGTTTCCAGTATCACAGTAGGGAGTAGGTTGTCTTATGGACATTCCAAGACTTGGCTGATGGTAGAAGTCGTGATCTGTGATAGCCAGCAAGCCCGTATTAGTATGACAAGTCAGTAGTAATGGTACAAGATTGTATGGTGGTAGAAGACTATAGTATTGGGTGACTACATCAGAACTTAGGACAGATGGTGATGTGTATGGACAAGTAGTGTTCTTGGACCTTTGAGGTGTGGGGTGGTCAGGAAACCAGCTGCCGATCGGATGCTGCGAGCTGTTTTAGAGCTTGCAATCCACTTTGCACTTGCAGCACCCCACTTTCGGCACCCCACTTTCGGCACCCCATTTTTACGAGAGGGGTCAAAGAGTCGCAAGAGAAATTACTCATTGAGCAACTACTCTCATGTCTCTTTAGCGCATTCGATGAAATCATCATACATGTTTTTCGGCACCCCACTTACATAATCCGTTTAGGACATAGAACCACTTTTTCTGAAATGAGTCGACTCTTCGGCTTAAAAAGGGGTTATATGTCCTGAAGGGGTTCTATAAATAGGGTGCCAAAAAGCGAGGATGATTACCAATACCTATATCAATCATAGGATAGTATAAAACATAAGGTTAGGTGAATCGGTAGAACCAAGGACTAACAGGGAACCTACAGGGGTATATAGCGCCCATACTATACTACTATGGGCCTGTTGTACAAAAAGCCCGACACACTCTGACCCGTACAATGTAATGTCGGATTCGGATTGTACATTGGACAAAAACAGCGTTTAGCGTTTGTATGACCTCGCGTTCGCAACGTAATGTCACAATGTCATTGGAAACGTCAACCGTTCGCGGGGAAAATCTCACATTTCCCATTAATTTTCCATCACATACCCATAATGTATACACCAAACCATATCGCACAGGGCCTAACATTTTCTTCCGGTTCAGTAATGTAGGCGAACGAAAAATTTTCGTTCGTCAACTTTACTTAAGCTCAAGTAAATGGCAAGAACGCCGACCTGAATTGCCCATGGTATTAATTTACTTACTCATCTGGAACCATAATCTCTATGTTAATAAACTGTTTTCTTTGACTGAGAAAATAGAGTGCCATGATGTAAAACACTGTTGGAAAGACCTCTCAGAGCCCCCTCCAACAGTTTATCTCACAATCGGGGCGTTTTTGCCGTGAGGCGAAGCCGAACCTAATATTGCTTTCTCTGATATGTATTTTACACTGTATCTGCCAACTAAACCCTGTAACGTATTTTTTATGCACGGCATGCTAAAATGTCACCGGGGAAGTTAACTCAACGAATATTTAAATTATGCGCACTTTTCGGCATCTTGGGCTGGTTTGTAGCCTGTTATTGCGATTTTCCTGAACGCTCGCGCCGAGGCTTCTCTCTTGAAGTTAAAGGATTAGCTTTCGCTATGAAATGTGGAAAACTCCTCCTCAATAAACTCTGGACGGCATATTTTAAAATATAATAAACCTTTTCGCCAAGAGGGATATTTAATTCACCAGTAAATTAATCATTGCAAAAGTAACAACCAAATTCACGTTGACTAAACACACAGTTGCTCCACTTCGCAAGACAGTATTCAGTAAAGTGAATCCCAGTGACGTAATTTTCTCTGAAGTGTAACGTCATCACTGATCTCAATATGGAGATCAATAGACGCTATTCTATTTTTCATTTTACGTCTTTCCATCGATAAGGCAAATGAAAAACTTCCTCTTAAAATAGTTTTATAACACATTTTGTGGTCAATATTGTGAGATAAATTTATCATCACCACGGTGTGTGTCTCCGGAAATTCTGATCACGTCTCGTTGTAGGCACAGAATCGCATTTCGACTCGCCCTAACAGGCTCGTCGAAATACTGTTCTGTTCCTACAACTCGACTTGATCTGAATTCCCAGAGACACACACTTTGGTGATAATATGTATGTATTACAACACAACACTTCGTTTGAATGAAAGAACTCCCAATAATAGGCTGCAGTACTCTAGGTTGCACATCTCTAATACTGGTAATCATTTCAATAATGTTTGGCTTTCTTTTGCCCCGAAAATTGAGAGAACGGTGGCTCATTGGTTAGAGCGGTGGACTTTAAACTAAAAGATTGACGATTCGATCTTGATCAGCGGTAACTGCCTTGTGCTTTTGGACTACCCATGTTGGGGTACGGCGACGCTGTTTACTGTGGCGCACTGCACGTCGATAGTGCACTGCCATCAATCGATGCTAACCCCGTTACTGCAGAGCTAGTATGTGTGGGAGTCTTATAGTTGGTCGCCTCTGCTCGGTGGGTCACTCCGGGTACTCCACCCGTGAAACTGTCAAACGCGATGTGACCCTGGCTGTTGAGAGTGGTGTCATTAAAACCTTTAACCCTTTACCTAACACAGATCATATCAAAATCTATTATTTTAAATATCATTTTTCAAATAATTTCAACAAAACTATATCATGTGACCCCTTGTTGGAACGAGCTCGGGGAGCTCGTTCCAACGAGGGGTCACATGATATGGTTTTGTTGAAATTTTTTGAAAAATAATATTTTTTCAACTGCTGAATTTGCATATTACGCGGGCGGATGCGGCCGATTCGTTGGGTAAAGGGTTAAACTAACAAACCCCGACATTCATCAAAGGATCATCCGAAAAACGGGGTTCATAAAAGAATAAGGTAACCCTTTACAGGCCGCCCTAGTTTTTTTAAAGCTTGTACTGACCAGAATAAGGGGGATTAAGTAACTAATATGTAAACTGAATTTTTCCTTCAACCTTCCACCGAACAAAACGATCAAACTGCACTCCTGACATTATTTAAAAAGTATTTCCCTTGAAATTAGTTGACGTGGGATGGAAGTCTAATTTAGAGCAACGAAAACACCTATGTCTTATGACGTCAGTAGAAATTTAAGCCAAGTTTCCTTCTGTCACTTTCATTAAACGAAAGCAACAAGCAGCACTTGGATCTGTCGGTTATTTTCGTTTATTAAAGTAGCAAAAGGAAACTTGGCGTTTTAGACAAGCTAATTAGAAGCAACCAGTTCTCAGATAATCCATCATTATGAATATCTATCGGTATGATATCTCCCAACAATAAGCGTCCACTTTGCCTTTTTGTTTAGCGAATGTATTTTTACTGTAATTTGCAAGTTTTATTCCTCCCCGGAAAAACAATTAACAAATCTCATCGTCTGAACTTTTAGTATAATATAAAGGAAAGAGTCTGTATTATATGTCACGATGCGCACGCTGTTGATATGATGAACAGAAAAAAAGTTACAGAACATCAAAACATGGTGAAACGTCATTTTTTTATTTCTTATTTTTTTTCTTATATTTAACCCTTTAACCCAACGTAACCGTAAAAACCGGTCAGCGCTATTCACAAAAATCGCAAATTAATTTTCATTATTTTTTTCATTCGTCGAGCTCGTTCCAATGAGGGGTCATAACCTATGTTTTTGAGACAAAAAATGAAAAAAGTTAGTTATTCAAAAATTTTGTTTGCAAGTGTCGTCTGCTTTTCGTGTTAGGTAAAGGGTTGAAGGGGTTCCAACAGAGAATAAATAGAGAGTAATCGCTTGACTGGACTGGTTACGTGAAATAATTGAGGTGAGGGACGTTGTACAAACACAAGTGGGCGAATGCGCACGAATGTTTTACAATATAGTCCCTCGCCTCGAATGAATTATTTCACGTAACCGGTCCAGTCAAGCGATTACTCTGTTTATTACATTTCATTATTAACGATAATTATATTATTTAACCCTTTACCTAACGAAACGGCCAAAAGCGACCAGCGCTATTCTGAAAAATCGCCAATTAATTTTCATTATTTTTTCATTTTTGTCTCTAAAAGATAGGTTATGACCCCTCATTGGAACGAGCTCGTTTAGCTCGTTCCAATGAGGGGTCACAAGCTATGTTTTTTGATACAAAAAATGAAAATAATAGATATTCAAGAATTTTTTTTGCAAGTGTCGTCTGCTTTTCATGTTAAAAAACAAAAAACAATGTAGTCCCCATTACACCCACGGCAAAGCGTCTTCGTTTTCGCACACGGATACATGACACAATTGTTGATTGCATAATTCACTTGTGAAGTTATCGTTTATAATCAAACCCGAAAATCCCAGTAAATCACACTTCGGAAAGTAATAAACGTTCACATTCATCGGGGAAAAAAATTGTAAAAAGCCAGCTCCTGTATTTTTATACTACTCTACAGGAAAATGCCAGAGGTTTGTGAAATGATGCGCGTATCGATATCAAGGCGTTAACATGTCGAAATTTGAATCTGTTTGAAATCCTCAAACTCTAATTGTTAAATTCAATGACAGCTAAAGGAAAGTAAGGGGAGCTAACTTTCCCGTAAATCTCTCCCACTGACGAAAATTGTCAGCCATGCGCCCAGTGTTGTACCCACCCCTCTCCCATCCCTGTTCTCTGCCTTTGTTTGTATCTTTAGAAGTTAGAAGATAGACAGCCAATCTGGCTATGCCATCCTCCTACTGTGTATATTTTCGGTACTGTTTTGTACAGTTTTGTATGCAAGAAAAATTTTGTACAATTTTTATAACGTAAAACAAAATATCTATTAATCTCTATATCTGTGTATACACATTCTTTGCTCCCATTCACTATACACTACAGTCGCCGTGGACTGTTCGCAATCCACGCGTGGACAATCATGTCCACGCATGCGTTTACCAGGTAATAAAACCAACATCAGCAAATTTTTAATTAATGAAGCGCCGGGTTGTACCCGATGCTTCATCAATAACATTTTGATGATTATTCTCACAATTAGTGTTTCGTGGATACATTGCTTACCCTTGGAAAGTGACCAATCCACGACGGCCGTACTGTATCATCGTCGGCAATCACCCAACCCTCCCAATCCCCCCCCCCCCCCTCCCTCCAAATAAAACACCCCCTCTATTATGTCAACCGGATCAATTAACCAATGTCCGGTAAAAGCAGGTAGCGTTTGACTGACGAATACACCGTCAAAAATGGATAACTTTGACCCGGTATTAATTCAATGTACCAACACTGGCGGTATAATAATTGCTAATGAGATGTTGGATTACTCCCCTGCATCACTACCCTTCTGCTTTTGTAAAAAAATGAATGACGATAGGAAAATTTAACGAAAACGTGAATCGCTTTGTAAACACAACTGATGATGACATTTCGGAGACAAAATGGCATAATAGATACGTTACGGGAAGTTTAGTTGACGGATACTGTGTCACATGAGGTTCAATGAAAATAATAGTAGATGAGGCTTTAGCCGAGGCTAATATTATTCTCGCCGAGCTTTATGTGACACTGTATTAGCCAACTAAATATCCCCTAACTTACAATATACTACCATGACAAACTAGAACGAACAAAATGCCTCTTTGCACAACTATGAATAATCCTGCACCAGAATTGTGCACTCAACACAATATTAGTTTATAGACATTTTCCTATAATATGTTATCTGATGGACTTTGATCAGCTTTGTATTACGAAGACCATCATGTTTGTTTTATGAAAAAAGGAAAAAGATAAATTACTTCAAAAAGGAAACTGCCGAAGTGATTGGTAATATACTAACAAGGTCTTTATAACAATAAAATGTTTTCAAATGAATCTGCTGTGATGGAGGTCTTTGTATTCATAACCTTATATTAATATTCTGATAACCGCTTTATTTTTTCTCGCATTGATGGCATTCAGGTCCCGACACACTAAAGCTGCTTGTACATCGATGATTCATAAAAAACTATTTCGAAATCAAGACTGAGCTAACAGCAGTGGCCAAACTGTGGGGGTGGGTGGAGGTGTACAGTACGGCCGCCGTGGACTGATCACTTTTCATCGATGGGAATATTCCACAGACGCAATTATATTAGATTCCAAACACATATTATAAGAATAATCCTCAAAATTTTTATTCATGAAGCACCGAATACAACCCGGTGGCTCATTAATTAAAGTTCTGCTTGATTACAAATTTTATTACCTGGTGAACGCATGCGTGAACAGCACTGTCCATGCGTGGATTACGACCTGTCAGTCCGAAGTGGGGGGTGGGGGTGCTGTAACACCCCCAATAATTTTCCAGTTTGAACAAGCTCATATGATTGACGTCTTTCACATCACTTCACTCTTGCCGGAAATCATGTACTTTCTTCATCTTGCGTCACATGCGCAGTCGGGCTCATGCAACCTGGAGTCTATACAGTGGCGTAACGCCCATACAACGAGGTTTGAGGGGTCTCCTAAGGACCCCTAACAATTGCACGTTTTTATGGGTCCCCAACAATTCCAATATTGAAGGAAAAATCATAATTAAGAGTCTCAAAACAGTGTAGTAGTTGAAGCACTGAGGTTAGACAGCTTGCATAAAGAATCGGACCGATATTCTCTGAAACCAATTACGGGGTTGTGTATGTGGTACATGACAACATGAGACAGCAGTTCAAATTCTGATTTTAATTCATTCACAAACGTGTATGCATTCTGTACAAGTTGTTAAATCGTCGAAGCACTATCCGAAACCATCCAATGCCAACATGGCTCCTTCTCGGTTAAGGTGCTGAAGGAACAAACACAGAAACGAACGAAAGGACGAACGAAAATCGCCATCAGAAAGATTTTAATTAATGAAGCACTGGGTTGTAACCGGTGCTTCATTAATTAAATTTTTGTCTATTGCTCTTATGATTAGTGTTTGGAATCTAATATTATTGCGTCTGCGAAAATATTGCCCACCCGTGGAACGTGACCAATATACGACGGCCATACTGTAGCCACTAACCACCACTAGACCTTTTTAAGCTAGTCAAGGCCCGATGGATGTTATACTGAATAGAATGTTTGCACCCAGTGTCCCAGTCAGTGTGCGAGAATATTTAAGGAATAGTGAATGGCTTGGAGTTGACTACGCCCATATAGTGCCCAGTGAGGTGGTGTAGTTCCCGACGCGAAGCGGAAGGAACTACACCACCTCACTGGCACTATATGGACATAGTCAACGACAAGACATGCACTGATCCTTATACTATATCGAACACCCATCAAGAAAAACATTTGTCCAATTTGTTAATCTATTACCAAGGTAGCAGCCCTACCAACCAGCGTTATATAGAAAAAAAATACCATGTCAAATCGTTTGTAGTTTAAATCACAATTTTAAGCTGTCATTCTCGGTTCGAAACGCTGACTTGGATTATTGATATGAGCAGAAGACAAATTTTGAAACGGTCGGCAAGGGTAAACAAAACATTTCCCCAAACGGAACTGTGTATTCTAGAATCGCGCAACTCGCGAATGAAAGCTAAAATTTTCGAAACTTTACAACGCAGTTTGATAATTTCCACACATTTGTCACACACATACATTACTGAATGGGTCAGTACAAAATACGGATACAAAACTCCGAAGATTCAAATGAATTCCATTATTTATTCGTTTACTCCCCAAAACATACAATTAAATAGCGAAATAATATGAGCAGCGAAACAAACGATTTTTCATATCCGGACGCGTTCTCATGAAAGTTGCGCCCAGATCATTCTCTTCGAAACGAGATATGGATCATCTTCTCAAGGAATAAAATGAACGCCTCGGAAAATGTGACTTCAACAATGGAAAAGCGATACATTTTTCCACAATGATTTCTTTCCGGTTCGTTTTGTGGATGTTGTGCCTCTATGAATCGATATTTAAATTCAGCCTGATTAGTTTTATTCGCCCAGTATGAAAAGAAAACTGATATAGTAGTGTGCTAAAAATAGAAAACGTGTAGTGTCTGGGTGTAGTGCCTGGTCAGTTCTGTGGATGCAAACTACGCGAAATAGGGGTGCAGCATTCGTCCAATCAGGAGCCTAGAATTCCCGCACGCAAACATAATAAAACCGTTCTCCTCGTCGGCGATAACCTCTTGTCCTACCATCAGCGCGCCGTAGACAAAATCGTGATTCATCACTAAAAACAACTGTTCTCCAACGCTGCTGAGTCCAGCGAACATGCTGACGTACCCAATCCATTCTGACGTTGGGTAAGACTTAGTCCATGGTATGGACGCCTACTGTGGATACCGTGTTCAACGAGTCTGTTGCGGACAGTTTGTGCACTAATTCTATTGTTAGTTCTACCATGAGTAATTGCTGCTGTCCTCGTCGCCGGGAGGAAGCGATCCCGCAAGTGAGACGTCCTGATGTGTCGGTCTTGTGCAGGGGTCGTAACTCTTGGTCGACCTGAACGCGGTCGGTCGGCAGTAGATCCAATGGTTCCATACCTTCCAATGAGACGGTAAATAATGGCAACAGTGACTCCGAAATCAGCATCGAGCTCATCTGGAGGTATCCCAGCCTCATGCATACCAATGGCACGCAACTTCTGATTTTCGGTTAACCTTGGCATTGTTTAAAATGTCGGAAGACAAAAACTCGCGCGTTTTCTCAATAACCCAGGCTCTCTAGCACAACATAACACTGAGACAAATCGGTGTTCCTTACCATTTGTATGCTGATGACACTCAGTTGTATTTGTCACTAGTCCCTTCAATTGGATCTGACCCTATTGCTTCAGTTTCGATGATGGAAGGTTGTGTACACAAGGTTAGGGACTGGATGGCCTGTCATAGACTTAAAATGAATGACGATAAGACCGAGGTACTAGTCATATCGCGTTCAAAGAGTCCATCAAATTTGCAAATCAAGTCACTTGTTATCGGAAATTCCACACAAAATGTATCAAACAGTGCTCGTAACATTGGTGTGATATTTGACTCTCATCTATCAATGGAGGAAAATGTCAATACTATTTGCAAGCTCTGTTTCATGCAAATTAGGAACCTGAGCTATCTTCGTTGTTACCTCTCCACTACGTCATTGGAAACTGTAGTTCATGCTTTTATTTCATCCCACTTGGATTTTTCCAACTCACTTCTTATTGGGTTGCCACAGTCATATGTATCAAAACTACAGAATATTCAAAATACAGCTACGTATCATCACAGGCTCTAAACGCTATGATCATATAACACCACTACTAAAAAAATTGCACTGGCTTCCTGTACGACAGCGGATTATTTTCTAAAACTTGGGTTTGGTATTTAAGTGTATTCATGGCTCGGCACCTAACTACTTACAAGACCTTCTGGCCATTAAAAGACCTGAAAGGAACTTGCGCGCCTCCTCACAAGTCAAGCTTCAGATGCCCCTCTCTAGGTCCACTTTTGTAAATAACAGAGCTTTCTCTTTCACTGGACCTGCACTTTGGAATAATTTACCCGTTCAGGTTCAGGGATCGAAAGATCTCAACCAAAATCACATCTTTTCAGAGAGGCTTTTGACAGTATTTAACCTGCTGACCTTCACACCTTTCTCAGTCTGTATATTGCCTTGATAGTCACGAGCTCATTGTTTATTTAACCCTTTACCCAACGTAACGGCCAAAAGCGGGCAGCGCTATTCTCAAAAATCGCCAATAAATTTTCATTATATTTTCATTTTTTGTCTCAAAAACATAGGTTATGACCCCTCGTTGGAACGAGCTCGTCGAGCTCGTTCCAACGAGGGGTCATAACCTATGTTTTTGAGACAAAAAATGAAAAAAATTAGTTATTCAAGAATTTTTTTTGCAAGTGTCGTCTGCTTTTCATGTTAGGTAAAGGGTTAATTGTTCAGCGTTTTAGAGCACTTTGTGATTTTACGCTTTATAAAATTTCCTTATTATTCAGGGGGGGGGGGGGGGGGGGGGGGGGGTCTGGAAAAAAGTCCCATACACGAGGCTGAAAAAATTTTTTTCTGCCCCAACACCACCCACCACCCCATTTTGAGGAGGAACATTTTTTTTTTCCTTTTCTGAGAGGGGACCCACCCCCTAGTATCACCAAAACCCCGCGTTTGACACAACTTTTTCCTAGGTTTCACATGTAATTATACTTCCATTTAATTAACCTGATACATTCCCTGTAGTTGCTTGTTTAATTCAGCTTTAACCCTTTAACCAAGACAGGAATAAAATGATACTTTCAAATACCATGGATTTTTTCATTTTTTGTCTTAAAAAGATAGCTTATGATCCCTCATTGTAACAAGCTTGACAAGCTAGTTTCAATAGGACTGATAAGCTATGTTTTTGAGACACAAAACTGCACATAAAAGGAAATGTAAAAAAAAATCTGGATTTTCTTTGTATATAGCTTTGGCCGCTTATGATTGATAGTTTGAGTAAAAGCTGGTAAAGGGTTAAACTTTAATACTCTGAGATGTTTGTCTTTGTATGAAATGCCATTCAGTCATTGAGTTTCTAATAGATTTTTCTTATTTTCTAAGGAGTAACTATAATCAATAATGTCTGACCAAACTGATGTGCTGAAGAAGACAAAATCAACGTTAACTCTCAAATGCAAACATTGTTCCAAAATTTTTGAAAATTGTTTCTTCAAAATATTGATATGTCAATGTGGGTGAGCTGATTATTTCATTGACAGTTGTTGCTGTGATCAATGTAGCAATCCAGTATGTATGCTAGGGTGAGCTTCTCGTTGTCTAACTTATCATTATGATAAAACATTTAGTTGAAACTGACAAAAATCCTGGTCAAGCCGACTCGTGTTCTTATTCATGAAAATTGCCATTATTGAACAATATTTGTGTTTCAACACATATAGGGTAGTTATTAGGCCACCCCACCCTACCCTTGATTTCCATTTATGAGGTTATTGCTCTGGCTGCCCCTCTGCATATAGTATAAGTGTCAAATATTGTTTTATATCAGATTTAAAATACAAAATAAGCATTATTTCATTGCAAGGAAAAAAGTCACTTTTTTCTCAGTCAGACCACCCACCAACCCCGGCTTCGTGTATAGGGAATTTTTCAAGACCCCCCCCCCCCCCCCCCCCCGTATTATTACTATTATAACACAAAGACAATCGTCGGTCACCCATTCAATTTGACATTCTCCGGTAGCGCGTGCTATTTTGAAATCCGTAGCAAAATTGTATATGGTTGGGTGGACAACAACATGTCATTAAACTCTTTGCATGACTTCTTGTCCACAAACATGCAACATTAGAACTATTATATTTCATCCTTTATGCTATTTTTTCACATTTGTTTCTATTGTACTTTCTTTTTGACTCAGTATATTTCAACCACATCATCAAGGCATGCCTTCGAAGATGATGAACACACAGATAAATTTTGTTTCCACCGGGAACCAAAAACTGGTTCGTCTGTTAATTTTAATCTAATTTGTTTTACAAGCATTGACGAACAAGTTATGCAACTTATATTAACGCCTCTCCTTGGTCCAATGGCGTAGGTGGGTGGGATGACCTTCATAGCGGCAACTTCGTGGCCTAGCTCTTCTCGAATACTACGAATGGATCTTTAGCCTGCACGGAGCGTGTCTCTCCGCACAGATGACAGCAATTTTACGTCCCCGCCCGATAGGAGGATACGCCATGACAGCATCAACCCCACAATTGATGCTAACATAGTGTTCAGATAGCTCGAGAACTTTCTCCACCCGAGGATCGATCCCGGGACTTCTGGCACGAGAGACCAGCGCACTTATCCACTCGACCAACGCTCTCTTTTCTTCTGTTTGTCCTGGAAGGGGGAACAAATGTGATTACAAGGAGCCAAACATACACACGTTTTAGTCCTTCAATCTTTCACATTAACTAGACTGTACAGGCCTCTGGACATTGTATAATTTGTAAAATATAAAGCCATAGCAAAGTTTTAAAATGGCGACGAAGCAACCTCAGAAACACGTTTTCAATTGTTCCATGATCGCACACGATATTAAAATTTATTATTTTAATTATTGCTTTTTAAAGTTGTTAACCCTTTACCCAACGCAGACGATATCAAAAGTTATTATTTTAAAAATTATTTTTTTTAATTTTTCAAAAAATTTCAACAAAACCATATCATGTGACCCCTCGTTGGAACGAGCTCGACGAGCTCGTTCCAACGAGGGGTCACACGATATGGTTTTGTTGAAATTTTTGGAAATATAATATTTTTTCAACCTCTGAATTTGCATATTACGCGGGCGGATGCGAGCGATTCGTTGGGTAAAGGGTTAAAAAAAATCGACAAAAATATATCAAGTGTCCCCTCATTGGAACGAGCGAGGGGTCACACGAATTTGGTTTGTTGGAAAAAACTGACAAATAGATTTTTTTCAGCTGCGTCATTTGTTAATTACGCGGGTGTATTGGGCCGATTCATTGAGCAAAGGGTTAAGTTGTGCGACAACGGTAATTTTTCATATAAACATGACATGAAACTCTATATGAAATTTCCTGGGAGCGCGGTGGCTCAGTAGGTAGAGGTGCAGTCTGCAAGCCGAGAGGTCCTCGGTTCGAATCCCACCTGCGGCAACTGCATTGTGTCCTTGGGCAAGACACTTCATCTCCATTGCCCGCGTGGGGGCACGATGACGCCGTGTACTAAGGCGTACTGCACGTCGATGGTACGCATGTCTTCAACCAATCTAACCCTGCCTGTGCTGCAGTGCGGAGTTACGATGTTGGGGAGCTGGCAGCTGCTCGTCATTGCTCGGTGGTTCTCTCCGGGTACTCAGGCTTCCTCCACCCGTAAAACTGTCGCGGTCATGATTAGCCATTGTGCATAAATATGTGACCTTAAACATCAATAAATCAATAAATAAATAAATATGAAATTTCCTGGTTCTAGATCACACGAAGACTCATTTGTTTTGGTTCTTCGATGCAGGAGTGGCGCCAGGGATTTCTCGACAGGAAGGGGGGTGGGGGCTGACCTCTCCGACAGGGGGGCTATAACATTTGACCTCCCAAACGAAGGAAAATGAGTGAAAATTGGTAAATTGGAGAACCAAAATGAGTATGTTTGTTGATTATTCAACCCTTTACCTACATGTAACCTGAAAAGCAGACGACACTTGCAAAAATAATTCTTGAATAACTAATTTTTTTCATTTTTTGTCTCAAAAACATAGGTTATGACCCCTCGTTGGAACGAGCTCGACAAGCTCGTTCCAACGAGGGGTCATAACCTATGTTTTTGAGACAAAAAATGAAAAAAATAATGAAAATTAATTGGCGATTTTTGAGAATAGCGCTGGCCGGTTTTGGCCGTTAACTTAGGTAAAGGGTTAAAGTAAACATATTATAATAAGGTCGGGAAATATTTCATCTATAAAGTCAGTTTGACGAACGACATTAAGGAATTTCGTGAGACTCATTATTCTCTATCAAAGTTCCCGTGCTGCACGGGTTCGAGACAGACAAGACGAGATATCTACATTCGATTGTCGGAAATTTCTCGTTAAGTCGGGTTTACGAGACTCTCCGACGGACTGACTAAAAATCTCCGACGGGGTGAGGGGGGCTGGACTTCTCCGACGGGGGTGGGGGGGGGGGGGCTCTAGCCTCCCCCCCCCCCCCCTGACACCCCCCTTGGCACCACCACTGCTTCGATGGGTTTTGATTCTATTTGGAACCATATTTGGCGCGGAGTCCTCCGAGTGTAGTTCAAATATTTCTTCACTCGAGATTTGAGTCAAGACAGTCCGGACAAACTGAGTTTACGTCCACCCCACCCGGTTATTTACGCGACGCCTCTGGTTGAGACAAACAAATAAAAAGAGAACCTTAATGCAATGATTTGTCACTCTATTGGTGACAGGTGACATTCTATGGTGGGGAACGCATTAAACGTGGCAGAGAATTTCGACCTTATCGCGATCCTGTTCTGGCCTAATTGTACCTTTTTTGCCAATTCAATGGAGAAAACTCATAAAGCACGCCTTTAGTAAATATGATAATTCATCTTGGCTTGCATTTTGTAAAACGGAAATGGAAGTCAGAAAGAAAAACCGCCATAGCAAACAGTTTTTAACAGAAGGGAACTAAAAAACTTATTAATTTTATAAATCAAGGGGGAATAACTCATAAAGTATTGAGATAACACGTGTGAAGCATGGACTCAACCTATATATTATACAGGAAATCAAAACTGGAAAACAATCAATTATTTGAACCATTTTTTAAAAGTTATTCATCAAGTAATTACATGAATTCTACATACTGCACTACAAGGAAATCGGCGAGAACTTCTCTTTTTCAAATATTCGCGTGCCGTGGAATCAAGGACGCTGGTTTTGTTTACAATGGCATAGCGGAGGTTCGAACCCACGCAAAGAGAGTTTCCTCCGTCACCAACCGCCTAGCAAAACTATACTGAACCACGCACAGCACTCGGCCACCGACAGACACCAAGTTTTTCTCGGCGTGGGTTAGAACCCCCCGCTATTCCATTGTAAACATTTTTTTTAAATTGACGGACACTGGATAAAACCGCTGATTTGACTATCTTTCTTAATTCAAAGGTCATAACTTCTAAATTTAGGTTTGGAACAGGTGCATAGTCAAACGATAATTGCTTTTCATCACAGTGAAAATGTTTTAGAAGGTTAAAATCAATCGTACATTTGAAACGGATATTCTCGAACGGAAACTACAAAAATCCCCACAAATTTCACCATTTTGTTTTTATTCAAGGGGCATAACACATAGATTAAGGACGAAACAAAACCGAAATAGAAGCATAACACATAGATTAAGGACGAAACAAAACCGAAATAGAAGTTGGCCTGCCTTTTTGAAAGCCGGTAAGATGTTTCCAAAGTTCAAAATGTGATATTTTAGTTTCACCGGATAGAATCTGTTTGTTAAATCTTTTGAATTTGAAAAGCTATGTCGATGTGTGTCTTGCAAAATGTTGCCAAACTCCTGCTATAAATAAAAAAATAAAACTTCTGATGGAGGGGTGTGGAGAAAAAGGAGGAGATACGCTGGGGAGCTGCGGAAAAACGAACGCTTTTATCACCCGCTATCAAGTGTTTTTCTTTGCCCACATCATAGTTTATCACATGAACC
Organism: Pictodentalium vernedei; assembly: GCA_031216915.1. Classification (NCBI taxonomy): domain Eukaryota; kingdom Metazoa; phylum Mollusca; class Scaphopoda; order Dentaliida; family Dentaliidae; genus Pictodentalium; species Pictodentalium vernedei. The sequence goes on from CM062297.1 coordinate 64,587,860, forward strand.
GATCCATTTGTTGAAACTAGAGAGCGGACTAAGTGCGATACATGACTCGAAATCTGGATGCTGACAGATATGACGAAATCGCACAAATACTGTGATTCCTGCTTATTTTGTTCAGACTTGGCCCACGTTGAGATCATGTGGACCGATCGCTTGCGTCAGAGCGCTCCAACATAGACTGCAACTATTTCTTTGCACATCATGACCATTCAGTAATCTAGACAGGCAAAGGCAAAGGTCAGGCGGCAAAACAATGACAAAGGTTAATCGAATCCAAGTAAATATCCGGGCACACAGATAGATGAACACAGAAGTTGCCTTTTTGCCTTCTATAACTTTCATGTTTGATCTACTAAATATACCTTCTAGACAATGCTGGATTCAGGCGCTAGGATTAACCCTTTACCAAACGCAGACGATATCAAAATTTATTATTTTAGATAAAATTTTTTAAAATTTCTCAAAACATTTCAACAAAACCATATCATGTGATCCCTCATTGGAACGAGCTCGACGAGCTCACTCCAAAGAGGGGTCACATGATATGGTTTTGTTGAAATCTTTTGAAAAATAATATTTTTTTCAGCTGCTGAATTTGTACATTACGCGACCGGATGTGGTCGATTCGTTGGGTAAAGCGTTAAAACCATTGTTTACTCAAGTTATAAATTGCGTTGTTAACCCTTTACCCAACGTAACGTCCAAAAACCGGCCAGCGCTATTCTCAAAAATCGCCAATTAATTTTCAAAATATTTTCATTTTTTGTCTAAAAAACATAGGTTATGACCCCTCGTTGGAACGAGCTCGTCGAGCTCGTTCCAACGAGGGGTCATAACCTATGTTTTTGAGACAAAAAATGAAAAAAAGTTAATTCAAGAATTTCTTTTGCAAGTGTTTTCTGCTTTTCATGTTAGGTAAAGGGTTAAAAACAATGTTTGTCAGAGCGTCCGCTCAAAAATCAGTCCCAATGACGTATATTGGAGTTGATAATAAAATGTTATTGAAACAGCTCTCCAGAAACTTTAAAGTACAATGATTTGGCGACATGGCGTACAAAAATATAAACGCTCGAACGGCGATCAGGGTTTAAGTTACGCGCAAGAAAATACCTGCGTATGTCTGGAGCTACAATTGGAGTGTGATTGAATGATCCGGTTTTACAGTACAAGTCTTGTGATCGGAAGAGTGTAAGATAATGTGATAAATTTAACTTCGGATTGAGGTCACTGGAAGAGAAATTGTTGTGGGAGTGTCAGCCCCCCCCCCCCCCCCAATATTTTTCAAGTCGGGACATTCAGGGTTGGCTGATTTAAATCAATTGATGTAAATCAGTGATTTTCTAAAGAAAAATCATTGATTTAAATAAAAAATTTACAAATATTCAGGAATATTTTCCAAACAACTTGGAAATCAGCTGAAACAAGATGGAATGCATATTAACTGTTGATATACAGTAATTAGCCCTTGTTTATGACAGTTAGAACTAAGCTATGGAGTGGGAATATACACCCCACTGTGTCTTTACTGCTGGAACGTGCTGCAGCTAAGTTAAATGTTCCTGAATAAGTTTTATAAGTTTATATAATTTTCAGCTAATAAGAATGAAATTGTATTTAAGTGAACATAGAGTTTAAACCATATATATGATAACGTTTCAATGAACCCATCAAAAATACTAAATCAACTCGGAGAACAACGATCAGTGATTTAAGTATCAAAAGTATCAAAAATGATTTTCAAGAAGTCATCTTCCAATGAGAAAACAAACAAAGTCGGGATGTTATAATGCAGAAAAAAATAATAGATGTAGTGGGGCAAAAAGGCAATGTATGCGCTGATAAACAAGATGAGAAAACATCAGCTCCCAATCGACGTCGTCATAGAGGTATACAAAAAATCTATTGTTCCAAATATGCTCTATGGGTGTGGAATATGGGGGCACACAAACGTCCACGGGAAGTAGCCTGCTATATGGAGAACTTGGTGTAACCCCTATAGGCACCACGATGAAAATAAGAAGCTTAAACTTTTGGGCCAAACTTGTATCTTGCTCTGAACTTAAAATATCCAAACTTCTCTATTTATTAATACACGCTAAAAACTAAAGTGTTAAAAACTACACTTGAAGTGCTGTATTTAACACTTGCTAAGTGCTGAACTACATGTAGCACTTTGTTCAAGTGTTGATATCCCAGAATTTGACAGGTGTTACAATAATACCACTTGACAAGTATAATGTCGCGACACTTAAAAGGAAACAACGCAGATGACGCGGATCAGGCTCGAACTCTCGAGCCTGATCCGCGTCATCTGCGTTGTGCCCTTTTAATTATGTACCCACCAAGCGCAAATCAAATTATGGACGATTCTGGAAGAACCACCAATGCTAGACACATGGGAAGTGCCATCCATTCAAGTTTCAGATGTCTGACGATTGTAATGTCTAAGTACTTAAAGCATTGCACTTTGAGTGTTAAAATCAAACCCTAAGAGTTAGAATGGGTTTAACACCTTGAAAGTGTCAGTTTTAACACTTTAGTTTTTAGTGTGTATGCTGTAAAGCAAAGATTATCTGATATGAATTTACAAGAATGGCGTGCTACCCTGGATAAATCCACAAAATTCCAATTCTATGGATTAATTAAGTCACACCCTATATTTGAAGATCTCCTTATAAATCTACAACCTTCATTAGCTACTGCATCGTGCGTGGGTCGTCGTGCGTCGTCGTCATTCACACATCTGACTTCAGAGCGTGAACATCACCTGGATTGCTATGGAACTACCAGACAGACTGGTGAAAGCCATTTCAGCTCTGGGCGTCTCATGGACTATCCAGGAAATAGGCTTGAGCGTTCACCTGAAAGTGGAGTTTGAAATTGAGAAACCAACAACAACACCAACCTCTTCGGGGAGAGGTAGTACCTTTGGAGAGAGGATCCCCTCTCTCACTGGTCCTCACCCGAAGGGGCACGGAGGCCCTGAAAAGAGAAAGAGCAAGAAAAAGAAGAAGAGCCCATCGACCAAGCGCAGGGACGCCCGGCGCTTGGAGGCCTTCCGGAATAGGAAGAAAGAGTTGAGTGAGGGGGTGGAGGCTCTGGAGGCAGCCGCCAGTTCCCCTCCTAGTCCCACTGGTACACCCAATCAACTGCCGGCTCCTGAGCCGGTACAGTTGGATGAGGAACGTCCAGTGGAGACTGAGGAGGAACTGGAAGTTGCTTTTTCACCGCCTCCCACCCCTCACTCCCCCCTTCCTTCACTACCGGAAAGCCCGGGAGCGGTTAAGCCACCAACCACTTGGGAAAGGATCATGAGAGAGGTAGAGTTGGCCAAGGCATCACAGGAAAGAGCAAAAGAATATCTAAGAGAACACGGCTCTACACCACTACCACCAGCCTCATCACCATCACCATGCCAACCTCCAAAGAAGAAAAGCCGCAAGAAGGCCAGAAGGGGATAGACCTTCATTCCTCCTTCCTTTTCCTCCTTCAACACGCCTAGACATGTGTAAACCCATCACCTACAGCCACTGAGGGTTGAAAGGGGCTTGTCCCCCAAATTCGTCCCTGCGCGCCTTCGGCGCGCCAAAACCATTTCTTCTCGGCTACTGCATTACTTAAGTTTCGCGTGCGAAATCACCACCTGCCAATAGAAGTAGGAAGCTGGTCATCTACTGAAATGTCGCAAAGAAAATGCAATCTTTGCAGCTTAGATATTGGTGACGAATTTCATTATATTCTGGTTTGCGAAAAACTCGGGTACCTCCGAGTAAAATACATGAGCTTACTATTCACGAAATCCAAATATGCTTAAGCTGCAACAATTATTTACCACCACAAACAGTAAAGTAGCAAGAAATCTAGCCAAGTTTATAAAAGAACTTCAGACAGTTCTGAAACCCGCCCGTGTCTAGTGTGCCGATTCTCCCCCCAGCAATCATTTACCCAACATAACTGCCGGAACCGATCAGCGGTATTTTGAAGCAAAAGGCTCTTAAACTGTATTTTTATGTTTTCATTTTTTGTCTAAGAAGTATGGTCTGTGGTCCCTCATTGGGGTGAGCTCGTCGAGCTCGCTCCAGTGAGGGGCCATGGGCGGTGTTTTGGGGACAGGGAATGGAAACTCTTGAACTATGAAATAATTATTATTTTAAGATATTATTCTCAACAGAACTTCTGGAGACTGTATTTATTCTGGTATCCAGGCCGATACCAATATAAAACTCTGGCAATTACTTACCCATCACAACGCCTAAAGCCATTTAAATTATATTATGCTCACAATTTTGGTCTCAAAAACAGCGCTTGTGGCCCCTCATTGGAGCGAGGTCGCCGCGCTCGCTTCCATGGGGGTCATGGGCGGTGTTTTTGGGACAAGGAAAATTATTATTTTCAACGGAACTTCTCGAGGCTGACCTCATGCTCTCATCACAGAACCCCACGGACCTTTTAAAAAACATGGATTGATAATCACAGCGCACTCCCCCTTCCCATCCGAAATATCTTCTTTCTTTCCTCCGTTCCTGCCAGACCACACATACGGCAATCTAATGTGGGTATCCTCCTATCTCTCCATATATGTATATATGCATGTGTCTATGTGCATTGAATGTATGGGTGTGAATCTTATGTATACTTAATGTATGCAGATGGATATATGCGTGTATTTGGATATGTGTGCATATATGGGTGTATGTAGGTATGTGTATGTATATGCGTGTGCATATATGGGCTCGCATGTGCACATATGTTCAATGTACATAGAATCTACAGACCCATGTTATTTCCGGGGAAGTATAATTTAGTAGTTTCGTACACTAAGTGGTAGAAGAGCAGATTTTATGCATCAATACAGAATGTTTGAATTTTGAGGCTGTAACCGCAAACCTATTCTGTTGTAACCGGATACAGTATTGGAGAATATAAGGAGGGGGAAGGATGTCAATAGGAATTCATGAAGTGATAAATATAATATGAGGTTTGGGGGTCAATGGATCTTAGTAAAATAGTTTATTATATCGGAGTTAGTATAACATGCTGTGACACCTAGTATTCCTGAGTGCCTGTCCTTGTATCACAGTGTGAACACTCACCCTTGTCCAAAACGCCCCCCCTTTTCGTCGATAGGTCTAGAGCCCTAGTTCATCTCACCAACATCTCGACTGTGTAGAGTAGAGTTATCTTCCAATCAATTTCTTGTTATCTATAGGTCAAGGGGCCTGGAACAGCCTACTAAAATTTCGTTCGTGCTGATGGTAATACAAGGAAGGGAAAGTCCCGGGTAAATACTACATGCGGTTGGAAGGAAGGAATACACACTGTAACCAGTATTCTTATGTCAAGATCTCTATACTAAAATTACCCTTGATCATCCACTTTTAGATCGGTTTCCATTGTGTGTCTGTGATTTTACCACGTATTAAAGTCTAGCCACCCAAGCCTAATATTGGCCCACGGTGATAATGTAAATATCTGTAGATACACTCTAAAATCAGTTGGGTTAAAAATCAACCCAAATCGACTGGGTTGAGTGAATATGAACCCAATTGGGTTCATATTCACTCAACCCAGTCGATTTGGGTTGATTTTTAACCCAACTGATTTTAGAGTGTAGTTCATACACACTATAATATGGAGCGTAATTCGTTTTACTCCTCAGGCTTTAGTTACTCATCCAACTGTAACCCCCCCCCCCCTCCCCCACCTATCAACTTTGTGACTCGATACAGTTATAGTGCTGTTAACACTCACGAGAAAGAGAGATAGAGGGAGAGAGAGGAGAGAGAGAAAGAGACCGTATTATTCTGACAAGCATATATTTGATAACTACCACAGACATGCTTATTATTATTTTATGCCGCTTTATGTTGCTTTGTATACCTGAGATGAGGTAAAAAGTGGAAATAAATCAAATCAAATCAAATCAAAACACAAGTTTCAATTATTCCTCTCTATTTCCATCTATGCCAAATAGATTCTATACCTAATATATTCTGGAATTCCCCTCATACCACCTCAAAGACTGAAATGGTTAACACAGGTAAATGTTTTAGTATCAGTTATTTGTGTCCATTCTTTGGGCAGCCTTTGATACAAACTGCTGCCAATACACTCTGTAAAGGAATCATGTGAGAAAAAGTATTCTCTGGTGAATAATTTATAGTATGGAAATAAAAATCAAATAAATCGATTTAAATAGAAAAATCCGATTTAAATAAAAAAAAATCGATTTAAAAAAATAAAATTACCAACCCTGGGGACATTTTGTCCGGATTGGAGTCTTAGATACCGGTTCGTTCTTGCTGTTTATCGTCTACTTTCTGACAAGACTAAATTTGATACTTTGGTACTTATGTCACACACACAATCTTAAACATTGACGGTTGTCATACCTGATTCACGCAGTTGGAGGTGGGGGGGGGGGGGGGGCAGCATAACCAAATTGGAGTACGGTACATGTTTCTTAAATACGAAGTCGCGTTACGATCACTGCTTGTATGTTTTATCCATCCACAAATAAATCCACAAATAAATTTTAATAAAATTGATAAATTTGTCCCTTGAGTTCAACAAGGATTTGCAATGCTTTAACCGATTTTGAGGCCTAAAACAAAACAAACCAAGAACATGAACTTTTGATAGCAAAGAAATAATTATAAAAATAAAAAAATAAAATAAAAAACAGCCCACCCAAATGCAGTTTTACAAAAAAGTGGCACGAGAAACAGAATATCTACTTTGTGGGGCCTAAAGTTGAGACACCTTGTCTGTCGGTACTTGTTCCACCACAGCAGAGACAAATCAGGCTTACCCCCCCTCCCCTCCCCACGTCCTAATGGTTAGCGACGTCTCTAGTTAATGTAGATTTTCTTCTGAAGTTAAACGATACCTTCTAGAGTATTTGAGCTCTGTCAAACAAGACTGAATTGGTTAAATTCCTAGTTGCATTATGGGAAAAATGGCGAATTGAAATTTTGGTGTTTTGACACCAGAGAGTAGGGGGTTAATGGAAGCAACTGGAAGAGTCTATACTTATTATTTGGGGTAGACAATTAATATTTTCAACGTGCAACCCCAATGTCTACCCAACACATTTAATGAACAGCCACCCTATTTAATGACGTTATGACGTATCATGTTCCTGGCCTGTAAGGCTTGTTATGTAAAACATATATACACCTTTTCAAAATAAACAGTTGTCCTCATGAAAAAATCCGTTAGATCAAAATATCACAGCTGCTTGGCGAATTGTCAGCGAGAAGAAAAAGAAATATGTTCTCGGTAAAATGTTGAAAGGAATTAACAGAGAAGTTGACGGAGAAGTTCCGGACAAAAAAGGCTGCAATGAATTAACTATTAAAAACCCTCCAACTTGTTTGAGATAATTAAATGCCTATAAATATATTTGACAGAATTCGCAAAAGAACGGAGGGCATCATCACCGTCGAATACTATTGTGGAGGCAGAATTTCATTCCAAATACCGGTCTGAATCTTATTTCCACGTTTTATCAACATTCGATTTTCGTGACGTAATACTCTTACCTGGTTTAGATTGACAGATTTATAATTTCTGCTTCATTTTCGAAGATTTTGTTTATAACGTTCAAAATTTTGAATTTTCTTCACTTCTTGAATTAAGACGGTGTAACTTAGAAATATGAAAAACATATGATACAGACTGAAAACAGTACTTACGGTAAGATTTACGAGCGTAAAGGGAAACAACCCTCGCGAAGTCTGTTACAAATTGTTTTGATATGGTGATTTGAAAGACAATATTAAACTCCGACGAAACCAAACATCTATAAAAACACAAATATAAATTAGTTCAGCGAAGTCTGAGTTTCATGTTATTGAACTAAATTAATAGTTGGCCGGAAGTGATGGAGCTTGTTAATTGTCGTCTCATCCCAATCCACCTGCCACACAGATTGGCTGTAGTTACTGATATGTGCAACGGCTCTTATAGATCAACAGTTACACATAGAACCTGGTACAATACATGACTACAATTTTCATGACAATATGATTTTTATTTTTATTGAAGCATAACAGAACGATCACATGTATATTAGTTAAACTCGACCTGTTAGGTATTTTCTGAATTTCTGATAAAATTAAGTCATGGCTGCAAATGAGAAAGTCAATGGAGCCTGGCATAACACATTCGAGGAATAATGAAATTCACCCAAATTTGCATATGTAGATTTGGTTAACAAGTAACATGATAATGTACCTCTAATAGTACTATTTGTGTGCTGGTCAGAAGACTCCGTCCTCCTCCGTAAGGAATCCTTGAAGCGAAGGGCTGCTTGCTTACTGCGGTAAACAAGTTATGCATTACTGGTAAAATAGGACACGGAACCAAAATGGGCAGCATAGGTGTCACCGATTAGCCGAACTTGGCTTCATACCTACAGTACGTGGAGAGTGTATTATCACTAAATCACCTGCAGAGTGGAGATTCCACCCAAGCAATAATTGCAAATTTGTTGCAAAGCATAACCAGCACAAGCAAAGTTTCAGCCAGTGGACCTCCGGGTTAAACCCGGAGGTCCATTGGCTGAAACATTGCTTGTGTTTTTTTGTCGATATGTACAAAAATTGAAAGTTATGGCTTGGGTGATAACTCCACTCCGCGAGTGATTTAGTTACAATCCACTCTCCACGTACTGTATGTTGCGGTCATGATGTAGCCAGGGATGTTGAAAATGACAGTAAACACCAGTAAATGACAGTAAACACCAGTAAATGAATAAGTAAATAAATAGAAGGATTCCCCTGCGGTAGGTAGAGAGTTCAGGTGCGATATAAGTAACGAAAATTTGTTTACTTTGAACTTCCCACCTCTGATACTCCATAAATACAAATTAAATATACACAAATTATACATCAAAATGGAGGTTGTGATTTTTTCCAATGGTTCCTGGAAGTCTGCTACCGTATTCGTGCCAGAACTGATAACCAAATAATATTCTAGGTGAACAACTCGTAGCCAAATGTGCTTCATATAACCACGAACAAAACTAGAAATCATAATTCTGCAAAACTCAGCGACAGAGTTGCGTGGAGGTGGATTCCAAAACTCTCGGCCTTGTTTTCGTTGGATGTTTGTTTATATTTTGGTCAAGGTCATCTGGGCAGAAAAAAAACATCGATATACAATCCGTTTAAAATGAAATAATGGGAAAGATCGCCTTAATACTGCACAACATTATTACACGGAGACTGAAAAGTTGCCTATTACTTGCAAGGTATCATGGCACCTGTTTGAATTTAATTAGAATAACGCGATTGGTTTTGGATAGAAATTCGTGGTATCGAGTGTTATGCGCATGTCCGTCGGTCACTGAGGCCACCACTAGTACAAAATGCAGATCGTGTCCTCCCTTTCCCAAATGCAGTCCTGTCGCAGCATCGTAAAGTGTTTTGAACGCATAGCTTTGTAATTGATTCTGATGTATTAAGAAAAAATGAGGTTATAAGTCATTTCGGAAAATGTCCTGAATAGATGTTTCGGAAGCCTCAAAGTTGATCTCAGGGCATCCATTTCTAACAATTTTCCCCGGGGACGCCCCTGGACCCACACCAGTGGGTGTGTGCATTCCCTCCCATACCCCCTCCACCCCCCCCCTCAGGAGATGCTCAGCCCCCTCCCCTTCCTAGTGTAAAAATAGTCCCGTACGCCTGTGGCAAGGAGCAGCTGCATCCGTGCTCCCCCCTCGCTTTCGGCACCCTTGGCTGTAAAATTATTAACTGGTAGAGTGCTGGAAGCCCATATTTGGGCTTTATTCTCAAGTGCAGGTACTTCAGCTTGAAGACTCATATTCAGTGCATGTGCTTTGTATTATCTTTCAAGTTATTTAGTCTGTAAGGGTTTGCCTTGTTACAATTTATTATTTATAAATTGTAACAAAGCAAATCCATGTGTACAAGATTTGATGGCCCAAAATAATTTAGCACTCTACCAGTTAAAGCTTTGTGGAATTTGGTTCTTCAAATTTCGGTTCCAATCGAATCTCGAATCAAACCAGGCGGAGGAGTTCGATTCTTGAATCGATTATCACGGACAGTCACGGTTCTTCAAATTGTAAGTATAACACCTCCTTACATGTACAATCGTACGTTCATATTGCCAATCTTCAGCTAAGTATTGTATCAAAGACCCACGTTGTGTCCATGTGCAAGGCATGTTATCCCAGTTGCCTACATGGGTGCACGATGAAGCCGTGTACTAAAGCGCACTGCACGTCGATGGTGCACCTGTCTTAAACCCGCTGTAACCCTGCTTGAGCGGAGCTTGAACAGAGTTAGAATGTTGAGGAGCTGACAGCTGCTCGTCGATGCTCGGTGGTTCTATCTGGGTACTTCGGATTCCTCCACCCGTAAAACTGTCACGGTGACGATTAGCCATTGGACATAAGTATGTGACGTTAAACACCAATAAATAAATAAATAAATTGTATCAAAGGCGGCTCGTTTGTTTGGGAAAGTGAATCAAAAATGCGGAAAATTAAGGAAGGAAGCAGAGAAGTCTCGGAAGCGGATTCTCCTTAAACTCTTATTCTATGAGTGCATCTCCTGTTTAGGAAACATTACAATGGAAGAGTTTAACCCTTTCAAACCGGTGTGCATAAATTTTTGCTTCAATGAAGAATTGGTAGTGGACAAGCAGACGGTATAAAGAGCAAAACATCTGAAACGAGGCTTGGTAATAATTTAATCCAACAGCTCGACAGAGCTGTTGGATTAAATTATTACTGAGCCTCCCAACAAACCAGGATGGTTTCTCCCATTTCGCCGTTGACAACTTTGGTTGAAGTGATACCTTCCACTGCGCCAGTGTTGAAAGAGTTAAGCCGTGACACTTGGTAGGTTTTTTGATAATGTCTCGACGATTCCACCTTTTCCGAATTTCCACGATCCGAATCTAATCATCAGGCTTCACATGACTCTAAATATTATATGGAAACAGTGATCACAATAGTTAGAACGATATCTCCCTTTTTTTCCAATAAAATCCATCTTTTGACATGTACTCCGTGTTCACGCTTTCGAGTACCAATGTTGCCTATCGAACTAAAATCATTTGTTCGGCACCAAAAAATATAGCATTTGGCACAAAAATGTGGCACCAAAATATACTTTTGGGAGGTTTCAAAACATTTGTGGTTTATTCTTCCAGTACGTCGTTTTTCATAAATTAGCGCTCTGGCGACACAGGAGTGACGCAATTCACGTCTATCAAGTAATCTATACGTAACATATGTAATCATAGCTTTTTGTTGTGGGTCAACTGAATGTACAATTTATCTAAATAATCCAATTCTTATCCAAACATTTTTTTCTTAATCCTTTTTATTTTGCTTCATCGTTTTTTATAATCTTTCTGATAAGATAATAAATTATTTGCTGCGGTACCAGTTTACTAGGAGTGAATAAACAGTGAGTAAAATAATAATCATGAAATTATTTTGTAAACGTTAAGTTCGTAGTTTGTTTATGTTTTAGGCCTCATAATCTATAGAATAGCATGAGTGGTGGTGTATTTCGGCCCTTGAGTTCAAGAAGGCTTTTCAATGCTAGAGCATTGCAAAGCCCTCTTGCATTCAAGGGACAAATTTATCAATTTTATTAACTTGGGTAAAATATTTTAATTTTTTAAAGTTTGCATTGGTCATAAAAAGAGAGCATAGGACAGCAAAAAGGACCATGTAGGAGGGCTTGAGAAACAGATTTTTAACTTTTTTAGGCCTAATGAAATTATTTTGTAAACGTTAATGATAGCCATTTTAGTTTATTTATTTATTTATTATTTATATTTTTTATCATTTGTGGATTTTTTGCAACTAAAATACTTAAAGGAGCCAGAAAAAAACAAAATAAAACCATCAAAGTTGACAGATTGCGACCAAAAGGGGAAGTTCTCATCTAGACATTATACTGAGTCATCGTATTTATTTATTTATTTATTTATTTATTTATTTATTTATTTATTTATTTATTTATTTATATCCCATCATCATTTGTGGGTTCGTTTTGTAACTACAATACTTAAACGGGTCAGTTTAATATTAAATTAATATTTCGTACTGTGAGTGCAACAAGGCGCCGCCTGCAATGCTTTACCATTGCAAATCGAGAGCTGTAGTACTCATAGGGCGATATATGGTTAATTTAATCTCATTTACAATCAGATTCCAAAATAATTCATTTGTCACCGAACGAAAATTCCGCTTGGCACCAAAAACATTCAGGCCAAAGTGAACACTGCTAAAATGTTATTTCTGTTGCACGCACGCACGCACACACACGCACGCACGCACGCACGCACGCACGCACGCACGCACGCACGCACGCACGCACGCACGCACGCACGCACGCACGCACGCACGCTAACTCCCCTTAATTTCCTAAAGCTGTCAGTAAATTTAACACTAAGTGATTGCGAGTTGAAATTTCGACACATTAGCGAAGTTGTATCATCGATATGCGGGTCATTATACAAACTACAAGAATTTTCCTTTGGAGTAGTATAAAAATGCAGAAGATGGCTTCTTACAATTTGTTTTCCCATCAGTTTGAACATTTGACTCTGATACTCTGTTGGAACTCATTTAATGATTTTTGACGTTGTGTAATTTTTTGTATATCCATTATATCAACAGTGTGTACATCGTGATATATAATACAGACACCCAGCTTTCCATTAACCCTTTACCTAACATGAAAAGCAGACGACACTTGCAAAAAAAATTCTTGAATAACTAATTTTTTTCATTTTTTGTCTCAAAAACATAGGTTATGACCCCTCGTTGGAACGAGCTCGACGAGCTCGTTCCAACGAGGGGTCATAACCTATCTTTTTGAGACAAAAAAGGAAAATATTTTGAAAATTAATTGGCGATTTTTGAGAATAGCGCTGGCCGGTTTTGGCCGTTACGTTAGGTAAAGGGTTAATATAAAAGTCTTGGAGGTAAGATTTGCTATTTTTTTCCAGGGGAGAATAAAATCTTACAAGTTACCGTAAAATACATTCGCTAAACAAACAACCAAAGCGGACACTTACCTGATGTTGGTGAGTGTAATACTGATAAATTTTCTTAATAACGGATTATCCGTGAAGTAGTGTCCCCAAAATGCAAAGTTTTTGTTTGTAATTTTCAATAAATAAAAAAAATAAACAGCTTCTCAATTGGACTTTCCTCGCGTGTGAAATAATTTCAAGGGAGATAACTTTATCGAATGTCGATTTTCCTGAAGATTTCAGTCCGGGATGCCTAAGAAGTTGTTCATGAATGTAATCTATAAAAACGTAAGCGATTCTTTGCTCTTTAAATAGATTTTAGGATATCAGTGCAAGGTGGATATATTTAGAAGATAAAAGTCTCTTGTTGAGTTAGACATTCGGGAATTTGATCAAATCTAACGAAACAAGAGACGTTTAACTCCATTTTAATTCATGTCATCGTTAGAAGTGAAACAATTCTCCAAACCCGTTTTATTTGAAGAAAAACAATTAAAAAATGTCATTTTCGATCTCGGTCTATTTTCCATAATCGAATTTACAGGGTATGTTCAATTTGTGATAAGAGCGGTTTAGCGCCGTTGCTCGAGCGTAGCGTGGATACAGACATGTTCTAATTGACCCGCTTCTGGCAGTACGGGCACGATAAGAGTGAATTTACTTGAGATTAGAGTTCGGAGCCGACCGGCTCTCAGCCAATCAAATTACGAGTTCAGAAAGAACAACGAAGTCAAATTTAACCGATGAATTACAATTAATTGCAAACGCCATAACGTGTTGTAAATATAATTTCCTTTTTGTTTACAGTTATGGTTGGTGCTGTATTCAACTTTTAAATATCCACTGCCATATAATTAGAAGATAAACGTCTCTTTTTGAGTTAGACATTCGGGAATTTGACTATGGAAAACCAGTTGTTAAGGAGCCCCGAGGGGGTGAGTTAACAACTAGTTTTCCATAGTCAAATTCCCGAATGTCTAACGAAATAAGAGACGTTTATCTTCGTTGGAATTCCCATCATCGTTACAAGTGAAAAAAGTCCCCAAACCCGTTTTATTTGAAGAAAAACAACAAAAAATGTCATTGTCGATCTCGGTCTACTTTCCATGATCGAATTTACCAGGTGAACTTCAAAGCACGGACGCTAACAACCGTTGCCATATAAAACAACTCCAGGGTGTGCTCGCGCGTGGCGTGGATACAGACATGTTCTAACTGACCCGCTTCAGACAATTAGAGCATGGTAAGAGTGAATTTATCTGATATTAGAGCATGGAGCCGACCGGCTCTCAACCAGTCAAATTACGGGTTCAGAAAGAACAACGAGGTCGAATTTAACTGACGAATTACAATAAAAAAAATAATACAAGAGTCGATTAATCCGGGTCGGCATATTGTGTCTCGTTGTGTAAGGGCAATAGGAATATATGGTAGAAGGAGAGCTTCGTTCAATGCATGGCGTAGCCGACACTCGAAGCTTTCACGTCACAACCGTACTCCAGCCATCCTCGTATGTTTGATTGTCTGTCTGTTTGTTTGTTTGTTTGTTTTTTTTTGGGGGGGGAGGGGGGTTAAGGACACTTTAACCAGCCAGGGTTACATCTTGTCTAGCAGTTTTACTAGTGGTGGAAGCCAGAATTCCTAGATAGAACCACTGAGCAGCGGCGGGCAACTACCAGACTCTCAAACTTACTAATTCTGCACAGTGTTAGCAGGTGTTGAAGGCAAGTGCGCCGTTGAGGGGTAGTATGCCTTAGTACACCGAGTCACTATACCCCCAGATGGACATTCGGGGTTATGTGTCTTTCCTAAGAAAACAGCGAACATACCTCTTCGTTTATTAGAGGATACGAAATCTTTCCTTTTGGTGTTAATGATTCCAATGTATTAAAAGGAGTATTAACGACAATTATTACTTTCCAAAGTGTGATTTACTGGAATTTCTGGGTTTGATTGAAAACGATAAATTCACAAGTGAATTATGCAATCAACAATTGTGTCATGTATCCATGCGCGTAAACGAAGACGCTTTGCCGTGGGTGTAATGGGGACTTCATTGTCTTTTTTTTTGCTTTATTCAACCCTTTACCGAACATGGAAAGAAGACGACACTTGAAAAAAAAGTCTTGAATAACTATTATTTTTATTTTTGTGCCTCAAAAACATAGATTATGACCCCTCATTGGAACGAGCTCTACGAGCTCGTTCCAATGAGGGGTCATAACCTATATTTTAGAGACAACAAATGAAAAAAAATAATGAAAATTAATTGGCGAGTTTTGAGAATAGCACTGACCGGTTTTGGCCGTTACGTTAGGTAAAGGGTTAAATAATATAATTAGTGTTAATAATGAAAAGTAATAAACAGAGTAATCGCTTGACTGGACTGGTTAATTGAAATAATTCATTCGAGTCGAGGGACTATATTGTGCAACGTCCCTCACCTCTCATGAATTATTTCACGTTACCAGTCCTGTCAAGCGATTACTCTCTATTCATTCTCCAAGAACTATTTATTTACATGAATATAAACAATTCTCACGGTTATTCTCGGAATTCAAACACAATACACTCTTTGATATTATTATTAACCTGCCAGAGTAATTTACAATTTAAACAGTTGAAGAAAAACATGATTTAAACAAATTTCAAATCAAACATATATGTGACTCCTCATTGGAACGAGCTTGTTCCAATGAGGGGTCACATGATACAGTTTTGTTAAAATGTTTTGTAAAATGTGAAAAATAAAATTTAAAATAACAAATTCAGATACCGCGTGCGTTGGGTAAAGGGTTAACTGAGAGTTGATAGTGTTGTCTTTGGGCCCGGATTATATCGTCGTAGCTGCGGACTCTTCTTGGTTATCACTGGGTGCTTAAATTTTGTTCCCATGATATTTACGTTTATGGTCTCTTACAATACAAAGTTTTCACAGCATCATGCGTCTAATGTTGACATGTTGCCTCTAGGGCTAGTACCGTCGGCGTCTATGGTTATTAAACAATGAGAATGTCATTTCACTTCACTTTCACTTCATGTGTCATTCAATATGTTGGTGTACCCTCACGACACGCTTCCAAATGTCAAATAGTTATATCTGCGTCCCTCATATTGTTAGTACTCAAATTCTGTTCGACCTCTCTGCACTCGTTTTTACTGAACATTCGTAGCTCATATCTTTTTCGGCCTCAAATAATTTCTATAACCCTCAGCGGACCTCGGATTACAGTGCTCATATTTTATCCCACACAATAGCTTAGTTTAAACATATTTGATTTGTCAAAATAAACAAAAAGTATTGGACAACAAGTGCTCAACACTTAAAACACGTCCTCTCCTTTGTATACGATTAACAAGTAAATGCAGCTTTTTTTCAATATATACACATCATAATAAACAATACGCTTTTCAAGATTGCAATGGTGTTAAGATGGTAGATATTCAGCGAAAGAAAAGAGAAAGAAGAAAAGAGGGGGTGACTGATACCATGTACTCATCAAACAAATATCAAACTGACTCCAGCCAACTCACCAGGCCGCAACGCTCCAGAACCCATCACTGCAAGGTGCATGCAGCGTTTTATCTTCACATATAAAGTAGGCAAGCTACGTCTAACGATATAGATGGTTGGATCCTTACCCAGACGCTCCCTGTGTCAAGTGTGAGTCTTTGAGTGACGACCCGAGATTCCCACCCCCTGTTTATATATTAAATACGTAACAAATATTAATTACTATCGGCGTCTTTAAATGCTAGCACTTAAACCAATATAAATATTTTCTTGCTTGACAAGATTGTGTATGAAGGGCCCTCATTTCCACAGTCTAGACATTTTAATGAGTTCCAAGAGAACTACACTCAGACCTTACATCTTTCAAGAATGGTGTTAGATTCTTGGAATACAGAAGACGCGAATCGCCCCATAGCACCATCAATCCGAAAACATGTTATCTCTCACTGTCAGCAAAAACAGACAAACTGGGATAAAGTACTTCCGTTTGCCACGATGGTTTACAGAAGCTATGTTCACAAGAATACGAAAGAAACACCAAACGCCTCATGTGATGCTTGGTCGAGAGACTGAAGTCCCCTGGGATATAACTTTAACTACATCTACACCAAATGAACGTCCGACCGTGGCAGATTATGTCAAGGCTGCGGACTTCACGCGAAAATGACCGCAAATGTGTAACATGAAGCATGAAGAGACAAAATAGAGGGCTTGGCAAAAGGGAAGTTGATGGCTTGTTTCCAATGGGAACTGCTATATGTCTACACAACTCTGTCAATCGGGACACTATCTCATCACTGCTAAGATGAGTGGCATAGTTGGTCAGGTTCAGCAAACTCTTGAAGCAAGGCACGGGTGGCTTATTTCAACACACTAAAAACCTTATTTGGGTGCATGCGACAAAACCTAATTCTAACAATTAGGAGGGGAATCCATCAATCCAGAAGGGACCTTTCGGGAAGCAGACAAGGGCTTTGGAACGGCGTCCTGTGACGATTAATATTGAAGAAGATGAGTTCTGATAATAACAGAGAGACATGAGAGAGCGGAGAAATAAGAGAATCGGCATCTACTCTCCCGGGGGTTACCGAATTTCTTGCGTAAGCGACAAAAACAACCCAAGAGTTTTAGATGGAAATAATATAGTAATGATGGGGATCGTACACGTATATACCTTCCCTGTATTAGCAGTTACTTGTGGCAAGGACGAAGATGACCGCTCGTGAGTCAAAGAGATCACCCATAGCAACACTTTCAGAGGGAGCCTGACCTGATTACTAGTGCACCATCTGTGAGAAGTCCTACACCAGTGCATCATCGTTGAGAAGGCACATCAGAATCACGACTACCGTTGTCCGGAAAGCCCACACAGAAGCTTTTCTCGGAATTATGACAGAAACAGGCACAAAGAACTCAAATACATGGGGCGTAGTCATTCATTTTCCAGAAAAGTCCCACTGCAGCTACAGTTACGTCTGAGGTTTCGGGTCTCTGGTTTGTGAAGGCAACTAAACTAAGCACCAAGAGACTATAAGCTTACACGCTCCTGAAGATGAACGTTCTTTTTCAACGCAAAGTGTTCGTGTTAAATGACGTCCTCTGTCTTATCTTAGTGGCGAAGATGTTTGTGCTGATGTCCCTGTTTCGGTTCGTGTAAAGCTGGACAATAGTGCGCGCAATACTGCGCGTTGTATAGTGGTAAAAGAGACGACGAACCAAACGGACTACGTCAAGGATAGGCTCGTGAATACCATCTCTAGAGAATACATTTCACTTTAACCCTTTACCTAACATGAAAAGCAGACGACACTTGCAAAAATAATTCTTGAATAACTTTTTTTTTTCATTTTTTGTCTCAAAAACATAGGTTATGACCCCTCATTGGAACGAGCTCGTGGAGCTCGTTCCAATGAGGGGTCATAACCTATGTTTTTGAGACAAAAAATGAAAAAAATAATGAAAATTAATTGCCGATTTTTAAGAATAGCGCTGGCCGGTTTTGGCCGTTACGTTGGGTAAAGGGTTAAAACAATCACAATTGATGCGGGACGCATACATCCTGGGGTGGGTAATGTAGAAAGGAACAGACTTAAGGACTCACTGCTGACTGGATTAAGAGCAGTTAACTGATTTCCCGCAATATTGGTGTGTAGTATAAGTAGTAGCGCGGTGTTCTTCTGGTGCACGATTCGTTTGTTCGCACGCTGAGAGGTACTCGCGAAATTAAGTAAGTAATTTTATATGTAACATTATTGTTGCTAATTAAACCCCTGCGATATTCAAACTATTATCTTTATCGTCAGTGACGTCATATCATACAGCAAAGAAGTACGCTGCAATACCAAGCAGTTACATGTGTATTCTTTTCTGCAGAAATGACTAATATAACAACAACAGCAACAACAACAGAAACAAAAACGACCAAAATCCCACCGCAATGCTTTGACACCTGTCTGTTTGTGACTTTCAATGTCTCGTGTGTTACAGAATTATAACTGCCGTACTAGTTGAAGACATTTTAATGTTATCAAAAAATAAATTCTACACTTTTCCTCTGTTGGTCATTACAATTCTTGATATCATTTTTGGGACGTTCGTGTTCCATGTGAGAAATTGAAGTGGGGGAAATAAAATAAAGAAATTTTCTGTTGCTATTCTATCACGTATTTCCAAGCGAATACAGAATAGTTTTTATTATAATATTAGAACGTTTCTTTTCATGTTCTATCGGTCGATAGTACCTGAGTTTTTGTGATTTCTGAAATAAAACCTGAAGCAGCGACCGATAGAACATGAAAAGAAACGTTCTAATTATTTTATTATGCCGAACAAAAAATAACTTCCATTGTTAAGCGTTAACTGCAACATGACATCAATCTTGTAACAACAATGTAGTCGAATCCAAAAACATGACGTCATTTCGAACGAATGACGTCTCTTCGAAAATGACTTGTCACAAGTGTCGTCGCTTTGGGAGTTTCTATATCAACAAATGCCAGTGTTTACAGCTGCATCATGCAGTTCATGTTGTAATTCATTGTTAATGCTTGTGTGATAAGTGGTATAAATTAATGGAATAAAAATTCATTTCTCGGACGACGACATTTGATAAAATTACGAGGAGTGAAACAATTTATTTTGAACTTGAGGCGAAGGCTCAGTGAGGTCGAGGATTACTAAACTTGTGGAAATATAATTGATTGAAGTCATAACTCATATTCAGGATTCACTGAAGTGGTGAACAGCACTTGAGTTTTTAACATTTCTGATTCTTTTGAATTCATTGTTTGCAGTTAAAATTGAAAACACACCCACTGAAGATGCCCATGTGTTGGTAAGTTTGTGTCTACCGGTGACAAAAAAAGTTAAACGAACACGGAGCCAGCGTTTGGTGTTGAGAAATTCCAATCGACGCTGATCAATGGAAGTGGAGCTTACATTTTCTTCGTTCTCTTGTCTCCAGGGGAAAACGTTCCGATAGTACCCGTGTTTTGCCCCAACACTCCAGTACTATGACTTTGAGAAGGTGTTAAATTAACCAATCACGGCAGATGTTACAAACGCGAGGCATAATAAATTATTTTATATTATGTGATGTTAACACTTTGAAAAAAGAGGTCCTTTTTCCGCTCCATGAACATGATACGTCATACTTCCATTAAGTAGGATGGCTGCCAAGTGAATATGGGGGTGGGGGGGTGGGGGGGGGGGGGGGGGCAATCAATATTTTCAAAGTGCAGCCCCAAGGCTGTACGTTGAAAATATTAATGGGTCTACCCATAATAATGAATATGGACTCTTCCAATTGCCGTCATTGAACTGACATGGAAGTGTTCAAAGTGTTCAAATGGTTAATACAGAACCAATACTAGACCAGTTCGCTTAGTAGTAACCATTGGCAACAAGCAGGTTACACGTAAGTCGGACGTACACTGTTCGAAGGCAATACAGAAACCACCACTAGAAAGACACATTGATTTTGGGAGGTGCATTTTGTTCAACTTTCGAGTAAGATAGTTTGAGGGCGAACTGAAATTCCAACTGAATCAATCGTCGTACTTCCATACATGATTAAATCAGTACTAAATTTCAGAGGAACAAAGCCACATGGATGATATTTTTTTTATCATATGAACACTTTGTGTTCTCGGCTTATTACCGTTTCATATTTTCAATCAATATTAATAAGTGCTTCGTATCACCTTCAGTTGATTTGGTTGGTCAATTTGAAAAGAACGCTTTCTGATTGGTTATCAGCGAAAAGATCTGTGTCACATTAATGCGCGTGTAAATAGAACTATTTCAAAACATCAACAAAGCCGCGATGCCTGATTTTATTTGCTATAAACATTCACTAAAATCCCAATCATAAGAAAATTAATCTATAAATACTTGACAATTAGTATTTATAACGCCGAAATGTGGAACTATAATTTGTTGCGGTTATGACGTATGACTGTGTGCAGCAGTGACGCGTCACAGTCAAATGCATGTCGTTCAAGGTGAAATTCCATTCTTTAAGCATTCGTTTCTATCTAAAAGATGTGTTTTTGGTAACTGTGGTATCATATGATGAATAGAATATGAATTTCGTGTTTTAGTCATACTCTATTTATGAAACTCGTCCACGAATTTCCCGTTTTGCCAGAGGCCAGAGGCTCGGCAAATGGGAGAATTATTAGATTCGTTTCATAAATAGAGTATGACCAAACCACTCACCCCATAACCTCTATTTATATTGTTTGGTTTGAACGTCATTAACCGTTTACCCAACGTAACGGCCAAAACCGACCAACGCTATTCACAAAAATCGCCAATTAATTTTCATTATTTTTTCATTTTTGTCTCAAAAACATGGGTTATGATCCCTCTTTGGAACGAGCTCATGGAGCTCGTTCCAAAGAGGGGTCATAACCTATGTTTTTGAGACAAAAATGAAAAAAAATTAGTTATTGAAGAATTTTATTTGCAAGAGTCGTCTGGTTTTAGTGTTAGGTATAGGGTTAAAACACCCCCTCACACAAATCTAATTTCTAAAGAGTAAAGAATTCTGAACGAATCTACAGATTCGACGACTTAATCTCCTATAGGATTAATTTGCCCACGTACAATAATGTTTGCGGAGAATCTACACATTCAGAATCTATTTTGCGATGTGAATTCTTTCATTTTGCATGGCGGCAGGGACGTGGCGACAGGTGTGTGTGAGGGTGGTGTGTGTGTGTGTGGGGGGGGGGGGGGGTCACCCCCAATCCTGGCCGAAATTTCCTATACTTGGAAATTCGGAGGGCAAGTCATAAGTAGCTGGAAATTACATCTTTCTGGATTTTAGAGCTTCTTTGGCAACGCTGATGTTTCCTTTACTTCCCAAAATTCCAACTGTTACTATTTTCAACTACAGTGTACGCAATATCGAGTTTCATAAGTATGCATGATGTCAATCGGTACGAGATTTCTATAGTACGTTTACTTATCGTAATAAAAAACTCGAAATGCACTTCAAGAAAATCACATCGTGTAAAACCATTATCCTGAGTTAATTCCATCATTCACAGTTACAAAATGATGAAACATCGAAAATTGATCATTCCTACATAAGATCTGATTTAATGTTAGGACAGTGTGAATTGCTCAAAGTTCTAAGCTTGAGCATTTGTTTAACACATATTCATTTCCCAGAATTCAAATAATAATATCCTGATAATTCTATCATAAATGTGTTGGCATTTCAGTTACTAGAATCAAGTTTATGCTCTCTTTCATGGCTTCATTTTCAAAATCTTTCTCGGTAGTGAATTTCCACTAGGGGGACCGGGAGGGGGAATCTTCCCACTCCCGGTCCCCCCAGTTGGAAATTCACTACCCTACACCCCCACCCTTCCCCATCCCATCGGAAACCTCTAGCCACGTCCCTGCATGGAGCCTGCACCTTTGATGTATGGAGTGTCACCATTACCTTTTGTTCTTGTTAAATGTGCTTTTATTTGCTGAAACATTTTAAGTTGGAGAACGGACTCGGGGGTATGAGGGTGGAGATTGTTCGATTCTAATGTCTGACATTAAACTCGAAAAATCTCCACGGCTTCATTCTTTCTCCTTAAAATTGTGAAGTCCTTGTCGTGGCTTCCTTGTAACCTCTGTAGAGCGTCCATATTGGTTTTTAGCATTAGGCTAGATTATCAAATTCAAATTCAGTGACAAGAGTGTTAAATATATTCAATTTTAGTGTGTTTCGATGTTCAGGTGAAGCCAGACAAAAGTCGGAGAGCGAGTACTAGCAATCGATATCTTTCAAGAGAAGCCTCTGTTAAATTTACAATAAAACTTCAGAAGGGCGAGTGGGCGTTCTCATTACATTTTGACATCCACAACAAACCATCAAAGAATTGAATAAGTTCTCAACAAAATTTGTGCGCGTGCAGTTTGGGATTTATCAGTAATGACGATAAATACACCCACAAGGTGGAGCTACCACACAAAATCTCCCTTTCTGTAGAATAGTGTTAACGCGTAAGCAATAGAAACTCATGGAATTAACCCTTTACCCAACGTTACGGTAAAAACCGTCCACGCTATTTACAAAAATTACCATTCAATTTTCATTATTTTAAAACAATTTTGTCTCAGAAACATAGCTTATGACTCCTCATTGGAACAAGCGCGATGTTTTTCAGACAAAAAATAAAACTATTTAGTAATTCGAGAATTTTGTTTGCAGGTGTCGTCTGCTTTTCGTGTTAGGTTTAGGGTTAAAATTTAGCGTTTTTTTCAGCTGGACGAGATACAAACGTTCCCTTCGTTGTACATTTTTCTCAGTTTGCCGTTTCTAAACAGTGTGATTCCTCAGATACGAGCCTTGCTGTAAAACAAATCAAGTATTTATAACAATGCCTAATATGAAACATGAAACCACTGATTTTGACGCCACCAATTATTACCTCGAAGTTATATTCAGTTTTTTGTGGGCGCAACATTGTATGTTGAAGGAGGGAAGGGGTGCCCCCACTTTATATTCACGCCTGAAATTCCTTCAACTGGTCCGTGAACTCTCAACCTGATATTTTACTGTAGTTATATCCCCTCTTTCTGGGCACTTCCATCTGAATAATTATACGCATGGTGCTCCAGTTGGCATGGAAAGTTATGTTTTCACATCTGGGGGATGCTCCAACTCTACCCGGAAATAGGAGAAATGAAGTGTGTGTTTGTGTAAGGTGGGAGGGGGGGGGTGGGGTATTTGTCTGCTGCCATTGACTGGAAAACTTTTTTATCTCCTCTCTCACTTCATTTAAGCCTTCATCTAATGAATCGGCCACACCCGCCCGCGTAATTTCGAAGCTGAGCAGTTGAAAAGAAATATTATATTTCCCACAAACTTCAACAAAACCATATCGTGTCACCCCTCGTTCGAACGAGCTCGACAAGCTCGTTCTGATGAGGGGGTCACATGATATGGTTTTGTGAAATGTTTTAAAAAATTGGGAAAAATAATATTCAAAATAATAAATTTTGATATCGTGTGTGTTGGTTAAAGCGTTAACATGGCTATGCACCTGGACTCCTTTTAATTACTTATTGTCTTAGTTCGACAACAAGGCGCGCACCACTCTCTCGGTGTGTTAAAAACTTCTAGCCGGACGTCAGTTAACCCTTTACCCAACGTAACGACCAAAACCGGCCAGTGCTATTCATAAAAATCGCCCAATTAAATTTCATTTTTGTTTGTCTCAAAAACATAGGTTATGACCCTCTTTGGAACGAGCCCGTTCCAATGAAGTGTCATAACCTATGTTTTTGATACAAAAAATGAAAAACATTAGTTATTCAAGAATTTTGTTTGCAAGTATCGTCTGCTTTTCATATTAGGTAGAGCGTTAACCGAAGTGTGCAATGCTTCTCCAGTCTCTCAGATATCTACAAACTATTTGGTAGGGACCAGCGAATCACAAATTTGGAATTGAATCGAATCTGGCAGACGATCAAGGCCTGTTTTATACGTCGCACTGCGGTCGCGTCGAATTCCCGCACGACAGTTGCACGCATATAACCATAAAATGCCAGAAGACGAACGTCAGACGAATCTTCGTGTCAGCCAGAGGAATCTAATTCTCAAATTTGAATTAGATCCGTGTTAGATATAGACTTCGCAACGACGTCGACACGAATTAAATGCAAATGAAATGATAATGATATGCTAATCAGAAAAACACCGAATGTCGTGACGTAACCAACAATTTTCATTAATGTTCGCAGTGGAATTGAATTCGCGTCGACGGCGACGCGTCGTCTATAACCAACACGGATCTAATTCAAATTTGGTATTGTTTTTCTTCTTTGGTTTGTGGAGGGGGTTGGGAGGCAGCCAACTAACCTATACAGACACTACTCGGCAATTTTCTTTTAACCCTTTACCCAACGTAACGGCCAAAACCGGCCAGCGCTATTCTCAAAAATCGCCAATTAATTTTCAAAATATTTTCATTTTTTGTCTCAAAAACATAGGTTATGACCCCTCGTTGGAACGAGCTCGTCGAGCTCGTTCCAACGAGGGGTCATAACCTATGTTTTTGAGACAAAAAATGAAAAAATTTAGTTATTCAAGATTTTTTTTTGCAAGTGTCGTCTGCTTTTCATGTTAGGTAAAGGGTTAAAACATTATGCGTCATGTTACCCAATTAAAGCACTACAAATTGTAAACAAAAATGCTTGTATGCAGGGTAAACTTATAAACCTTATCATATAAAAGACATTGTCCCTGTATCAGTATGAATCGCGTCTTCTGATTGGTCAACGCGACCGAAACAAATAGCCATGGCATCGGCTATCTTCAAACATGCGGGTGATAAGAGCGCGCGCCGTTGTTCCCCGTTTGACACTCGAGAAACATCCAGGTGATAAAAATAACCTTTCACCCCGCCTGGGTCACATCGATTGCAGAAACTCCTATTAGAACTGTCAAGTTCTATCCAACTTATTGTCGTATTGTAGTGAATACTAATACAAATTAAAAAACATCGTTGCAGCCCTATGAGTAGAAGCACTTGTTGGCTGTCGTATTCGATGAGAACTGAACAGATTGAATCGGGCTCGCAAATTTACTTTTGCGCTTTGCGGGGTGAGAACATCAAGGGAAGCAACTAATCTGTTTATCTTCGATATCGCTTGAGCAGAAAAAATGTCAACCTCTCGCTTCGCTTGTCACTCCGATGGAGACATCGTTCGGAAACGGATTGAACTCACGCCTAAATCCACTGTCAAATCAAATAATACTGCCGCACGGCTTTTTAGAGAGTATTTGTCAGAGAAAGACTTTGATACTGAATTGGAATTGTTTAAAACAAAAAATTAAAACTTCTTCATGTGTGACCTGGTTTATAAACAACGATGCGGAAATAGACTCGGTCTATTTATAGTTTTGCTGTGACGTTTGTTTCTCTGTTTGGTTCAAAACCTGAGGCTGAATGTGGGGTTTAAACTCCGTCGCCCGAATCTTAATGTGGGATCATATTTTACATCTCGGCATTATTTCTGTGTTAGGAGGCGGGACAAAATCGTTATCTCGGGCAGCATCCAGGGTACATGGAGATTTAATACCTGGATGTCTCCTTTTCAACCATTCGGCTTGCGCCTCATGGTTGAAAACCGACATCCAGGTATTAAATCTCCATGTACCCTGGATGTTGCTCGAGATAACTTATAATCTCCAAATAAATTCCGAGTGACGATGGAGCGTCCGTATAAGTAGCATTCAGCTCTGGTATAATGTATTCCTATACGTGTACACAGTTAAAATATATGTATAAATATCACATAAGATTTGTGCGTAGACTCACACACTTTGAGTTGAGGTCGTGCGTTAATTGAATTCGACACGACGGAAGTGCGTTCGAATATATCAAATGAAGATTTGACGGATTTCAGACAAATCTAATTCAATTGAATTCGAGTCGACGCCAGTACGACGTACATAACAGGCCTTAAAATCGAATCTCATGCGCTTATCAAGTCGAAGATATTGCAACCGTGGGATGGAGCAAATGTTGTTATTCTCCACTCAAATATTTTCTTCAACTGCTACTCGAATTCTATGGTATATGACGTGTTCCCAATAATTTCGTTCAAAGTTACATATCAAATAGGCATCCATAGGTTGAAAATTCCACTTACAGGTCTATATATGGAAAGGTGTTACTGCAGGAGTATCCCAGGGATCTATTCCTGGGCCCGTTTTTCCCTCCTATATCTGCATGGTATACCAAAATCAACTTCATTTCATCTCCTGTCATTTGCAGACGATACTACAACCCAAGGCCAGGTAATTATATAGACGAGTTATTCGGCGAAGCTAATGACGAACTCAACAAAATGCAACTCTGGTGTATAGAAAACAAAACAGTTTCAGATGCAAGTAAAACTAGATACATGCTTATTTAATTTTTAAAAAATTTTTTCGCAAACTTATAACCGACGACAAATTTACAATTAATCCTTCACCTAACACAGTATTTTAATAAATAAATTAAATTTAACATTTTCGAAAATAAATTTCACAATTTTTCAATAAAACCATACAAATATGGATATCATTAGAACCAGCTCGACGAGCTGGTTCTAACGATATCCATATTTATATGGTTTTATTGTGAAACTTCCGAGATATTTTAGACTGTGGTAGGCTTATTCTGGTTAATTTTCTGACAGTTTTTACCGCTGTATCTGTTAAAGGGTTCAACATCTTATTGAAAGTTCAACTTTGATACTTCTACACAGCACCCCCAAGTTGATTTGATCTCACGATATCCCTTGTATTAATTCCGTCCATTTAGGCCACAGTAGATCATCTGTAACATATATCTATACTTCCCAAGAAACCAACTAGCTATAAACGGTGATCATATTATACATATATAAATACGAAATCTGGGGGTGGGGTGGATCACCCGTTGAATTTCTTTATGATACACTCAGCTTTCAATATCACATCGACAACATAATTTCCAGGATTATGAGGGCTATATATAGGTTATACAAGTGCAAAGCCCTCCTCCCACAGTTTGCACTTCAGTAAATGTATTTCCCGCTTATCCACAAACATCAATCGAAATCTGGGTGAGTCCTATACATGCCAACCAAATATTGAAATTTTAAAAAACAAGCCATTCTCCTGGTAAACAACAGTACAACACCTTTTGAAAGACAATAAAATCCTGAAGTTCAAGTCGCAAGTTCAACTCAATCATCCTGACTTCAATGAAGTTCTCGCATGTGAGTTAGTCGCTTATCCTCCATCCATGTTTAGTTCAGATGGCGAGATGGAAATTGCGAAGTCAAAATGAATCTTGAAACCAAACCTTCAAGTGACTATATCAGAAGATAAATGCCCAAGCTCAGACATCATAATATGTATATATTTCCGCACCGCTTTTGGTCCTGCTTTGGCCATCGGGCAAGCTCATTGCATACCTGGATGCATTGAAGGCTTTCATATATCACGCTTTGCAAACCACTGATGTAATTCTCGTGTTCGATAGATACTTTCCTAGCAGCATCAAAACCGTCACCAGGATGCAAAGAGCTGGGTCAAGTCGTGTACACAAGCTGACACCAGAGATTCCTGCACCAGCCAAGCAACTTATTCCCAACAACACGAATTTTCAGCTGAACATCATGCTTGCAGAGTGCCTACTTGACTCGAGTTACTACACCAATGCAACACAGAAGCACACTCTAACACATGCCGGCACCAGTGACATACCCATTGATATTAGCAGTCTTGTGAAGATTGACAGGTATGATCTCTGCTCTAAACATGAGGAAGCTGCTATTCTCATCGCTCAACATGCCATCTCATCATCTCTGCTTGGCAAATCTGTCCGTGTTGTCTGTGACAGACGTTCTCGTGCTTCTCGTACATTTTTACAGTGAAAACTGCAAAGAGAGCAACACCTCTCCAATGATTATGTCATCACCAGTGAAGGAACGAGCAGCAACAGATAACTCGTGCCTCTGTAGAGGCACACAGAAAACGATCTTCTGGCAATCCGTGGATTCTCTGGAGCAGATACCGTGT
Source organism: Pictodentalium vernedei (assembly GCA_031216915.1). NCBI lineage: Eukaryota > Metazoa > Mollusca > Scaphopoda > Dentaliida > Dentaliidae > Pictodentalium > Pictodentalium vernedei. Next base: position 64,616,470 of record CM062297.1, read on the forward strand.
CCTCATTACACGGCAAAGGCAAAGGAACTGTTCTTAAGGTATCCAAGAAAGGGTGTTGTTCACACTCCAAAATTGGTGACATCAAAGCTGACTTTAAATTTGATGAGGAAGAAGCAACTAAGTTCATATGTGCTGCTTATGGTAAACCTACAGGATCACGTACATCCATGACAGAATGCAGAATTAAATTATAGCGCTCGACAACAGCCAAGAGTGGTTCATCCTCAATGAAGAGCTGTTTTCTTCCACCCACTACGGAAGCATTCCTTGAAAATATTCATAGATTTAACATTCAAGTTGCGGCAAGGGAAGCTGCCCTTCAAGAGTCACCACCGAACATGTACCCAACAAAATATGGTTAGGAACATGACCATCATGGTATGCTGCTTCCGAGAACAGTACCATCTGGAACTTTGTCAGCACCGACAGAAATACTATAGCTTATCCAACGTAACTGCAAAACCTCTGAATGCCGGACAGCAGCGTGCAAGTTCTCCAAGTTAGGATGCACAATATTCTCTGTCTGTGAGAGGGTGGAGAAGGATTGAAGAATCTTCTTACAGGAAATAAGCTGTCTGAAGATGAAGACGTTGAAAAGGTTACCGAGTCTAAACTGAATGAGGGCAAGGATGACACAGGAGAAATATTATCAAAACAAGAGAATTTGTTTCAAACTAGTTTTTATGTGTACCCATACTATGTATGGTACACATAATGCCGGCATCCGGGGTGACCATCCGTCGTTCGTCCATCCTTTGTCCGTCCGTCTGTCCGCCCGGCGTCCGTATCCATTTCTTTGTCATTCGATAACTTGACAAATATTGCTTGGATTATCAAGTTACTTTATATTTGTGTTCAGGTTACTGATGTGCCAAGCTGTATAGTTTTTGGTGTAAATCGGATAATTTGATCCTGAGATATTAACCCTTATCCTTCAAATTGAAAATTCCTCCAATCCCTTTGGCATTCGATAACTTGAAAGATATTGCTTGGATTGTCTAGTTACTTTATATTTGTGTTCAGGTTACTGATTTGCCGAGCTGTATAGTTTTTGATGTAAATCTGATGATTTGATCCCGGGATATTAACCCTTTATCCTTCAATTTGAAAATTCCTCCAATCTCTTTGGCATTCGATAACTTGAAAAATATTGCTTGGATTGTCAAGTTACTTTATATTTGTATTCAGGTTACTGATGTGCCGAGCTGTATAGTTTTTGGTGTAAATCTGTTATTTTGCTCCTGAGATATTAACCCTTTATCCTTCAAATTGAAAATTTCTCCAATCCCTTTGCATTCGATAACTTGAAAAATATTACTTGGATTGTCAAGTTACTTTTGTGTTCAGGTTACTGATGTGCTGAGCTGTATAGTTTTTGGTGTAAATCTGATAATTTAATCCTGAGATATTAACCCTTTATCCTGCAAATTGAAAACTCCTCCAATCCCTTTGGCATTCGATAACTTGAAAAATATTGCTTGGATTGTCAAGTTACTTTATATTGTGTTCAGGTTACTGATGTGCCGAGCTGTATAGTTTTTGGTGTAAGTCGGATAATTTGATCCTGAGATATTAACCCTTTATCCTTCAAATTGAAAATTCATCCAATCCCTTTGGCATTCGATAACTTGAAAAATATTGCTTGGATTGTCTAGTTACTTTACATTTGTGTTCAGGTTACAGATGTGCCAAGCTGTATAGTTTTTGGTGTAAATCTGATGATTTGATCCCGAGATATTAACCCTTTATCCTTCAAATTGAAAATTCCTCCAATCCCTTTGGCATTCGATAACTTGAAAAATATTACTTGGATTGTCAAGTTACTTTATATCTGTATTCAGGTTACTGATGTGCCGAGCTGTATAGTTTTTGTGTCAATCTGTTATTTTGATCCTGAGATATTAACCCTTTATCCTTCAAATTGAAAATTCCCCCTTTGGTATTCAATAATTTGAAAAATATTGCTTGGATTGTCAAGTTACTTTATAATTGTATTCAGGTAACTGAAGTGCTGAGCAGTGTAGTTTTTGGTGTAAATCTGATAATTTGATCCGGAGATATTAACCCCCTTTATCCTTCAAATTGAAAATTCCTCCAATCCCTTTGGTATGAGATAACTAAAAAAATATCAATCCAATTGTCATGTTACTTTATATATTTATTCAGGTTACTGATGTGCTGTGCTGCGTAGTTTTTTATGTAAATCTGATAATTTGATCCGGAGATATTAACCCTTTATCCATCAAATTAGACACTCCTCCAATCCATTTCTATATGTAACCATACCTTGTATGGTGTACATTATGTCAGCATCCGTGGTGGCCCCCCGTCATACAGCTTTCTACTAATTGCGCGTATGGGTACACATCTGACGATTTTATCGGCCTATTTTTAAGTTCTGTTGAAAGATAAAACTTGGTCATTATATTATTTTAAAAAGCAAGAACTATTCACGAAGTTGATTTCAAATACACAAATTAGTACACAAGCTAGTCACTATTTTAAAATAGAGAAAGAAACTGGACATTTAAGTTGATTTTAAAGACACCAACTAGTCATTACATTGTTTCCAAGGACAAGGAACTAGTCATAACATTTCTCAACTTTGTTAAAAATATTTATGTTTTAATTTTGTCCTCAAAATCGAATTACAAATGCAGTCTTCAGCAAAATAACATGTTTTGCATATTCGAGAATGTTATAATTTTACTACAATCCTGCTGATAGAAAGCATTGTCAGAAATCCCTTATCTGTGTTACTCTGAAAGGATAGAGCTTGACATTTAACAGTTTTGGGTGCATTCTGAGAGGAACATTGGATTTTCATGCAAATAAAATGGTGATATTATATGCATTAAGTTTTATTTATTGTTGCTGATTTAGCGCCATATATTTGACTCCATCTTCAACACGCAAAGATATACTGAGTCAAAAAAGAAAGTATAATAAACTTTGAGGAGCAATTATTGTAAATTCATATTTCGAATCTAGCTGTATGTATTTGCATAATTTCATGTTCTTACTGTTGCCAGCGTCACGCCAGGACGTCGCAATTCAGACATACGGTGAAATGAAAAGTTCACACATGCAGTGAATAGCGTGTATGTCCACCGTTTGCCTTCTGAATGACAAGACATCGACGGCGCAAGGGCCTGATAGGTCTCTGGATGTCTTCTGTGATATTGCAGTCCACTCTTGTCTTAGAACATTACGTAAATCGCCTAAAGTCTGAAGATCACGAAGTCGTACCCGACGGTCAAATTGATCCCAAAGATGCTCGATTGCCGACAAATCTGGCGAAAGTGGGGGCCAGAGAAGAAGTTCGATGCTCTGCGCCTCAAGAGAGTCACGACAGATACGCGCCACGTGACATCGGGCATTGTCTTGCAGGAATAACTGCAATCCGACGTTGCTCCAACGCTGCTGAGTCCAGCGAGCACGTTGACGTCCCCATTCCATTCTGACGGCACGATGAAGTTGGGTAAGGATTGGTCCGTGGTATGAACGCCTACCTCGGATGCCGTGTTCAGCGAGTCTGTTACGGACACAACATGTTACTACATTTGGTCTTCGGATAAAAAAAATGACATTACCAAAACTGAACTTGCGTTTCTTTTTTTCGTCAGGATATATGTTCATGTTCTTGACCGAAACGAATTTCTTCTTCTTTACAAACATCGACACAGATTATATTTTAACCTCATATTTACAACATCAAGTTAATCCAAATATTTAATCTTAAGCTATCGGAGAGATCTTTCCAATCGGATATGTGATCAGTTTACAACGTTGATGTCGAGAAATAATCACGTATTTGGTTTGTTGTATAACTAAGGCGCAAGCTAGATTAATCATTAACATTTTGCATCCTTTGGAAAGGAATCCGCTGTTTTCAACAGAGACATCGACTAATCATTCACAACACAAACCAGCTGATCGCTGTCTAAACATTCTCGTGTCTATGCGTACAGTTAAAATTAGAAGTCCTGTCGTGAAATGCGCACAAATAGCACGTCGATCTACATGTTAATCTACGCGTTATGGCCATAGTAAGGCTATCAAATTCTGTACATATGGCCTGTGCACAAGCAATGTTTCAGCCAATGGACCTCCGGGTAACCCGCAGGCCCATTTGCAGAAAAATTGCCTGTGTTTGCTATGTGTAACCAGGGGAACCTGCCGTGCTTCGGGTGCCATTCACTATGACAATTGCGCGCAGTTCCTATGCGCAATTAAGCCTAGATAAGCGCACAGTTCGTGACAGGGCTTCCAGTTTTAACTATATGTTGAACCACAGCTACAAAATATAGCCAATTAGAATTTTTTGTGCAACCCCACAAATTGGTCAAAAACTCTTATTTAGAAAAGGACATAAGCAAGGGGGTATCTCCGGTCCGGGTGCGAACTGGTTTTACAAGCTTAATATTCATCGTACGATAAAGCATCTCATTATATGATTACCACAAATAGTACCCAATAAGTAGAGGTTATTACTTGGTTACTTTCATATAGGCCGAGTTACAGTGCAGTCGCAGTGGACTGGTCGTAATCCACGCGTAGGCAGTAATGTCAACGCACGCGTTTACCAGGTAATAAAAATTATCATCAGAAAAATTTATTTAATGAAGCAGCGGGTTATTCCCGGTGCTTCCAGGTTCTTTATTAATTAAACTTTTGATGATTATTCCTATAATTAGTGTTTGAAATCTAATGTTATTGCGTCCGTGGTCCACGGCGGCTGTACTGTATCAGCCCGATGTAATTATTTAACGACACTTTAACAGCCAAGGTCTCATCGTGTCGGTGACAGTTTTACGGGTGGAGGAAGCCGGAGTACCCGGAGAGAACCACCGCACTACAGCACAGGCAGGGTTAGATTGGTTGAAGACATGCGCACCATCGACGTGCAGTACTTCTTAGTTCACGACGTCATCGTGCCCCCATGTGGACAATCGGGGTTAAGTGCCTTGCCCAAGAACACAGCGCGGGAGTCCGAATCGATCGCTCCGACGGTCACCCATTTAAGGGCTAATCGGGCTCGACGTTGCTTAACTTCGGTGAATTGACGAGAACCAGTTACCGCAACGCCACAGCACCCCCGCTCGATGTACCTTCATATCAGTCTGAGGCCAAGTAATAACCTTTTTATTTAGTTTTTATTTATTTATTGGAGTTTAAGGTCACATAGGTTCTGCACAATGGTTAATCATGACCACGGCGGTTTTACGGGTGGAGGAAGCCTGGGTACCCGGGGAGAACCACCGAACAACGACGAGCAACTGTCAGCACTCCAACATACCAACTCCACACAAGCAGGGTTTAGTTTGGTTGAAGACAGGTGCACCATCGACCTGCAGTACGCCTTAGTACACAACGCCACCGTGAACCCACGTGGGCAATGTGGGGGTGGGTGGGGATGGAGGGGTGGGGGTGAAGTGTCTTTCCCCCGGACACAACGCGGTTGCCGCAGGTGGGATTCGAACCGAGGACCTCTCGGCTTGCAGCCTGCACCTCTACCTGCTGAGCCTCCGCGCCACCCTTTATTTAGTAACCCAAAACAGACAATAACAAACTGTTCTCGGAACTGTTCTCTTTCTTTTTACCAAGTCCGAATTTTCTGCTCTTTGTTCAGCTTTCCGAACGTTTAGGATTACTGAAGTATCTGTTCTCTCACTTTGACCATTCTCCGCATACGATTCTGAATATTAGTTTGCATTGTAGTTAGTGTAAGACTCTTCTTTTTTCTCTTCATCCACTTATTGCCATCATTATTTTCCCACCATACAGAAACTACACCCTTTGCCTGGTAACGCCAATTTTCGCTGTAACTGAAAACAAAATGCCTGTGCCTGGAAACGCGTTGGGTTTGGGGGACATCTCTGGCTTGATCCATATCGGCCGAGATCGGTGTCATAGCAGCTGAGTTTGAAGTCGTATCGGCCGAGCTCGAAAATGGGCAATTCTGGAGAAAAAAATTATATCTAATAAATGACAAAATCTATTTTCTCCATCTTTTCTGGCTTGCAGGAAATCGAGAGTCTCAGCTCTTATAAATTCATATCAAGCCTGCTCCAAGCGAGGCTCTCGTAACTCACGCAGATATTTACGTGGCGACAGTTGTGCAAAACCAAAATAAACACTCGAGTGCCTTTATATTGGGCAAACATTATATTCTAGGTCTGTTTGAAAAAAAGATTCTTTTGGGTGTCTGCAGGGGCCAAATATGGGCCCCATTCCCAATGGCATTTTGGCATGATTTGTCCCAATTCAAACCCAAAATTTCCCAATCTCAGACCTAATTTAAATAAACATTTAATCCTTCTTTAACTCTTGAAGGTCTAACTTTGATTTTCATCAGTTTTTACTGCAACAAAACAGGTACCTCAACAGGCAATATTTAGATACATTTGCAAGTCGCAATAACCTTATCAATAGTTTCTAGGCAAGTCTTGGCTGCGTATACAGGCATCCAAAACTTGTCAAGACACAATTGCTAAGCTATAGAATGTCGAGTGTTGAAGGGTAGCAAAATGCATAAATATTTTCATTATTTAAAAGTATAAGAACAATTTATTTATTAGAGATTATAGAGACTGATCATTATTTCATACCAGTGTTTGTTATAAAACTTAACTGGTAGAGTCCTAAATTATATTTAGCCATTAAAATTTGTTGATTTGCTTTTGCCTTGTTACAATTTATATATTTTTAATTCTATAAATTGCAACAAGACATATCCTAACAGACTAAATAATATCACTTCAAAGATAATATGAAGCACAGACACTGAATTTGAAACCTTTAAGTTGCAGTACCTGCACTTCAGCCAAAGCCCAAATATGGACTTCCAGCAATGTACCAGTTAATACATGCACTCTACATGTAGTAGCTTCTGTATTAATGTTCTCAGTTCATCATGAAGGTAACATTTCTTATTCTTAGAGTGTTTCTCCTCCCAAATAAATTCCCGACTGTAGCGTTCATGATGCAGATTTTCCCAGTTGCATGGAACCCATTCATATAGTAGCTTCTGCATTCTCAGTTCATCATGAAGGTTACATTTCGTATTCTTTGTATGTTTCTTTCCCGATTAAATTCCCAACTGCAGCCTTCATGATGGGGATTTTCCCAATTGTATGGGCGCCGGATCCTTTCCCAAAGAGGGGAGAAGAATCCCTGAATTACCCAACGAAACTAATCCACTAAAAACGTTAGACAAACTCTGTTCGTGAAAGTGATTCGCAGTAAAGTTGAATTTAGACCTCCCGACATTGTACTACGAGTTGGATATTTACTAATTTATCACTTGAAAAAAATCCAAAAAAAATTCACCAAAACCATATGTTATCCCTCGTTGGAACAAGCTCGTCGAGATCATTCCAACAAGGCGCCACATGACATAATTTTGTTAAAAGTTTTTATTAAAAATTAAAAAAATATTTAACATAAGAAATTTGAGGCATGTAATACGAAATTATTTTTGGTTAAACTTCCTCATTTGCCTGGCGCGTTAACGAAACCTTATTAGCTACGTCAAACACGAAGTCTCCGGTGTCGTTTTCGAACTGACCGATCGTGTCTCACCTTCTCAATGGAAAATGAACAAACTGTTACAACCGTCAGTCTACCTGGTGCTTCCACATTCCACCTCGTTGACAACCAGATCGAAAAAGGACACCCACGGTATAAGCTGGGTGATGTGGATGTGCTTGTAGCGGTTTAGGTAACTCTAGGCCGACGTGTATTAAAGTGACACCCACCGGGTGCGAGATTTACCACCGATATGCACGTGACATTATCAGCCAATAAAATTCGAGGATATATCAACACATTTGTCAGTGGTGAGGTAAAGAATATTGCCTTATCATTCATGTAGATTTATTGTGGATAAAGACTAATCGATCGAATCGAAAAACAAGATGAATCTTGCTGTTGTAAATTTTACCACAAACTCAGACATAAAATATATTTTCAAAGTTCATATATCGTCTTTTAACCCTTTACCTAACATGAAAAGCAGACGACACTTGCAAAAATAATTTTTGAATAACTAATTTTTTTCATTTTTTGTCTCAAAAACATAAGTTATGACCCCTCGTTGGAACGAGCTCGACGAGCTCGTTCCAATGAGGGGTCATAACCTATGTTTTTGAGACAAAAAATGAAAAAATAATGAAAATTAATTGGCGATTTTTGAGAATAGCGCTGGCCGGTTTTGGTCGTTACGTTAGGTGAAAGGTTAAGACGAAAAAAAACCCATTAAAACGAATGGACATATCGTCCGTGACAACGATGACAACTTACCCGTCATTGAAAATTAGGGTCTTTATGAATAAATATTACCTTTCCTCAGACAACTGGGAGAAAATGATTTCCCGCGGCTGAACCGATATAAGCGAATCCACAGCAAACATCTTATATCGTGGACATGGGCGGTCTTCTTTGCTCTTGACGATCTGGTCTCGTTAAGTCGGTGGAATACGAGGAGCCAGATCAACTGACGGTTGCGATAATTTATATTTATTATATGACTACCATAAATAGCCCCTCAATATTACTATAGTTTGACCATCAAATCCAACTCTCCGGAAACCAAGAGTGTCAAGTTTTCCAGATCGTTATCATGCCTGTCTCAAACGAGGCGCACGTGAACTGACTATTTTTACCAGTGACCTATAAATAAATATAGAACATAAGCACAGAACGCAAACACGAGTGTCTCCTCATTAAACTCCGTTGACAAACATTCCAGTCGAGGTCTATTTGTACCCGGTGCTTCATTAAGGGCCTAGATAAGTAATGAAATTTTGTTTATTTTGAAAATTCTCACCTCTGATATTCCTTCAATGCAAATTAAATATACACAAAATGTACATCAAAATGAAGGTTGGGATGTATAGAACACGAAACACATGTGTAATCAGCTCATAGAGTCGACTGTAGGCACCACTGGTTCCTGGAAGTCTGCTGCCGTATTGCCGTATTCGCACCAGAACTGATAATTTAATATTTCACGAAAACAGCATGTGGCCAAATGTGCTTTACATATCCAAGAACAAAGCTAGGGGATCAAAATTCTTAAAACACGTCTACAGAGCTGCATGGGGACAATTCCAAAGCCATTGCTTTTGTTTACGTATGAGTATACTTTCCATTTCCGGTCGACTTCATCGGACGGAAAAAGCATGTAAAAACATCGGTGTCTAAAATCAAATAATGAAAAAAGATCGCCTTCATACAGTATACTGTTATTAGATAGAGATTACACAGTTACCATATTCAATGCACGGTATCATGACACCTGTTGAAATTTCTTCGAATTACGATTTTGTTTTTCGATGGAAATTCGTGGTATGATTGATTTGCGCATGTCTGTCGAGCATGGAAACCATCTTCAATAAAAAATGCAGACAGTGTTGTCCTTTTCCAAAATGCAGTCCTGTCGCTGCACTCGAAAGTGTTTTGAATGCCTAGCTTTGTTATTGAATATCTGAAGCACATTCGGCCACGAGTTGTTCCTGCGAAATATTATTTTATTATCAGTTCTGGTGCGAATACGATAGCAGACTTCCAGGAACCAGTGGTGCCTGCTGTCAACTCTATGAGTTGATAGCATACGTGTTTCATGTTCTATACATCCCAACCTTTATTTTGATGTATAATTTATGTATATTTAATCTGAATTTAAGGAATATGAGGGGTGAGAATTTCAAAATAAACAAAATTCCATTACTTATAGAGCCCCTTAATGAAATTTTTAAACATAAAGTGTTTGATGATTATTCCTATAATTTGTGACTGGAATCTAATATTATTGCGTCCGTGGAAATATTACCCATTCGTACTGTACTTTAGAAGCGGCTAATCGGGATCATACAGTAACATTCGGGGAAAAAACACAGATGTACGTAGTTGTATTCTTACGCAAAACTGAACAGCGAAGTCCAGTAAAAATGAAATAACGAAACAAAAACACACCCGGTATCATCATTTAAGCAGTTTCTTTATCCATCGGTCCAATAACATTCAGTTGATGAACGCTTCAAAATATCCACTTCATACTGGACTATATATTTCGGAGCATTGCCAAACAATGCATTGTTTAAACAGCGTAATTCGAGGCTGTATGAAAAAAGCTATTTGTTTATCAATCAAACCATTTTGGGTAATAGATATATCACTATTTTGTGTACTATATGGGTAAATAATTGTACAGTTGTGCAGGTGTCCGGAGATATTTTGGACGAGGCGAAACCGAGTCCAAATATTGGAGGACACCTGCACAACTGTACAATTATTTACCCATATAGTACACAAAATAGTGATATATGTGATTTAATCCACAGCCCCTCAGTGTTAACAAAAGTCAAAAAAATTATATTTTAGAAAGTTTGACACGAGTAAAACCACATTTAAAACACTTTTTGCTTGCTCTACCCTCGAGAAACAAAATGGGCATAACCCATTGTTTGCTTGCTAGAAAGTCTATTGAAGTTATGACACGCATCGGGAGTTCAGTCAGATATTATGAACAGATCTGTGGCTTCGAAGTGAACTCACATCATGACGTAATTTTTTCTCCCGCTAATATAATGTCTCAGCTCAAGGGTGGAACACTTATTCAATCCCTCATCGAAAGTGCGGCAGATAAAGTTAATAATCGTTCATTTTTAAAGCATTTGGAAGAATAATTCTTTTTTTTATCGGAAGAAGAGGTTCGCTTTCCCTCAGGGGTGGCGGGTAGTGGTGCCTGATTGCCGTCTTAATATTTGAAAAAGGGCGGTGTTTTAGGTTATTTATTTATTTACTGGTGTTTAAGGTCACTTTTCTGCAGCTATGGCTAATTGTGACCGCAAAAAAGGTGTAAAGTCAAGTTTAGCCAATCGTTTACACCCATGCTGCCCATTTTAGGGGACTTCTACCCCGGGCACTGGTGACCAGGTCCTATTTTACCAGTAAAACTGAACTTGTTTACCGCAGCAGACAAGCACTGCTTCACTTCCGTGGTTTCCACAGGAGTCCTTTTTAGGTTACCGGGGCTGTTGGTTATTAAAAGCAACAAAAAATTAAAAAGTACATTATAATTTGGACACGATGCACACTCAATTCAGTAGCTCTGTCGATAATTCATGTGTTAGAAGGTTTTTCACAGAATCTTTACTTTTGAATGGTTATGATTACAGTACCTTGACAATCGTACAAATATCTAGTTATTGGGACTGTTTCAAAACCGTCCCAATATCCAGATATTGGTACTGTTTTACTGAGCTGTTCTCATCAAAACCATACTTGGTGTGATTTTATAGGGTTTGTTGTTTTCATGACAGAGAACAAAAAAAATATTAGGTAGCTGTGGATTAACATATCTTATTGGACTTTGGACCAAACGATTATCTTCAATTCGTCCCAAGTTTATTGTGATATTTACAAAACTCCTCCAGTACATATCGGATATTGACCTCGCCAAACCGAGGACTCATCTGAGATCCACTATATCGCTACCAAATGTTCACGCGGCCGACTGCCAATTTTGCCAAATGCACTTAAAGTTGGATTTGGCACCAACAAATCTTCATTGGCTAAAATGTTTGCACCCAGAATAATACTTTCACGTGTGAATGAAAGCCACAGAGACAGTGAAGTGCGCGGTCGATAACGAAACAAACAAAAAAATTTGTTATTTCTTCTTTTGTCAATAAGGTGTTGGGAATTGTGTTTAGACAAACTTCCAATGGTAATTGTCAGTGAGTGGTAATACAGTAGTGTTTTTTCTTCAGTAAAACATTGTAGGTTATCAACCTTACAAAAAGACTCCATTTTATTAAATGAATACTTTATACCGTCATGAGTGACTCTCGACGGTGTGAAGTATTTATCTAATTTTATCCCATAAATATATAAAACAAGGCACAGACACGTGAACACATTGTGAGAATTCTCTCATTTAATTTTGGTCGCTGTTGTTTTTAGTTCTGTGCATCGATGCAGCAGTCGGTAAGATATATTCGTTACACAGTTTGTTGGTGGCCTAATATGGGCTTCGCTCGAGTCCAATATGGAATTAACTGACACCATATATACCACATTAGGCCATCAACAAACTGTGTAACTAATAATATTCTGCTTATTAATATAACTGACTAACGTGAATCATTAGCATTTTAAAAGATATGGCAATTTTTCAATTGGCTGGTTTTTGTAAACATCTTGACGATTCGTAGATTACCGAACCAGCCGTGACTCGATATATATTTTTGAATGTTAGTTATTAACCACCGATATGATTTACTGGACATTTGTCTTGAAAAGATTTCCAAAATATAACAAAAATAAACTACAGTATCAAAAAAGCAGAAACAGGACAACAGTGTTTATCGATCTTCACCAGCACCTTATTTCAACTGGTGGCGCCATCAAAATTGTAAGCCGAGAACGTCACCCACGAAGAATGGTCTTTGTCTCTCAATGGCTACGATTGGGCGAAAGCGACATCTTAGACGAGATCAAGCATGAGATAACGGAAGATTGTCTTCAAGATAAATTCTTATCAGAGACTGGAAGATTTGATGATATGAAAATAGCTCTGGAAAAAGTAAGAATTTGAATCCTAAGATTATTTAATTTTAAATTCTGGATAGCCAAAACACATCGGGCTTTCTTATCTGCACTATTTATCAATTATTTTGTCCTACTTAAGGCAATCTATATAGAGCCGTCCCTGACCAGCGGAAACTACGTTATGTCCTTGGGCGAGGGCGCGATGGCTCAGTAGGAAGAGGTGCAGGCTGCAAACTGCGAGGTCCTCGGTTCGAATCCCACCTGCGGCAACTGCGTTGTGTCCATGAGCAGGACACTTCACACCCCCCCCCCTCCCAATGCCCACGTGGGGGTATGATGGCGTTCTGTACTAAGGCGTACTGCATACCGATGATGCACTTGTCCTCAACCAATACTAACCCTGCTTGTGTGGAGTTAGTATGTTGGGGAGCCTGATAGTTGCTAGCCATTGCACGGTGGTTCTCTCCTGCTTCCTCCACCCGTAAAACTGTCCGACACGAGGTGACCATGTTTGCAGAAAGTGTCGTTAAATCCCCAATAGATAAATAAATAAATAAATAAATAAATAAATAAATAAATAAATATAAATAAAAAAAAATAAATAAATGTCCTTGTGAAAAATACTTAATCCCGACTGCCCACATAGAGGCAGGGTGGCGCTGAGTACTAAGGCCTACTGCACGTCGTGAAACACTTGCTTTGCAGAATTAGTACCTCACGTAGTTTGACTGTTGCTGCTTCACATTCGTGTTGGGGAGATCAATATAAACATTCCTCCTTGTAATTTATGTATTCAAAATCACTTTTGTGTAGGAGACTCAGCCAATTATTCAATGTGTTTAATCTATTCGAAATTAGGAATTGTGTGATTTCGTGATTCAGTACCTGCTAGAAATTCAAGTTTTCATTGTCTCTCTTGATATGCAATGCAACAAGAAACGTCCGTTGCGCGTGTGGGGCTTCCCGTTCTAAGGAGTGTGTCCCGCTAGTTTATATATGCTGGTATCAATCCAATGAACAATAAATGCAGTAGTCGGTTATTACGGATATTTCGAATACATGGTAGGCCGTGTACCTATATATTTATAGTGTAGGCGTGGTACATGCTCCATCTCCATAACGTCCAGAGTGAGGTATCGGTAAAACACCCACTGAGTGTGTTTTCTGCGACGCTGGCTTGAATTCTGTTAAAATGTTTAATACAAACATAATTTTAGCAAATACATCCCTGGATTCACACAGAGATCTATTGGTTGAAATTATGTTGCTACTATTTGTACGTATACACGGACTTTGAGACTCAGTTGTTTAACGGAATCTCCACTCTGTTGTGTATATTAAAGACAATCCACCTTCCTGTATCATTGTACCGGAATAGCATTTAGCGCTCTACAAGATTGTAGTCTGAATCCAACAAGTTTCTTAAACATCACATACAGTACGTGGATAGTGTATTATCACCAAATCACCCTCAGAGTGGAGATTCCATCCAAGCAATAATTGCAAATTTGTTGCAACGCATAACAAGCACAAGCGAAGTTTCAGTCAATGGACCTCCGGGTTAAACCCGGAGGTCCAGTGGCTGAAACATTGCTTGTGTTTTTTGTCGATATGTACAAAATTTAAAATTTATAGTTTGGGGGATAACTCCTCTCCACTGGTGATTTAGTTACAATCCACTCTCCACGTATTCTACATTACCGTCGCCGTGGACTGGGTACTTTCCACAGGCGCAATAATATTTTACAGGAATACTCATCAAAAAATTATTTAATGAAGCACCGGGTGAAACCCGGTGCTTCATTAATGAAAATTTTACTGATGATGATTTTCATTACCTGCTAAATACATGCGTGGATATTGCCGCCCACGCGTGGATTACATCCGGTCCACAGCGAGTGTATTGCACTAATATACGTGAATTAAAACTATGTGTCCACAGAGATTGGAGCTTCACCTCATGATTACAAAAAGCGGATAGAGAATATTGACGGGATCACGACTGGGTCGCGATCCCCGAATGAAGTTCAATGCTCAATTTTATCCAAACAACAGTGTAGAATGCCACCTGTCGAAAACGAGAAGTGCCAGAACATTGAACCTCAGATGCGATTTTCGTCTGTACTTCTCGATTGGAGTTTGATTTCGAAACATTTGTATTTTAGAAGTCTGGACCGACTGGCGAGAGTGTGTCTCGACCAGCGGAGATCAGAAAATTATAGAGATTGGGCTGGCGATCACAATATTGGAGAAACTACATACAGACCGTACGAAAATGTAAAAATGATTAACAGAGTGATCTCCCATCGTTTATTCTCCTTTCCAAAATGTCGGAAGTCGTGAGCAGCTTCATGTTGTCATCACTGTACTAAATATTTGGTTGAGAGTTATCAGCATTGAGATGTTGCACTCGGATATGATGCAATATCTGAAAATAAGGCCCCAATTAAAAACTTATTGTTTATTGTTTGAGAAAAGTGTAAAGCATTTGATGAGGTTTTTAGACCCGTGCAGAATATTCTACAAAAAAGAGATGATCAAAGTATTTTCTGGGCCTAAAATTGCAGTTAATTATATATGTATTTTTGTTGGAATTTCCCTGAAAAAAATGAGTTCAAGGACGAAACTTCACTTCCCGTTGAAAATTTTGTCTCGTTTGTTGCATGACCCTACGTTTTCTGGACAGAGAAAGGTGTTTGAATATCTAATGTTTAGTGATGCGATCATATTTTTCCACCAAATTGTTATAATAGTCTCCTGTAGGAAACTTTTTAATACTATGATACTTAAAGGTGAGAGTTCTCCATATTTCTCCCATAGGCGATTATTATAACGTTTTGTGTGAACAAAAATGTGCTAACATCACCTTAATTTTAGCATTCGAATACCTTTGTCAAGAATGGACCTTCAGGCAATTTTTTCTATCTCCGAAAAGTCGTGTGACAAAGCAATAAGAGAGAAAAAAAAATGAGAGGAAGGAAGATTCCGATCACGTACATTTTTTCGTGGACTTCCATATTAGAACACACAAGTGGTCAATTGAATTTTTAGGCAAAGAAATTCATCAAATCATCGTCTTTCTTTCTCTGGAATATTTATAGTATATATGCAAGTTGTCAAAGGAATGCTTCAAAAGTTTTTTAAAACGATATATTTTTCTCAAAGCTGCTTAGTTTCGGTGATTACATCGTTTCCGGCTGCTAATGTTCAAGGCGGGTAACTCTTAATTCATTCAAACATTTAGTGCTGTTACAGTGTTAAACAAGTAGAGTTGCAACATCTATATAGAAAAAAAATACATTTTTTACATGATTTGTTAATGACAGTACGCGGAGAGTGGATTACCACTGAAATATCCGTGGACTAGAGTTTCCACCCTGTCATAAACTCCTTGTCTGTGAAAAAGCATGCCAAAAAAGTGTTTCAGCCAACGGGCCTCGGGGTTTAACTCGGAGGTCTGTTGACTGAAACTTCGCTTCGCATTCTTAGACATTATCAGAGAAATCGACAGTTATTGTATGTGCAGATCTTCCATTCGACTAGTGTTTTAGTGGTAATCCACCCTCCATGCACTATATACAGTACGTGGAGAGTGTATTATCATTAAATCACCCGCAGAGTGGAGATTCCACCCGAGCAATAATTGAACATTTCTTGCAAAGCACAACTAGCACCAGCAAGGTTTCAGCCAATGGACCTCCGGGTTAAACCCGGAGGTCCATTGACTGAAACATTGCTTGTGTTTTTTGTCGATATGTACAAAATTTGAAAGTTATAGCTTGGGTGATAACTCCACTCCGCGGGTGATTTAGTTACAATCCACTCTCCACGTACTGTACAGGGTGTCAGATAATTACAAGCCTATCCACGCATGCATTTTCCAGGTAATAAAAAAACATCATCAGCAAAAGTTTAATTAATGAGGCACCTGGTTGTACCCGATGCTTGATTAATTAAATTTTTGATGATTATTCTGATTGGAATCTAAATTTATTGCCTCGGTGGAAATATTGCACACCCGTGTGGAAAATGATCCGTCCACGGTAGCTGTTCTGCACACCGTATTAGGTTACTATCAAACTATGTTTATTTATTTATTTATTTATTTATTTATTTATTTATTTATTTATTTATTTATTTATTTATTTATTTGTGTTTAACGACACTTTGATACCCAGTGTCACCTCGTGTCGGACAGTTTTACGGGTAGAGGAAGCCGGAGTACCCGGATCGAACTACCGAGCAACGGCGAGCAACTGTCAGACTTCCCAACGTTCTAACTCCTCACGTGCAGGGTTAGCATTGGTTGAAGGCAAATGCACCATGGACGTGCAGTACATCTGAGTACACAGTGTCACCGTGCCCCCACGTGGGCAATCGGGATGACGTGTCTTGCCCAAGGACACAACGTAGTTACCCCTGGCACGGGTCCAACCGTGGTCCTTTCGGTTTGAAGTCCAGTGCTGTAACCACTGAACTAACGCGTTCCCTATTAAAATGGGTAAGAAACAAGCAAATTCAGTGAATTCATGTCTCCCGCTGGGCAGCAGTTTCAATAGGAATTAATGCATCCAGTGGAATATAGTTGAGTTGCAAGTGGAAGTTATTTAGAAGCGACAGAACAGACAGTGCTTCAGACAGTGGTTATCAGATTTATTTTCACAGAGGTCACTGTCAAAGCAAGTAAAGTGATGTGGAGTATAACTGTGTAACTAAAAATTAAGACTGTATGATAAGACATGTTACATCAAACTGATGTGAAAAGTAATCCATATATGAAATTTCATTGAAATCGGTTGACTCTGAGGAAAGTTAGAGCCTGGAAACCATCAGCCAATCAAATTTAAGCAACCTAATTAAATATGCGCAGAAAATGCCTTTGTTCGAACTTGTACCCACAATTGATGAAAGTGATCTACTACCGAATTTCATCGAAGTCGACTGACTGTAAGGAAAGTTAGAGTCTGGAAACGAAAATACGGAAGGTGTGCACTTACTGTGTATTAGTAGTAGCACTGAATAAATCAAAGTTTCCCTAATTTGCATAATTTTTGAACGAGAACAAAACCCGTATTATATGTGATGTATTGCATGTTACTAAACATTCATACAAAATTTATTCAAATCCGAACTTTCATATAGAAGTTCTGTACAAAAAGACTGATTACATCCAATTTCGGAACAAAATGGTCTCTGGCGGCCATCTTGAATTTTGGACCAAAGATACCCAATACGTTTCGTGAAGATCGGTTCATAAATACGGCTTTTATCCCGAGGTGCGTTGACGCCTGGGCAGACGGACAGGCAGACGGAGAGATTTTCGGTACAAAATTTCCCACATTCGAACTTGACCTAGGTATTGATAAAAGTAATCCATATATGAAATGTCATCGAAGTCGGTTGATTTTGAGGAAAGTTAGAGTCTGGAAACCGTTAGCCAATCAAATTTCAGCAACCTAATTAAATATGCGCAGAGAATGCCCATATTCGAACTTGGACCCACAATTGATGAAAGTGATCTACTATCCAAATTTCATTGAAATCAACTGACTGGAAGGAAAGTTAGAGTCTGGAAACGAAAAACTCGGAAGGACGGAAGGATGGAAGGACGGAAGGACACCCAGTATTTAATATCTCCCGTTTTTTTTCAAAAAGCAGGAGACAATAATATATACTACTCAAAGTTTGCTGAGGACCAAGTATATCCAACTACTTGTTTTACGTTTTAGTTGAAATATTTTAATGAAAAGTGTATATATTTTTTATTTAATTATATCTTTAATGATTTAAGTACAAAAATTAAGACTTTATTTGTGTTTGACATTATTTTTTAGCTTTTGAATACGATAACCATGGAAAATGAATATTAGTGGTAAAAGAGGAAATTTTTCAATTTGCCAAAAAGTTGACGGAGCGAACTGGTATGGGTACAATATCGAGTATGAGACCCATTACTGTTAATTACAGCTTAACAACGCCTTCTCATGCTCCCAATCAGTTTCCTGGTAATCCGTTATGAGATGTTGTTTCATTCTTGGACCAGCATGTCACCAAGCTCCTGGACACTTCTTCGCTGGACTGGATGGGCTGCAATTGCAAGCTGCAACTCATTCCAGACATGTTCGATTGGGTTGAGATCAGGGGATCTTGCTGGCCAGTCCATACGTTCAATCCCCCCCCCCCCCCCCCCCTGTCGGTACTCCCCGACAGCATGGGCAAAATGAGGACGGGCATTATCGTCCATCAGAATGAATCTATCACCCACTGCACATGCATTCAATCTGACGTGGACATCCAGGATCTCATCAATATACCGCTGTGCAGTCAATGTACCACTTCAAGGACTCAGAGCTCTGTACGTCCATCCCTGCTGATGTCGCCCCAGACCATGATCGACCCTCCATCATAGCGGTCATGCTCAGCAATGTTGGCTGCATGGAATCACTCTCCTGATCTTCTCCATACCCTAGACCGCCTATCTGTGTGGTCTAGTCAGTACCCTGACTCATCTGTAAAAAGGAAAGGTCGCCAATCTTCTCTGGTCCATCCAACGTGGTCCATGGCCCATTGATATCGTGTCTGGCGGTGGTTCTGGGACAGCGGAATGCGAATACATCGTCTTCTAGATCGGAGACCACATTCGTGTAACCTTGCCAGGATAGTCTGCGTCGAAACACTTACCCCGGATGCATTCTGAAATCATTGCGAAGCTGGGTTGCTGCGGCAAAGCGGTTCCTACGGGCCTGAATGATCAAAAAACCGGTCTTCAGCTGCAGATGTTGCCCTGTTTCTGCCACCACCATGCCGTCTTACTGGTGTGCCACATTGCTGAAATCTTGCCCAGGCTCTGATGATCACAGTATGGTGCATACCAAGGGCTTCACCAACCTGACGATGGGTAGCCCCTTGCTCCACCATCCCTACAGCCCGCCACATTTCTGCTTCAGACAAATGCCTTCTTACATTTGCATTTGCCATATCTAATCATTAAATCACAAGGGCTTGTGTTGAAATGAAGACTGAATACCCTACACATGCCATGTACATGTAGACAGTACACGGAAACATCATGACAATCAAGGGATACATGCTTTCCATGACTTCACGAAAAGTCTGTGTGTCAAAAGAGCTAATGTAAACTCTGGGGACCATCTCAATGCATCCCTCAATCATATCCCCCAAAACTATCGCAAATATGTCACAAGCAAATATTTGGTTTGAGTAGTATATATGTATAGAGTACATAGCATTCTCTCATGGTTGACAATTTTCGTTATTGTAAGTGATTGTCGGGAAAGTGAGTTCCCCTTAATTTCCTAAAACTCCCAGTAAATTTAACACAAAAACACTAAGGGTGTGGGAATTTCATATAAAAATTTAAATTTCTAATTGTTATCCAATTTGTATCATAAATGTTCGCACCATTGCACAAAAGACAGGTATTGTCTTGTAGTGTAGTATATAAATACAGAAGCTTGCTTGCTTTTTGAGAATTTTTTCCCCAATCAGTTTCAACAGTTAGCGTATTCTCTGTTAGAAACCATTTGAAAATACGAAAACGGCCTTTTCACCATCTTTTAATATTCTGAAACTTTTTTACTGTTCATTATATCAACAGTGTTCGTATCGTGATATATAATACACGCTTTATCATTTCCATTAATTAAGGGTAATCCTCTTCCTTGTCCCTTTCACCATCCGACTAAATCGCATCTGCATGTGCAGATGACTGACTGGACCGACAAAGCGCCATCCGACAGCTCACTACTGGAGTCTGCGGGAGGCTACTCTTGCACTTGCTGGGATACTGCGATCAGCTGTGCAATCTGCGACAGCTAATCCATTACCGAGGCTTGGGGAGCAGCAGATTTCTATTTTTTAGCCGCTTGCTGCTCCCGGGTCGCAGTTCTGGAGATGGATCTCTTCTCCGAAAGTCCCGATGATCGATTTACTCAACGAATCGGCCGCATCCGCTCGCGTAATATGCAAATTCAGCAGTTGAAAAAATATTATTTTTCAAAAACATTCAACAAAACCATATCATGTGACTCCTCGTTGGAACGAGCTCGTTCCAACGAGGTGTCACATGATATGGTTTTGCTGAATTTTTTTGAAAAATTGGGAAAAATGATATTTAAAATAAAAAAAATTGATATCGTCTGCGTTGTCTAAAGGGTTAATTAATATTAAAGTCTAGGGGGTGAGATTTGCTATTTTTTCCTTTTCCTGGGAAGAATAAAAACTTGCAAATTACAGTAAAAACGCGTTCGCTAAACAAAGAGCCAAGGTGGATATTAGTGTTTTTCGAAGTGACACAATCATGTTTTAGGGGAATTTAGAATGTTGGTTTCTGATCCCCTGTCGGGAGTCGATCACTCGGCAACCCGGCCTGGCAATCAGGAGACCAACGCCTAAACCACCAGACCATTGCACACCGTCCAAAAAAACCCAAAAAAAACCGATGGCCGGAATCTAGCTTTTTAGATGAAGTTCTCATGATTACTTGGTTCACCTTCCATTCAGCAGCAAGAAAGTGTGGAACGCTCTGGTTACAGGACCACGAAAGTGCTGTGAGTTGTCTCAGACGAAGACTGGCTCGGGCCTATGTGTGTTTGTCGAAGGACACAGTCATGTTGTAGAGGAATTTAGGTTTCTGATCCCCTTCCGGGAGTCGAACCCTCATTGTGTTTGTAAGTGCCACACCGTTAGACATTCTTAATGGCGGGGGGGGGGGGGGGGGGATTATATGTTTAGTAATTGTTTCTAATTAGCTTGACATAAAAAATCGAAGTTGTCTTTTGTTACTTTTAATAAACGGAAACAACAGACAGCTCTCGGGGCTGTCTGTTGCTTTCGTTTATTAAAAGTAACAAAAGGAAACCTGGATTTATTTTCTATTGCTGTTTTCTCAACGGTTGCTTACTTCGAAATGGGACCTTCCTCGCTCGTCTATATAATTTCAAGGGCGATAACTTCATTGTTCAGAGATAGGTGTTATCAAGCCAGTCCCGCCTATAGTCGTCCAAAATATACGCCTATGCACATGATGATAAGTGAGCCTGCTCCCGACGCCCATCTGTAAATTGATTAAACAAACTTTTTAAAAGATTCGTTTTTATTTTGTCCAATAATTTACGTACAAATTATCTACACTCTTGGGTAATCACGGATAAATTATATTCACATTGTAAACATCCAATGGCCTAAGAAAATAAATATAAAATCCACATTGAACTGCTGCTGAAGCAGCCGTTCCCGGATACACGCCTTATTAAATCCCTCATAATCTACGGGAACACCAGATATTTTAATGAAGGTAACAGAAGATTTGGTACTCATTGAACATTTCTGTTACATTGAATAATAGGTTCAGTGTAATCGAAGTGAACGCATAAAGTTCCAAATCCGTATTTAGTTCATCAATCCGTTTCATTTTCCAAAGGCTTTTTTCATTTCTTCGAACTTATTTTGATCAGAACCAATTAAGAACTCGATCCAGAATGACCTCACAGCATCAAGTGGTAGCAAACCTTCACTATTTGGCCCGATCAGTTCAAACAAAGACTTGATTGTTGAAGTATTGTTAACTCCGTAGCATTTGTAAACTCCGAATAGTTCATCAAACGAAACGAAACCGTCCCCATTTGCATCGGCGATTTCTATGGAGATTTCCGTTAGTTGGTTCATTGTGGCTTTCAGTTGTTGTCCATTTTCTTCAAATGATTTAACTAAAGAAGAAACAAAGTCATTACTGCAAACTGTTGGGTTGGTTTCATTTTGTTTCTCGCGGAAAACAATTTTGTCCCAGAATTCATCAATTTTTGCGCATGCGGCCTTAGCTGAGTCGCCTTGCAGTTGATGATGTGCCACGAAACTATTCTTTACTTCATCTGTATCAAGCCTGGATAACACACCGTCTTTATTGATGTCCATGAGACCGTAAAGGAAGCTCCATTTACTTTTCAAGAATTCAAGATCAGCCATCTTTTTTTCAAAACTGAAAAAGTAATTATACAAACATTTAAGAATGTTTCAAACAGGAATGCAAACCGATATTTTTATTTTCAAATATTAGCTTCATCCATTTAATTCAAGTTTAATCGTGGTATAAATACAGAACCCAACTCTAGTTGCATGATCAACTTTTCTCGTCATTCACATCGACTTAAGAAAAGGTTATCTCCCCTGATTGCTAAGAATTGGCTGACAAAAATTAACACTAATTGAATGGGGAATTTTTTTATATTTCTCAAACTTATATAAAACGTATGAAAGTTATATTCGCTGTGCGTATCAATCCTTTAAGAAGAATATATATGCTCTCAGTTGGTGATATTATCGAACGATTTCATTCGACCAGTTTTTTCCCCACGTTGATTTAAAATGCTACTTTATTTCTTGTATAATTCCATGTAAAATGATACAAAATCGCATTTTCGTCAACTTTTAGCGATTAATATATATTTGTTTTGCTTCATCATAGCAATGTTGTGCGCATACCGGCATATAATATAGACACTGTCCTCTCTAATCATATAAAAATATACAAGCTGACTTTTGCCCATTTTTTCTCTTTGATGTTAAAACCAAGAAAAATTTTATTGTAGTAAAACAGTTAAAACCGTAGTCCACAATATCAGATAGGTTTCCGCGTGAGTACAAATGAAAAGGTGCGATAACCCCTAAGCGTCTTAATTTATTTCTGGTCAACCAGTAAAAAAATCATCGTTTAACTAAAAATTCATTTTTTTGCTTCCAAAACATAGGTTATGACCCCTCATTGGAACGAGCGCGACGCGCTCGTTCCAATGAGGGATCATAACCTATGTTTTGGAAGCAAAAAAAATGAAAATATAAAAAGACTGAATGCCGATCTGCGTTCGTGTAGAGCCCTGGGCGCTTCATTCTCAGTTGATTTCTCCGCTTCCGGCAACTATTCCCTGGCGATCAAGATTTCATTCACACCTTTCAGAGGTTCAATGTTAATTGGATTACAGCTAGACTCCAGTATTTACAAGGGAGATAACTTTCCCAAGAGTCAATATCTGTGACGATAAAAGTTGAGGATGTGTGCGGGGATATAGGAATCAATGATCCCGGTTGGAAGTTTTGTCTGTATTTCCGCAAAAAAGCTCCTCCCCAGGACGTTGATTCCAGCTCCCCCGCACTCTAAACTCGTTGTGTTCTGTCTTATTGTTCACTGTTCTTTCAAAATGTCGGCAGACGATAATCACTTCACGTTAAACAAGTAAGCCGTCTATCATTTTCACTCTCATTGATCGCAGCTGCTAGTTCATTGCATAGAGAAAGTAGTCAATAAGGTATATTTGTTACACAGCTTGTTAGTGTGACCCAGTATGCTATGCACGGCGGTAGTTTAAATCTAGGGTGGGCGGTCTCTCCCAATATAAATTTATGTGATGTTGAATGTACCATATTATGTCACTAACAATTTTTGTGACTAATAATATCCTGTTTTTACTGTAACATACCTAGAATTTTCTATTTGGAGTTTAGCTTCACGAGCTCGCTACAATGAGGGTCTTACGCTATATTTTTGTGGCAAGACAATCGATGAAATGTGAATGTCCATTTTAGTGAAAAGGTTTCGTTAGACACGGCCATCAATTTAGATAAAGGATTATGTTAATACAACAGGGAATTTGGAGCGACATTGAACGTGTGTGTGTGAGTGTGTGGAGGGGGGGGGGGGCGGCTGAAGTGAAAGCGGGTGTTCCGTGGCTTTCTCTTATAAAATCATGTAAAAAAAACGTGACCTAAGAAGCAGGCTGGGTGATTTTAGGTGATTAGTAGACTCCCTGGACCGATCAGGTGCCTGTAGTCCACCACATCGCTGGCACATATTGTCCAATAGACCCATGTCTAGACCCACCCCCTGTGACACGCTATTGGGGTAGTTACTACTTCATGGCCGACCCCGACTCGGACAATCCTCGACTCGAAAGGAAGTTCTTTGGTACTGAGGATGCCAAATAGAATAACAAGTGAATAACAAGTGAGTAAGCTCATTTTGTTTACTATTTTCAAATATTTTGAGCATTGTTGGATAAAAGGTGAGAGGGCTAACCCTCCCCCCGCCGCCGCCCTGTATAATTCATGTTCACGTTTACGGTACGACCGCCATGGACTGATCACTTTCCACGGGTGTGCAATATTTTCACGGAGGCAATAATATTAGATTCCAATCACTAATTATAGGAATAATCATCAAAAATTTAATTAATGAAGCACCGGGTGCAACCCGGTGCTTCATTAATAAAAGTTTGGCTGATGATGATTTTTTATTACCTGGTAAACGCATGCGTGGACATCACTGCCCAAGCGTGGATTACGGTGACTGTACTCTAAATTGTTGGCAGTACACAAGATTGATGAATTCGACATGTGTACAGATTAATAGCAACAATTACAATCCTATTAAACGATGGAAGATATTTCTCCGCGCGTAAATCGTCTTGGTCATTATTGGTACGTGTGTGATATCGTTGGCAGGCAGCGTTTGAGCGCTCTTGTTGTGTGTTTCGTTTCGATATCTTTAACGACCAAATCCTAATGTTTGCATTTAAATGATTACACACCGACTGAAAACACATGGAAGAGAACAGGCATTAATTAATTTGACGACGAAATAATAGACAGCAGGTGTCGGGTGATGAGTAACATTATTAAAATGTGATTTCCAGTACATTACAATCAAAGGAACACGCAACACCTATCATCTTAGATTATTCATTTAATTACACGATCAGCTCTGATTCCATCCATAAAATACATTTAACATTCTGCAAGGAAGTTTCTGCTGCTAAAGGTTACAATACATTAAATGGAGGCAAAAGCGCCCTCTAAGATTTTACCTCAACATTTAATAGAGCATAAAATGAAGGAGATCAGCTGATTTATTGATTTTGAAACCCTCAATAAAAATGCCACAGTGTCTATTTTAGAAAAGACTGAAAATATTGGCACTGGCTGCCCTTTCAAAATTGTGAGAGTTGAAATATAAGGTGAGGGGGCAAGTGAAACATGCCTTTTCAATTGAGCATGAAACTGGACGGTAAATGGGGAATAAAAAAAAAAAAACACACTGTGACATATATTTTTTATCCTGTTCATTTTTTTAATTTGATATATACCAATTCAGGACTGTTCTCCCCCAAATGACCTTGATGAGCTTAGGAGACAGGAAATTGTTAACACTGTCGCCAATGCAAATCATTTAGTGTATTGCAACCTAAAAAGGGACACAGTGATACTTTCAATGTCAAAAAATGTCCCGATGTCTGTAGATGCGTGATTATATCACCTTGTATTTATAAGATATGATTTTCTTTCCCAGAATTACCCATTGTTGAGCTCGGCTGATATAATTTCAAACCCGGCTGATAGGACTCCGATTTCTGCCAATATGAATCAAGTTAGAGTTGCCTCCCTTAGTGCGTTACCAGGCGAAGCCATTTTGTTTATAGCGTCGGCGTCGTTTTGTTTCATCGTTGATCGCGCTTTTCACTGCTACAATTACTTTCCTCCACAAGTGAAAGAAACTTTTTGGTGCCACAATTTTAGCCAATGAAGGTTCTTTGGTGCCAAATCAAACTTTTTAGTGCAATTGGCTAAATTGTCACCCGGCACCGCGAACACTGTCGCCGACCCCCATTAATGGAGACTTATGTGTAAAACTGCGACCGCAGTCCAACGTATGCACACAAAACTACACAGGTGTGTGAATGGGTTAATCGAAATGGCACGAGTATCAGCGCGAAAGGATAAAACGAGAGACTGCAGGCCTCTAGTTTTATGCTACCGCGATAGCACAAGTGCCATACCGATTAATCCATTCACACGCGTGTGTCGTTCTGTGTTTATTACACGCATTCGCGTCTATAAAATCAATTATTAGAAGGAACTAAGCAATTGATTTGACAACTCGTCCCCTCGAGTTCCAATGTGTTCTATGTGCCAGTAGGCACATAGAACACATTGGAACTCAAGGGACGGACTATCAACAAAAAGAACACATTTTATCGCCAACCAAATTTGCGAGGGGAACCCGTGTTACTACTTTAGCTATCGCTTCAGATTTTAATTGAGGTGCACGATTTGTAGAAAATTCTAGTGAAATTTCGCCTCTACTTACAAATTGCCCGTGAACGATGTCTGTTCCGCACCTATGTGTGGGACGGGGGCGCGGTGGCTCAGTAGGTAGAGGTGCAGGCTGCAAGCCGAGAGGTTCTCGGATCGAATCCCACCTGCGGCAACCGCGTTGTGTCCTTGGGCAAGACACTTCACCCCCATTGCCCATGTGGGGGCACGATGACGCCGTGTACTAAGGCGTACTGCACGTCGATGGTACGCTTGTCTTCTACCAATCTAACCCTGCCTGTGCTGCAGTGCGGAGTTACGATGTTGGGGAGCTGGCAGCTGCTCGTCGTTGCTCGGTGGTTCCTTCCGGGTACTCCGGCTTCCTCCACCCGTAAAACTGTCACGGTCATGATTAGCCATTGTGCATAAATATGTGACCTTAAACATAAATAAATAAATGAAAATATGTGTGGAACAGACTTTCATTTTCCGCATGGTTTAGTGTTGCTGTAGATGAGGATTACATAGAACAGGCATGTAATAAAACAGTAACCTTTACCAGATTTCACCGAATGTGAAATCAAACGATCAGTAGTAGATCTCAGAATTATATAGGAACAATTATATATAACAAACAATGACAACATTCCATAATTCGTCTCTTGACCGCAACAAGGCACCATCTGCAGTATTATTTATTTATTTATTTATTTATTTATTTATTTATTTATTTATTTATTTATTTATTTATTTATTTATTTATTTATTGGTGTTTAACTGGTAGAGTGCTAAATTATTTCTGGTCATCAAAATTTGTTCATGTGTCTTTGCCTTGTTAGAATTTATGGGAGAGTGCCAAGGGGCACTCTCCCATAAATTCTAACAAGGCAAACCCATATAGACTTAGTAATTTCATTTCTAAGATAATATGAAGCACATCAACGAAATATGACAACTTCAGGTTGGGGCACCTACTCATCATATGAAAGCCCTGATAGTGGCTTCCAGCACTCTACCAGTTAAGGTCATATACTTATGCACAATGGCTAATCATGACCGTGGCAGTTTTACGGGTGGAGGAAGCCGGGGTACCCGGAGAGAACCACCGAGCAACGACGAAGAGCTGCCAGCTTCCTAACATCGTAACTCCGCACTGCAGCACAGGCAGGGTTAGATTGGTCGAAGACATGCGTACCATCGACGTGCAGTACGCCTTAGTATACGGCGTCACCGTGCCCCCATGTGGACAATCGGGGTTGAGTGCCTTGCCCAAGAACACAACGCAGGAGTCCGGATTGATCACTCAGACGGCCACCCATCCAATGATTAACCGGGCTCGACGTTTCTTAACTTCGGTGATCTGACGAGAACCCGTTACCGCAACCCCACCGCGCCCCCACCATCTGCAATGCTTCAGCAATCAGGGACAATTTGTCAATTCTCGTACACTTTTCATACATACCACTTGGGCGGGTTTCAAAAGTGTACTACAATACTGGCTGGGTAATTCCAGCCATTTTAGGTGGCGGGGTGTGTGGATGTCGTAAACCCAGGTTCAAACCACACGGATGCTGGCGTCGGAAAACTTCCAAAGGTTCATGTCAGCCTTAGGAATAAGCACACACATGGTGAGATATATGTGTGTCTAGTTGTGTGTGTGTTTTAAGGATAGCAACAGGAATTCCCTTACACATAAGGAAAAGATCCCGACAGTCGAGGTGGTGTACTTATTTCTTGGTTGACACTCAAAGCTCTGTCAAACAAATCATGTTCCGGTACGGTGTAGTCCTGTCTATCGAAAGTGTCGTTAAAACTCAACAAAATACAAGATATGTGCATGTAGATGAAACACTCTGGCTCATTAAATATTCCCAATATTTGAATCTTTTATGTTTACCCAAACCTATTTTCCACTCATAGAAGCCAAAGATATTATAAAACATCCTAACTAGCATAGAAGACACTGATGGATGGGTTAACCTACTTCCATTCTGAACTCGATCATCGCTCATTAACACCATCCAAATTTATTTTAAATCCATGTTTGTGGTGAAGCCTGTTTCTTGTTTCTGAATATTGTCAGTACGTATTTTGACAGGTTCATGCCCTCAACTAAAACATGTAAAAGTGTTCTCTCAGAAAACATTTCCCGCAGATACCACCAAGGGAAAGACTATTTAAGAGTTCAAAGATACCAAAAAAAACACCGCTTTGGCCAAGCGTTTGACGTATTTGCAAAGGCAAAACAATTTTTTCCTGCAATGTTAGTAACTGAACTTGAAAACAGAATACAAAACAACAACAACAAACATTAAACTGTTATTATTTAGATACGCTTACCTCCCACCTCTTATCTTTCTCCAGCGGACATTTCCCTGGGCGGACTTTATCCCATACATCGCGGGCGGACAATTCCCCATTGGACATTTAATTCCCCGCGAGGGATTGGAAGGGGATACTCGTTCCCCACACTTTTCAAAGAAACTGTCAACATTACATACACATATATGCCTGAAACCCCCAAACTGGTTCATGAACTCTCTTCCTGATACGTCTTCGGCCATTCAGCTAAAGTAATACATTCACTTTCAGGATACTTATGTGTTTAAAAAAAGTACCCAGACTGCCTGCCCCAATTGGCATGAAAAGTTGATCCAACAACAAAAGGTGAAATTAATTTGCTCGAAAACTAATTGTCTGCTGCCATTGAAATCAGGCGACATCTCTGACTTATCCCGTCATTCAAATCGACATTTGATAACGTTATCCTTCTGAAATTAATGGCAGGGCGAGGGAAGTCCAATTAACACTTTACCCTACGAAAAGGCCGCAACCGCCAATGTAATATGCAAATTCAGCAGTTGAAAAAATATTATTTTTCAAAAAATTTCAACAAAAACATATCATGTGACCCATCGTTGGAACGAGCTCGTCGAGCTCGTCCCAACGAGGGGTCACATGATATGGTTTTGTTGAAATTTTTCCAAAAAAAAAAATAAAAAATGATATTTAAAATAATAAATTTTGATATCGTCTGCGTTGGGTAAAGGGTTAAGAAGCATGTGTTTTTTGGAAAACACCTATGACATCAGTAGAAAATAAAGCCACATTTCCTTTTGTTTATTTTAATAATCGAAACAACTGACAACTCTTGGAGCTGTCTGTTGTTTTCGTGTATTAAGTTACAAAATTCAGCGACTGATTCGTGCTCCCGCGTTGTGTCATTGGGCAAGGCACTTAACCCCGATTGCCTACATGGGGGCACGATGACGCTGTGTACTAAGGTGTACTGCACGTCGATGGTGCGCATGTCTTCAACCAATCTAACCCTGCCTGTGCCGCGGTGCAGAGTTCAGAGTTATGATGCCGGAGAGCTGACAGCTGCTCGTCGTTGTTCGGTGGTTCTCTCCGGGTACCCCGGCTTCCTCCACCCGTAAAACTGTCACCGACATGATATGACACTGGCTGTTAATGTGTCGTTAAACACTAATAAAAAACAATTAAGTTACAAAAGGAAACTTGTCTCGGAGCTGTCTGTTGTGTTCGTTTATTAAAAGTTACAACAGGAAACTTGGCTTTTGATGAGAATGGTATTTATTATTAGAAGCGATGGACGGAGAAAAGCCCTGGCGGCGAAAAGCTCTGGTGGAGAAAAACCCTAAGGAGAAAAGCCCAAAATAATTTTTAGTTAGTTTCTGTATTTTTAATGGGGAAAAGGCCTAAATTAATTGTTAGTTAATTTCGGTATTTTTGTATTTTTGATAAGTATATTATATTTTGTTTTAGTTTTGGAAGTGAGATGAAAAGAAAACAGCATGCTTACCTTTGTGTACACACCAAATAAAAACTATTCTTTTTATTTGGAGGTTACTGACACATCTAACGGAAAAGGAAGCAAAAGTTCGTTTATAACTCTCACAGAAAGCTCGAGGTCAGCCCCCAACTAAACGAGTTAAAAGATACACAAAAAAAAAAACCGCTTCAAGAGATGCTCAGTCACTCAGATTGTGCATGTGGTGAAAAGACGGTATCCCAATTTTAAGAATGTGTTGGACCCTGCATACACATTCAATCATTTTAATTGTTATAAAACAATATGCGACAGTTATGTCAAAAACATTAAAATATCCAAAATTGTTTTTCATCAGGCTTTTCTACAGATATTGACCAGTTTGGGCTTTTCTCCACGTCCTGTGAAAATAGCTCAGGGCTTTTCTCCTAGGTAGTCAAGATAGTCAGGGCTTTTCTCCTTTCGGCTTTTCTCCACCAGAGCCTTTTCTCCCACATTCGAGCGAATGCGGTTTTACAGTAATTTGCTAGATTTTATTTTTTCCAAGAAGAATAAATAGCAAGTCTTACCCCCTTCCCCCCTTCCCCCAAGACTATTATATTATTGGAAAGGACAGTGTCTGTATCATATGTCACGATACGCACACAGTTGATATAATAAACAGAAAAATATTTCCAAATGGTTTAAACAGAGAATACAGTACAAGGCAAACTAAGTTGTAGCATAACCGCAATAAACTAAGTATACTGCTTCTCCTCTACTGATAAGATCAGAAACTGACATCATTTTCTGGAAAGCTCTCATTGAGAGCTTTCCAGAAAATGATGTCAGCTTCTGGTCTTATCAGTGTAGGAAGAGAAAGATACATAGTTTATAGTGGTTATCATACAACTTATTTTGACTTGTACTGCAATAGTCCAAACGCACAAACTGGTTGTAAAAAGCCAGCATCTGCATTTTTATACTATCTACAGGACAGTGTCTGACGTTTGTGAAATGATGCACACGTCAATGATTCAAGCTCGCTAACATTTCGAAATTTCAATTTTTATATGAAATTCCAACAACATTCTCAGTGTTAGTTTTATTGACAATTTTACAAAATTAAGGGGAGTTATCTTTCCTGCAAATCTCCTCAAATGACGAAAAAGTGGGGGCACGTTATATAAAGGGGTCTGAGCTTGGGATCCAGGCACCATGACGACATCTCTTAAAATTTGGAAGCTGAGATAAAAATATCCCATCCTCGAGTAATCGGTGATAATCCATTTACAAGCAACAGATCGAATGAATGAAATTCCAAGACTGGCTTAAATAGCCTTGTAATAATTCACTCCTTCCCACCCCCACCAACCAGAGGTTTCTCAAATTTATTCTGAACGATAGATTGTCTTTCTCAGCACCGTGTTTTGACAGGTTTAGTTGTAATGACCCCTTTAACACTCAACACTCACAGATGTTCCTTGTTGCAAAGCACGGCATCTTCCCGTCCTTCTTGAAATATTTAATACATTGTTTTATCTTACAATCAACATGTATTTTGTCTGTATTAACTCCGCAACGGTCGTGTATCCGACTCCCTGACACAGATGTTTGTATCAGGGGGTCGGATACACGCATGTTCCTTTCGCGTGAGTTCCATTTTTTTCTTTTTGTTCATCCGTACGAAAAAATAGTTCGTTATATATTCGTCCACATTCTTGACTTATCCCCAATATATTGTAAGATAAAATGATTATTACCATTATGTGGATGTACAAAATATGTATCCCGAGTCTCGATCTGGGTTCTAAGGGTAGATCACGACTCGTCTTCGACGAGTCGTGATCTACCTTTAGAACCCGGATTGAGACTCGGATACATATTTCGTACATCCATGTAATGGTAATAATCTCTCTTTCTCTGATAGTGGATGCATAACTATAAATGAAAGTCCACTCCTGAGTTTCAGCCCATTTTGTAGTGGAAATATCGCCA
This sequence comes from Pictodentalium vernedei, assembly GCA_031216915.1. Lineage (NCBI taxonomy): Eukaryota > Metazoa > Mollusca > Scaphopoda > Dentaliida > Dentaliidae > Pictodentalium > Pictodentalium vernedei. Next base: position 64,648,895 of record CM062297.1, read on the forward strand.
TAAAAATCAATATGCAATAAAACACAATTTTTAAGCTAAAGATAAATTGTCAGTGAAGATATCAAGATTTTATACCCAAACGGATCCAGAATATCCAAGCTCCTTCCTTAAACCTTTACCCAATGCATCACCAACAGAATCTCGTGTGATATACGAATTGATCAGCTGAAAAATATTATTGTTCAAAACATTGTAACAAAGCCATATCACATGATCCCCTCTCCCTCCCCTCACTGGATCGATCTCGTTCTGATGAGGGGGGTCACATGATATGGGTGCTTTGAAAGTTTTTGAAAAAATTGAAAAAATAATATTTAAAATAATAAATTTTGATATCGGTCGCGTTGTGTAAAGGGTTAAGCTAACCGAGTACTGACAAGACACACGGTGCTGGAAATGGCACGGAGTGTGCCACACAATAGCATTAAAATAGCATTTCATCAGCAAAAACAAAGGCAGAAAAGAGTCGGGATGGGGTTACAGCATAAAGACGGTTAAATGTATTAAAAACAAGTCAACGTTATTTTCTCACTCATTAATCAAATCCAATTTAAAAATCGTGTAACCAATAATTGGCGCAGCAGGACGAAGATATTCTGTAGTGCCATAACATAGATGATTCTTTTACCGTAACGTTTCGCCTGACATTGAGATCAAATTCATGTGAGGGTATACCAGAGGACAAACATTTTATTCAGCAACAGTACGTCCATCGTCGACTGATCACTTTCCACAGGCGTGCAATATTTCCACTGTTAGATTCCAATCACTAATTATAGGAATAATCATCAAAAATTTAATTAATGAAGCACCGGGTGCAACCCGGTGTAAAAGGAATGGAAGTCCGTAGGAACGTTAGTCCCTCTGGACTATTATTCCGCGGAATTATAGTCATAGGTCTAACATTTCTAGGAATAGTAGTCCGGCGGACTACTATTCCTAGAAATGTTAGACCTAGGACTACAATTCCGCGGAATAATAGTCCAGAGGGACTAATTTTCCTACGGACTTCCATTCCTGTCACACCGGTGCTTCATTAATTAAAACTTAGCTGATGATTATTTTTTATTACCATGTAAACGCATGCGTGGACATCACTGCCCACGTGTGGATTACGACCAGTACCAGGCGATTGTATTGATTTGTTGAACAGGTCAGGATTGGAGTGGTGTCCTGGTGGGGATTGACACCAAATTATTCCCGACGGAACTGGCCATTCAATGCATCGCCGCGTGTCACATAAGTGAACGATGAGATGCATTGCATCTCAAATCTCTTCAGGAAATTTAATATTATTGACCCGACATTCTTTCCGGGAAATATCACTGTCTAGATGACGTAATCACTCTGTAGCTCAAAATTTGTAAATTAATTTTGACGTAGATGGAAATTCGTTTGAAAACAAAATCCCGGAAGACTCAGCGTGTATATATACCTTTGTTGGACAAACACAAGTTCTGGCTCTCCTCCATCCAACGGAACGCGGTAGGCTTTCACATGTACTTCGAGCGCAATAATTATCTTTTACGCCAACTGCTTTGACCGCGAAAATCTCATGGAATTAATCTCACCAGTTAAAAATTTCATCAAACAGATTTTTACCACAAGAAGACGGGATCAGCTTCCGCATTAAGGAGATGAAATAATTCAAGCAATCTTATCTGCGAGATTTCAACTTGTAAAGCTTTTGAGAATCTGCTTTTATATTAAACATGTAATTTTGCTCTAGCTATAACTAATAATAACATCAATCGAAGTTGCTATTATAGGTTGAATATATTAAGAGCTGGAAAGATAGCCACGAGAATAAAATTTCCATCATTTCTTTCTTCATATATAACATCCATTTTCATGGAAAGAGCTTCCAAGGCCTGGTATCATTACTAGTTACTAATCTTTGTTTGTTTATTGGAGTTTAACGACACTTTCAACAATCAGTGTCATACGTGACGGCGGACATTTGTGTGAGTGGACGAAGCCGGAGTACCCGGAAAGAACCACTGAGGAGCGGCAAGCAATCTCAGTAATCACTTTCCAACTCACAGACCTGGCACAAGCCGAATTAACACAGTTTAATCCCTTTCAACCCGATGGTATCTTCCCCGCCAGTTCAGTGTTATCAGTTAAAGGAGTCTATATTCGTAACTGGGTAGGAAGAGCAATCAATATTTTCAACGTGCACCCCTGGGGCTGCACGTTGAAAATGTTGATTGTCTACCACACACATTCATTTAGCAACTAACTACTTAATGAATGTAGGTTGTATCACGACCCTATGCCGGAAAAGCGGTCTTTGGGTCAAAAGGTTAAATTCAAGTGCACCTTCAGCGTACAAGACGCCTTAGTACACAGTTCCAGCGTGCCCACGTGTGGAAAATCGAGATTAAGTTTCTTGACCATGGACCCAGCGCAGTTGGCGCTGGTCAGAACCGAACCATCGACCTTTCTGTTCAAAGTCCAATGCTCAATAACCGATAAACCACCGTGCGAGGACATCTATGTCCACGCGTGGATTACGACCAGTCCACGGTGACTGTACTGTATGACAAGCCCAAGTATCAGATCTCGTCTCGTAAGAATATGCGCGATTACACGAAGACTCACTACAGCTGTTGTTTTATGATTACGCCGCGTAGTTCCACTAATTGTGTTAATTTTTTGTGTTTTCAAGGTGAATTGATACTTATTGAATGGAAAACCTATGACTGGAGCACGAGAGAATATCGGTATTTCATTTGTTTTTCTTCCCCCCAAACAAATCGTTTTCCCACTCCCACTCGCCGAAAATGGTATTCCATGTTCCCAGCATTGTATTCCACTCTCAGCGATGACGGACTATTTTTTTGTATTATTGTTTAACAATAAGTTGAGGTGAATCAATTGTAAAGGTTGTTTTGGGAAAACAAATAAGGAGAAAATAAAATAAATACAAAAGTTCACTACTACGTGAAATAATCCTCCGCGCGCCCTATTCAACGATAAAAAATAGAATCCGAGCAATGAATTATTGCCTATATCTTTGTGAGTAAAGCGACATCACAGTACGCCAACGGGACTCTACGCGCAAGCTTCATAAAAGAGAGCAAACAAACAGCCCATAACTGCGTCGCATTCCTTTTAGAATTTGACCGAGTGGCCCAAGAGCTTGGGTCTGTATATTTTCTTGAAATATTCCTTCAAATCGTCGGAATGTCCATTAACATAATCTCTGTTCGTCTTATAGGGTTGTGGAAGCTCGAAAAATGTGGAGGGGCACAAATTTACAGTGCTATCATGGTTCGACCCATTGTGAGAAAGGTTACAATCGTATATCGGCAAATAATGTACCATGATTCGGTATAGTATCTCGTTTAGATGAATATGCCGGTGTGTGGTCACTGTTCTGTCCGTTTCATCTACTTCAACCATCTTCCAACCCGAAGGTCAGCCTTCGGGTTGAAAGATAGTTGAAGTAGAAGAAAAGAAAGAAGCGACCGAAAGTGGGATACTTTGGCTAAATATTGTTTTGATTTGCAAATAATGTTACAGGAATGTGTGTGTACTAACACGTTTGCATGCGCCCACTTTAACTCATTGTGTAACTGCGAAACATATTTGTGGAACAAACTGAAGGGGGACATGCCCCTGTACCCACTGGCTCCGCTGCCTCTGACGTCTTAAACTTTTCCCTATGATTTGATATCTATTTTCTTCGTGCAAACTCCATTACGCAGGTGACTTCTGCCGCTGCTCACTCTCTCTGTTTCGATCTCACACAAGAGGTTTTCTGCATGGTAAACATTAGTCTTTGTAAGACTGCGACCCGGGGCCACCCTGGCCCTCACAGTCTTTGAGCAACCCGTTCAAATTTCATCTGACTAAAACTGAAAGAAACTGGCTGCATTTGGGTCGACTCAGATCACGCTTCATATCGAATACAAAAATCACACAATCAGCTCTACTTGTCGTACTCAGCCCAAATATAATTTATTTACGTTTCTGCATCATTATTTAACGCAAACACAACATCAAATTCAAGAAAAGTTGAAAAATATCCGACTTCACCACGTTAAAAAACATCGATTTCTAAGATAAACAAATTGTACTACACATGCGCACAGTATCTGTGCGCATGCGTAGTACAATTTGTTTATCTTGGAAACATGATGTTTTTTAACCTGGTGATGTCGGATATGTTTCAACATTTCTTGAGTTTGATGTTGTGTTTGCGTTAAATAATGATGCAGACACGTAAATAAATTATATTTGGGCTGAGTACGACAAATAGAATGTTGATTGTGTGATTTTTGTCTTCGATATGAAGCGTGATCTGAGTCGACCCAAATGCGGCCAGTTTCTTTCCGTTTTAGTCAGATGAAATTTGAATGGGTTGCTCAAAGACTGTGAGGGCCAGGAGGGCCCCGGGTCACAGTCTTACAAAGACTAGGTAAACATGAGCATAAGAGATACGCACTTCTTATGAAGCGCCGTCGAAGGGTTAAACTAATTCATTTCTTCGTTTGAAAGGAGACAATTCTTCGAATCGACGTTTATGCCACAAAGAATTTTTGCTTTAATTATTCTTCGTTTTCTGCCTGTGGTAAATGTAATTTTGAAAGCGGTATAATTTGCAAAAAATGAGCGATAATTTCAATTTTGTCTGCACAAAGTCTGAACAGTTTTGGAGTTCTCACCCCAAGAAATTAATCTGAATGGCTGTATGGGCGACGACATGCAATCAATATGACATATCACCTTTCACGGGAAATTACGAACACTGTCCATCAAGCAGTTTGTGTGCTCAATGTCGGAAGATTGTTTTAAGATCACGCAACGCCATAATTGACGGAATCAAACATTATGATATTAACTGGGGACAAATTAGGGATTCCATTTATAACAAAATATATACAGTACGTGGAGAGTAGATTGTAACTAAATCACCTGCGGAGTGGACTTATCACCCAAGCTATAATTTTCAAACTGTGTACATATCAAAAAAAAAACCCCAAGCAATGTTTCAGCCAATGGACTTCCGGGTTGAACCCGGAGGTCCATTGGCTGAAACTTTGCTTGTGCTGGTTATGCTTTGCAACAAATTTGAAATTATTGCTTGGGTGGAATCTCCACTCTGCGGGTGATTTAGTGATAATACACTCTCCGCGCACTGTACGGTTCTTTTGTCTTACTTATATTGAACAAACCAGAACAAACGACAAAGTCTGTTAGGATCTTGAAAAAAAATGCTCCAGAACACTGTTTCCGTGAGTTGCCAGGGATTTTTAATGAGAGAAGGGGAGGTAGTGGGCACACGGATTTTTTTTCTTTTGGGGTGGGAACATCCAAGCATTTTTATACCGTAGTCACAACACGAATATCGAAATCTTAAGTTGAGGAACGGTTTCATGGTGTGTCCCTGTCGCGTTAAAGGGATCGGAGGAGGGGGGATGTATATTTGTCCCATAATTATCCGGGGAAGGCCCAGCAATGGGCCTTCCCCGGAGAAATTTTGGACAAACATACAGAAATTTTGGAAAATATTCCCCATTGACGCTACATTAAGACTATATAGACATCACGAGTGGTAAGTCATCTGTAATTTCATCCAATGACGCGCCATGCAGATCGTAGAATTCAGGACTTTTTAGAGTTTGGAGTGGAGGTGGGGATTGGCGGGTGGGGGAGGCTTCCCCATTGCTACGCCACTGAATATCTTACGCAAAAATAGTTGTTTTTTCCAATGAATGCTATAGAATACAACATACACTACTCAAAATAATTCTCAACTGAGAAGAGCTGGTTTATTATTTAATTGTGAGTTTCAGTTAATTAAGCGAATGATAAAAAATAGAGAACAAACCAACAATTTCAGTCCAAAGTCATTGAAGACAGGAAAGTGAAATGAAATAAAAAGCAAAATAGTTGACGTGGGATGATGATGACTCATCCATGTGACACATGATTGATAAACGATTTTATTTTTATGGCTAAATTAAACTAGAGTAAGATCAATAATAATGTGATACAGAGGCGTAGATAAAGGGGGAGGGGCGGGGAGGGGGGGGGGGGCGGAGGCCCCCCCCCCCACCAGAAGTTTTGTCGGAAATTTTTTGGGACCATTTTTAGGCGAATTTATGCCTAATAACATTAAAATACTGGCTTTGGGGATAAAAACATGCCATTTTGGGTAAATTTGGGGTAAAAAAGACCAATTTTCAGTACATTTGCAGTAAACAACAGATTCTTTCTGTTTGTTTGGATTTTTGTTGTTGTTACACTGTCGGAAAATTTTCGAGAAAAAATAAACCATATTTCAACGAGTTGTATAACACAGATATAAAAACACACTATATGTTTATTGTTTTTATCTGATAACAAACAGACACCCGTCTCGTGCGTCTACCCGACTTATATATGCTTCCCACGGGCCTCCAAAGAAAACCAGTCTACGAGACAAAAGAAATAGGACAAGACGCATAGAGTTGTGTCCCTTACATTACAAAATCGATGACGGCGATTGTAAAGTGCGATTGCACTTCTTGCATCATGTAACTGCGCTGGAACAAAATAAATTTCATCTATTTTATTAACAGTAACAAAACGGTGTTTCAGTAGAGTTATTCCTTTTTTGACATAGCTCCAGTTTTCTTCCGTGTTTTATGCTGTAGTCCCAATATAACAAATAATTTTGCGTTTGTTTACAATTTTTACGAAGTGTTTTTTTCTTCAGGTAGAGCAGACGAACTTTTAATTAGCGCAGTTCCGCGAGTACTTTTGAACGAGGCCGTGACTATAAATAGTTCGCAGTCGCCGCATACTAATTACTATTAACATTCAAGTAATTTCTACAATGTTTTGAAGCAAAATTTTAGGTTGCCTTTATTGAAGCAAAATTAATAAGAAATGACACCATCAGAGGATTTTGACAAAGTGCAATAAGCGTACAATTAAAACCTGCCCTGTGATATAACGATGTTTCATGAATGAATGAATGAAAATGGAATTGAAAGAGGTCAGAGGTCGTTCGCATAAATTATAATTATATACAACACCCGTTGTATATACTTCAAGTATATACAACGGTTGTTATACTCTATGGTTATCAGATAAAAATCATGGAGCAATAGTAAATTCTTGCAGATTACTAACAGCGAACACTGATGAAGTAAAGTTGTTTTGGAACTGAAACTGATTAGCACCTCCACAACCGTGACACCTGACAATTCAGAACCTGTAACTTGGACTGCCCACCCCCCCCCCCTTCACTCCTTTGGAGTCCTCCTCCGAAACATTACTGCTCATAATCTGGAAAAAGAAAGGGCAGTTTCGTCCAATGGTTCCCCCAATGAGTGGCCATTCCAGTTTGTCGCTATGAATGATCAGAAGCTATGTTGTGAAAACAAAACTTTAACCCTCTGCACTCTGGTGTCAAAATATTAAAACTTCAACATGCAATTATTTCCCATAATGCAACTAGGAAATTAACCAATTCAATCTTGTTTGACAGAGCTCCATGAGCTCTGTCAAACAAGATCGAACTGGTTAAATTCCTAGTTGCATCATGGGAAAAATTAGCAGACTGAAATTTAGAGATTTCGACATCAATGTGCAGGGGGTTAAGAGACAATAAGTCGCTAAATTTAACAAAAAAAATACCATTTTACTTGTATGTGAAAGAGCTTATTAACCCTTTTCAGCCACGCCCACTTTATTCATATATGGAGGACCTACGGTATGTACACCAGTATGCAAGGAAGTTTAATAAAATTTATGCCAGACTTGAAACTCTATCATCTGATTAATTGTTGGAAGCTGAGCTCTTTCCAACAAGTAATCAAATGGTAGGTTTGATCCGTGCATACTAGAACGTACAGGCAATAATCATAAAATAAGTAACAACAGTCGCTTTCGCCAGCGTAAGTGTTAAAAAAGCATTGTGCGCAAAGTGTGGGACGTCAGAAGCACCAAGATATTACATAAATCTGTGATTATATATTATTTATTTATTGGGGTTTAAGGTCACATACTTATGCACAATGGCTAACCATGACCGTGACAGTTTTACGGGTGGAGGAATCCGGAGTATCCGGAGAGAACCACCGAGCAACGACGAGCAACCGTCAGCTCCTCAACATTCTAACTCTATTCAAGCTCCGCTCAAGCAGGGTTACAGCGGTTGAAGACATGTGCACCATCGACGTGCAGTACGCCTTAGTACACGGCTTTATCGTGCCCCCATGTAGGCAACCGGAATAAAGTGCCTTGCCCAATGACACAACGCGGGTCGTCCCGGACGATGATTGAATCTCTCAGTTGCATTCCGAATATTTGATCCTCACGATCAACAACTGTGTTTTATTTTAGCACTAACTGGGCACTATACGATCAAAACATTCGTATTATTTTAAATGAAACACAGTTATGCTTCCAACAAAACCCACAAAACGAGTATCCACAACTGCAACACGACATAGTTTCCATGGACACATACGCTATAAATAGAACCACATAGTTTCCATGGACACATACTCTATAAATAGAAACAAGTGTATATAAACTTAACATTTATCTTTCGGTGAGACCGAATTTCGACGAAAATGGAAAATTGTGCTGTACCGGGAATTTCCGTGAGTGATCGGTAACAAGATCGGGGTGAAAAACTGTGGTATAGTTTTTCGATAAAGTCAGTAAATTCTCGCCGTTAAGTTGCGTTATTTACTCGACACAAGCACGTTCACACAAGTCATATATGAAACATTCATAAGGGTATTTTGATTGACGAGCATTATAGTTCTGTCAAATGATCAAAATATTTTTTTAAAATTCGCGACTTTTTGTCTCTTTAAGAACGTTTTGTTCAAAACTGACTGCTCATTCATGTCGCAATTTCAAAACTTCAACCTGAAAAAAATTCCAGTAATGCAACTAGCTATTTAACGAATTCAATCTTGTTTGACAGAGCTCAATGAGCTCTGTCAAACAAGACTGAATTTCTTAAATTCCTAGTTGCATTGTGGGAAAAAAGCAGCTTGAAATTCTAGTGTGCATACGGTTACAAAATGGCAAGAGAGTGGTCTTCAATCGGGTTAACAAATAACTGAAGATTATTAGCGTATTCATTCAGAAAAGGGAAGCGTAAGGTTCTCACCGAATTCCCCGTATGCCTGTATTCCAAAGCCAATAACAGAGGGATAAAATGTATTATTTGCCGTAACAAATATTTATTTCTTGTAAACATCTCTGACAAATATGTGACCTACTAATTACTTTGAGCCATGTGATCTGTTCTATTACTAATTCTTGAATTACTGTGGCTCTCAAGTGTCGAAATATCTCGCAAAAGTAATCCAAAATACAAAGAAATTAATACAAATTACTGATAACCATCTCATGCATGCCTTTCTTCTTTTTTGTGAATTAATTTAGCATATAGCTGATTCGATGTTGTGTTTGGTAGAAACGCATGGGCGGATCTTGGGTGGCGACGCTACCGACGCCTCCCCATATCTTTCTAGCTCAGTTTTTAACAAGCACCATGACCACGGGAGACACTATCATTCGCTTTAACGTACAGGCAACCACTACCCCAGGGTGTGGATGCACGTGTCTTATAGTAGTTAATACAGTATCCCATACATACAACAATAGCCCCTGTGTGTGGCTCTTGTTATAGTGAAGTCGCCGTGGACTGGTCGTAATCCACCCGTAGGCAGTGATGTCCACACATGCGTGTTTACAAAGTAATAAAAATCATCATTAGCAAAATTTTAATTAATGAATCACCGTGTTGTACTCGGTAGTTCATTTATTAAATTTTTGATAATTCCTATAATTAACATTTGGAATCTAATATTATTGCGTCCGTGGAAATATTGCCCACCCGTGGAAGGTGATCAGTCCACTGCGGTCGTACTGTGTATGAGCCGTCATAAATTGGCTCCCGACGACGAGAGGAGGTGGGTCTGCTACCCAAGATCAACATTTTGAACCCCGCCCCCAAAATCTGCCACTGAAAAAATACAATAGATCTCAGTGATGCAGTTGCCCGGTGATTATCTTGTACAGTACGTGGAGAGTGTAATATCACTAAATCACCCACAGAGTGGAGATTCCACCCAAGCAATAATTGCAAATTTGTTGCAAAGCATAACAAGCACAAGCAAAGTTTCAGCCAATGGACCTCCGGGTTAAACCCGGAGGTCCATTGGCAGAAACATTGCTTGTGTTTTTAGTCGATATATACAAAATTTGAAAGTTATAGTTTGGGTGATAAATCCACTCCGCGAGTGATTTAGTTACAATCCACTCTTCAGGTACTGTATGTGGATATTTAAGTTGTGGAAGGAACCAAATAAATAAAACCTTTCTTCCATACTTTCCCTTCGCTACTGCCTATTTCTGCATCTAACCATTTACACAGATCACGATAACTGTTCTCAGACGCGCCGTTTCCAAAGAGTGTTTCACAAAAATAAGATTTCGTGCTGGGCGCCATGTAATCGTTGCGACAAAATAACAGTTAACATTTTTTCTTCGACACAGTATGTATGATACCTCTGATGTTAACTTTGCTGTAGAACGAACACAGGTAATGACAGTAGAAAAAGCAATGTGCATACACAAAAATTTAAACTCATTGATTATAATTTTGACAAAATAGCCATCGTTGCATTAAAATTATATTCGGCGATTGTGTCACTTATGTTTACTTTTATCACCGGTTTCACTTTAGTTATTCATTGTCTTTGTTACACAGCATGGCTCAGGTTATAGAGACATTGCACAATGTCGAAACTGCAAACCGAGAAGTAAATTCATTAATTACTTTATGACATAACTTTCTGGGAACGCTTTATTTTGTAAATAAGTAATTTCTCAGAACTTGACTCACCAACTAACAACCAGTTTTAGTTATTTTGTTAATTGAACATGGGTACGATGCGAGCCACCTTGTTCTACAGTCGCCGTGGACTTGTTGTAATCTACACGTGGGCAGTGATGTCCACACATGGGTTTACCAGGTACAGTAATAAAAAATCAGCATTAGCAAAGTTAATTACTCACGAATTACTCACAGAAAGCCAAACAATTTGTTTTTTATTTCGAGGTCTAAATAATCATCTAAAATTTAATTAATGAAGCACCGGGTTGTACCCGGTGCTTCATTAATTAAATTTTAGATGATTATTCCTATAATTAATGATTGGAATCTAATATTATTGCTCATCCGTGGAAAGTGATCAATCCACGACGGCCGCACTGTAAATAGCTCATGTTTGTGACCTGTAATTATTCCGCGGGCTCGTAAAACGGCAAATAAATTAAAAACATATAGACCAAATAAAGATTAATTGCATGCCATTTACCATTAGGTTAATTTCTTTTATAAAGAGTGAATTTCCGCAAAAGTATATATAATAAACAGATAATTATCCTTTCGGGATTCTCTGATGCGGAGTGAATATTGTCCTGGGGTTGCAAGGAATTATCAACCCCCACATAGTCCCAGCGCACCTTCGGCACGTAAAAATACATTCAGCGAACATCGTGGAGGTATGTGCCATTTTCATCCTAAACTTGGCACGTCTCAGTGTTGGTATTGAAAAAATAATTTAGAATGGGGATTAAATATATGATTTAATTAAGTTTAAGATGAGTTGGGGATTCATTTGTCAGTACAAAGCTGTAGATATATATTTGGGATTACGTTTTGTCTTATTAATGTACTTGAGTCCCACACGTGAATTTTTAGTTCCGTTGACAGTGCAGTTCAGGGATTTGTTTTCATTTCGTCGATTTTACGAAGTTAGATCGCGGGATCAAACGAGCCACTAAAGGCGATCTATCCTCGTCAACTCGACTTGATGCGCTATGTACACTGGATCATCACTTTTTTACGTCTTAAATCCCGAATGTGCGTTCTGTGAACTCTCGCACCAAGCAAGTCGGTAGAAAAGAAGTCTTCCAAAATTAGCATGTACAGACCTCGAAATAAAAAAAACAACAACAAATTGTTTGGCCTTCTGTGAGTAATTCCTATAAATTCAGAATATCGTGCATGGGGAATTGCCTTGAACAAGAATAGCTCACAACACGCAAGTAATTGAAGATATTTAAATAAGTACGAGTGAGATTTTTTCTGATGAAAATTGCCAAAATTAATGAAAAACGATTCACTGCGGTATCTTGACATCAATATTACTAAACTAATCCAGGTGCACTGGTCACAAGAGTGCATAAAATACTACGAAGTACGCGTATTCTATATAATTTTAACTGCACCTCGCGGAACATTTCATTTGATAGTACATAACGTCATTCCAAGCAGGTCATAGCTATCTTCAGATGTATTAGTTTTTTCTTCTGTTACTCCACATTTTCAGTCACCCGAGAGGCAACCCGGGGGTATAAGAGCGTGTGTGCCTGCAAAACATAAGGCATCTTTCCTCGATTTTACATTTATTTACCTTCAACACTTGACAGCTGTGGATTTTAAAAGAACTGGACGTTTACCCAAAATTGTCCAGTTGGGATTGGGGTGGCACACAAGGGACTATTGTTGGCCGGCCAACCTCTTTACTTACTGGGCACACGGGGTGTGCTGGGGAAGACTGTCATCAGCTTAACAGCAATAAATAACAGTAGTAGCAGACAAAACTTACGAATTGGCTGAAGATGTGCACGGCCGATACAACACCCTAGATCAAGTCCGCCTTCTTTGCACCTTTAAATCTTACTGAACTTAGCATAAACAAAACATCTTCATGGAAACGGGGGGTCGAAGTATCACATTGCATTCAGAGAACCCTCATGAAAGCCCCAAGAGTGGAACATGGCTTATTGACAGAGAGGCAGGCCGCATTCTTCACTGGAATAATATGACCCGGTACTGAAGGCCTGTGGTTAGAGTCCAACAAAGTTGGAAACATCACGATAAATGATTGCCAAAACTTGACACCATAATCATGTTATAGGTACGAAAATGACCTTTACGTCCAATAAACAAACAAACACGCGGAACGTTATAATACGTGGAGAGTAGTCACATACTAACTGATTTAGTACTTATTAGTTGTGGTATTTGCACTTTGTTGAACTAGACGACTTGTTTATATGTGCGTCAAGAAGACCAACTGACATTCGCTTAAATGTATCGTGTCTTGGTACATCGTAAGGTTGAACCTCAACTAGGGCAGAATTTCTAGATCAAGATCTCTGTGACTTATTAATTGGTTTCCTATCAAATAGTCAGCAAATTCCTCATTTTCCAAGGCCGAAAAGAAGATGAATCGTCCAAATGGAGAAAGAAAGTGTGTCAACTCGTCTCGAGGGCGCCTTTGTTACTTTTAAAATTATAGGACTGATTTTTGAAACAGTTTTTAAATGTACTGTTTTTGATGTGTTCCCACTCCAAAATGACTATTCGCGAGGCATAACTCTTTACGACAGGCTCTGTCTGACGGCGAAAGATACCCCCCAATCGCAGATGTATTCCAGCCATATCTTATCTCGTCTTGCAAATCGACTTTCGGTAAAGGGATCTCCTCTGAAAGTGTGGTCGGGCTAGGAGACTCCAATTATGAAACATGAACTTGCTGAGAAAACACCTATGACATCAGGAGAAAATAAAACGAAATATCGTTTTGTTGCTTTTGATAAACGAAAACAACAGACAGCTCTTGGAGCTGTCTGTTGTTTTCGTTTATTAAAAGTTACAAACGGAAACTTGGCTTTTTATGGCAAGCTAGACGCAACTAAGTAACTGTCCACTTTGGTTGTTTGTTTAGCGAATACGTTTTTACAGTAATTCGCGTTTTTATTCTACCCAGGAAAAAAAGCAGCAAACCTTACCTTCTACATTATTACAGTACGTGGAGACTGTATTGTAACTAATTCACCCGTGGAATGGAGTCATCACCCAAATTATCACTTTCAAATTCTGTCCATATGGACAAAAAACACAAGCAATGTTTCAGCCTATGGACCTCCGGGTATAACCCGGAGGTCCACTGGCTGGAACTTTGCCTGTACCTGTTATGCTTTGCAACAAATTTGCAATTATTGCTTGAGTGGAATCTCCACTCTACGGGTGATTTAGTGATAATACACTCTCCACGTACTGTATATTGATGGAAAGGATAGTTTCTGTATTATGTCACGGTGCACACACCCTTGATATAACGAAGAGAAAAGAAAAGGGTTCTAAAATACCAAAAGATGTGAAAACGCTGTCTTCTTATTTTTAAATGGCTGTTAACAGAGATTAATTGTCAAATGTTTAAACTGATTGGGGGAAAATTGTATAAAGCCAACTTCTGTATCTTTATACTATTCCACATGAAAATGCCTGAAGTTTGTGAAATGATGATCGATGATACATGTTCGCTAACATTTCGAAATTTCAATTTTTATAAGATCAGATAAGATAAGATATTTATTGTCTCAACATCAACAAAGATTAATGACAGAAAACAAAAAGGTGTAACAAAATACAATTAGACAGAGAAACGAAAAAACAAAACGCACATCATATGAAATGAAAAATAACAAGAGCATATATTAAACAATGTGATACTTCTTATATGAAATTCCCAAGCCTTGAGGTTCCGCTCTATAGTTTCGCACCATTGCACAGGGATAAAATTCTAAACTAAGGGCATATGTTGAAACTAATGCCATGTAAATTAAAGATATATTTTTAGTATCAGATATACAGTACGTGGAGAGTGTGTTGTCACTAAATCACCCACAGAGTGGAGATCCCACCCGAGCAATAATTGCAAATGTGTTGCAAAGCATAACCAGTAAAAGCAAAGTTTCAGCCAATGGACCTCCGGGTTAAAACCGGAGGTCCATTGGCTGAAACATTGCTTTTGTTTTTTGTCGATTTGTGCACAATTTGAAAGTTATAGCTTGGGTGATGACTGCACTCCGCGGGTGATTTGGTTGCAATCCACTCTCCACGTACTGTATGATCACATTAAGTTATTTTTGGGCAACAGAATTTGAATGTTTGGTCACAGATTTCGAGTCTAATGCATGGGCATAAATAATTGTCAGAGGAATTGCAGTTGAAACTAGAAGTCCTGTCACAAAATGCGCACAAATAGCACTTTGATCTGCGCGTTAATGTATGCGTTGTGGCCATAGTAAAGCCATCAAATTATGTACATATGGCCTGTGCCCAAGCAATGTTTCAGCCAATGGACCTCCGGGTAACCCGGAGGTCCATTGGCAGAAACATTGCATGTGTTTGCTATGAGTAACTAGGAGAACCTGCCGTGCTTTGGATGCCATTCGATATGGCACTTGCGTGCTATTCCAACGCGCAATTAAGCCTAGATAAGCGCACTATTCGTGACAGGACTTCTAGTTTTAACTGTATGAAAAACAATGGCTTCAAAAATAATTGTCTGTTTTTCAAAATGCCATTTTTACCCTGAGTTTGTACCACCAGATATGTAACTTAAAATGAAAGACGGAAACATATAATTTTTTTCACATTTTATAAACACGAATAATATATATACTCCTGGGGTAGATAAGTGTGGGTAGTGGGGAAATTCTGCCTTCGAGGCGGAAAATGACCCACAGACAGATTGTTTATTTCTACTTTGTCAGATAATTTTATATGTTTTTTGTGGATTTGGAAAATATAATACATGTTTTGGGTTAGATAACTAAGTTGAAGAAAATTGACATTTGAAAAAAAGTGTACGGCATGTCATTTGTGGTCCAAAGCGATATGTACAAATTGAGATTGGGGAGCACGGTGGCTCAGTGGTAGACTGTTGGGCTTCTATGCTAGATATCCTGAGTTCGATCCCCGTCCGGGACGACCCGCGTTGTGCCCTTAGGCAAGGAACTTTATTGCGGTTGCCTACATGGGGGCATGATGACGGCGGGTACTATGGCGTACTGCACGTCGATGGTGCACATTTCTTCAACCACTGTAACCCTGCTTGAGCGGAGCTTGAACAGAGTTAGAATGTTGAGGAGCTGACAGTTGCTCGTCGATGCTCGGTGGTTCTCTCCGGGTACTCCGGCTTCCTCCATTCGTAAAACTGTCGAGGTCACGATTAGCCATTTAACATAAATAAGTATGTGACCATAAACACCAATAAATAAATAAATAATACAAATTGAGATTATCGCCTACTGACATCGCGTCCTGAAGTACCTGTTACGTGTTTCTGCTTCAAACTATTTTTTAACCCTTTACCCAACGCAGACCGCCTACACACATCGCGTTCTAAAGTACCTGTTACGTGTTTCTGCTTCAAACTATTTTTTAACCCTTTACCCAACGCATACGATATCAAAATTTATTATTTTAAATAGCATTTTTTAAAATTTTTCACAAAATTTCAACAAAACCATATCATGTGACCCCTCGTTGGAACGAGCTCAACGAGCTCGTTCCAACGAGGGGTCACATGGTATGGGTTTGTTGAAATTTTTTGAAAAATAATATTTTTGCAACTGCTGAATTTGCATATTACGCGGGCGGATGCGGGCGATTCATTGGGTAAAGGGTAAAAAAAGGACGTTTTGCAAATATTTTGCAACTATTTCACATATGTTTTGTAAAGAAGTATATTTCTACGACGTACGGTGAAAATGTTTGGTTTAATGTATTATTAGTCCACCGATCACATGTTGTGAACTTCTGAAAGGTATTACTGACACGCCTTTATATTCTTTGTCGATAGTTAATTACCACCACCCGAACAGCCAAAATAATTACAGAACGCGATGCCCCGTAAAACAATGAGCTAATAGGATGTGCCAACAGCAACACAATCCTCCAAGGGTGTCAGGGTTCTAGCTAATTTTCTCTTCATGCAACAACTGACAACAGTTGATACGCAGCGTGTTTAGTGGTACTGTATTCTTGTCATGATACTTTGCACGACTTGGCAAGAGCAGGAAATCATCTGATTAATTGTTGGAAAGAGCTCTCTTCATGTGTTTAGAATGGAGATTAAAAAAATATGAGTTAATTAATTTTAAGAGGAGCTGGGAGTTCATTTGTCGGTAAAAAAGCTGTCTTCTTTTCAGTGATAAATCTGATGACAGAGTTACAAATGTGCGGGCAGTGATGTCTATACGCATATGTTTACCAGGTAATAAAAATCTTCATCAGCAAAATTTTAATTAATGAAGTTGTACCTGGTGCTTCATTAAGTAAATTTTTGATGATTAATTAGTGATTGGAATATAATATTTTTGCGACCGTGAAAATATTACCCACCCGTGGAACGTGACCACTCCACGGAGGCTGTGCTGTGATGAATTTGATTAAACCTCCTCACTTACAGGCATATAAATCGTAGGTTCAGTGACTAGTTTTCTTTTGTGCTTTATTAACCCTCAAGGACATGTGCAGTTATCCTAAATTCCCTCTAGACCCCCAACCTGTACATGTCCAGCAGATTTGTGATTTCTAACAATGTCTTGGCTGCCTTAACAGGCAACCAATACTTTACTAGAAACCACTGACCAGTTGATGGGCCTATTTTCAGCAGGGCCTCCGAAAGCTGGCATCTTCAGGATACATTCTCTAGAGTCACAACCGCAAGAAATGAGATTTTAACCCTTTCTTTACCCAACGAATCGGCCACTTTCACCCGCGTAATATGCAAATTTAGTATCTGAAAAAATGTTATTTTTCAAAACCATATCATGTGACCCCCTCATTGGAACGAGCTCGACGAGCTCGTTCCAAAGAGGGGTCACATGATATGGTTTTGTTGAAATGTTTTGAAAAATTTAAAAAAATGTTTTTTCAAATAATAAATTTTGATATCATCTTCGTTGGGTAAAGGGTTAAAGGTTAAGATGTGTTTCGACAAAGTCACAAAATTACTGTAGATAAGATTTGTGTTGTCAAGAGAATACCAATGTTGAGCTCATTGGCAGTGACATTTGTAGTGCTGGAATAGAAAGACACAGCCCCTTTGGTATTGACAGTAAATCTCAGTTAAGTCAGATACCGAATATCGAACCGATGCCCTGGTATCTCCCCCTCCCCCCCCCCCAAAAAAAAAATTTCCGAAAACGAACGCAAAATTCCAATACCGCCTATCTTATCTATACAGCTCTGTCAAACAAGACTGAATTGGTTATATTCCTAATTGCAATAAGGGAAGGTTGAAATTTTTATATTTTGACATCATTGTGCAGGAGGGGGGGGGGGGGGGGGTTAATTAATTCTTGCTCCTTGTTATCAGTGGAAATTGGAATTCCGTCTTTCATGGGGTCGAGACGTTGTGAGCAGAAAACCTAAATGTAAGGGAAAAAGGAAAAATACGAAAAAAACTCCAAAATAAATGTTTATCTAATATTCTAAATTCTCTTGTTTTGCACATGAGGCAAAAGAGTGTACGAAAATATGTTTAATAAAAAATAAATTATAAATTTTACAGTTATGACAACACTTGAAACACGAACTAGACAAAGTGTAAACATACTCCTCTCAAGGCGCAAGCACGTATTTGGAAAGAACATCGACTTCGTCTTTAGTTCGAGAATCTTACGTTCATTAGATTTCCATTTAAGGTGCAAATCATCGCTAAATCCACACTAATATCCCCCTAACGAGGCGATAAAGTACCTAATCTAATCTCCCGTCGGACTGGAAAGGACAGATTGGCACGGCTTCTGTCATAAATTGCCGTCTTAACTTCATTGATTGTTGTTTAATTAGTTCTCCAATTACCCATTGGTATTGACAATGGGAATAAGAACTAGATCGTCAAACCTCGAGACAGTTGGAAAACACTTCTCTCATCTTGGAGTACAAATGCAAGATGCATCCAATGACACTCGTGACCTAAAACAGGTCGTTGATGCAGCTCGACATCTACTCACACTTCCTCTGGATGGTGATCAGTGATATTATTAGTTATCCTTGTGTTTTCCAGGGTGTATGGGAATTTACACCGGTTTCCCAAACCGGTGTAAATTCCCATACACCCTGGAAAACACAAGGATAACGGATTTATTTCCAAGAACTTTGGTGTGCTTAATACTTTAACCTACATTGTGGGCAAAAACTGACAGAAAATTTGTACCTTGCAAGGTTCTTAAATAAAACCAGACAAATATGGATGTCATTAGAACTGGCTCATTGAGCCAGCAGTTCCAATGACATCCATATCTGTAATATTTTATTGCACAAAAATATTAAATTTCCTGTATTTTTATTTTTGTTCCAACATAACCGAGCCAAAAGGTATGAATGAATAATTAAAAATGGGTACTTTTTAGCCATATAGCCTTACTCTTGTATATTCTTGTTTTTACACCGTGGTTAAACACGGTGTAAAAAAACAGCCACCAAGGATTGCAAGTTACACCGTACCTCTCAGCCAATCAAAATGCAGCATATTGTTTCATTTGGAAATATTTTTTTTTATTCATTTGTTTAGGCGAACAAACAAACAGACTGAATCTTTAATATCGGTGAAAGTTTAGAGATCTTTACAAGAAGACATCGGATGTGTTTTAATGTTGCAAGGCACTTAATACCGACTGCCCACGTGGGGGACGATGACACTGTGCACTAAGGCTTACTGCACGTCGATGGTGCACTTGTTTTCAACCAACGCTAACCCTCCTTGTCTGGAGTTAGTACGTTGAGGAGTCTGATATTTGTTCGCCGCTGCTCAGTGGTTCTTTCCGGGTTCCCCAGCTTCCTCCACCCGTAAATCTGTACGACAGGAATAAATAAAAAAATAAATAAATAAATAAATAAATAAATAAATAAATAAATAAATAAATAAATCGTGTCAGGTTACCCTTGCTCAACAAGGAATTTACTGTCAGCTTTCACACCATTTGACGTCACTGATAAAATGTGAAACTGGCCACTTTTCTCGAACAGTTGCAATGCAAAATGAGTGATAGAATTTTTACTTTTTCAATGCGCGCAATTATCTTCTATCGCCATTTTGATATGCGAATAAACAGAGGGGAGGTCACTTTGCCTGCTAGCTGTGGATGGATTTGATTGCGTATATTAAAAATTTTCACATTGAAAATCCTCCAAAGGGAAGATAAATTTTTCAGAACAAAGCCACCCAACTAGAATCTTCAACATTTCTGCCCCATGTCCTTCATAAAGTGAAAGAAAGTCTTAATGGTTGCTACTAGGTAAAATCCATCTTGTCACTGTATACTTTACACTTGTAACTGTTATAGAAATAACCAAAGACGTACTGTAAAAACTAAAAGTCCTGTCACGAACTATGCGCTTATTTTGAGAGTATTTCGGGTGGGAATTGCGCGAAATTTCCCTGTCGAATAACATCCAAAACACGACAGATTCCATTCTCCTGGTTATCAATAGAAAGCACAAGCAATGTTTCAGCCAATGAACCTCCGAGTAAAACCCAGAGGTCTATTGGCTGAAACATTGGCTGTGTACAGAGCATATGTACAGAATTTGAAAGTCTTACAATTGTCACAACACGCAGATTACTGCGCAAACTGGAGTGCTATTTGCGGAAAATTCATGACAGGACTTCTAGTTTTAACTGCAGGACGCAGTGGGGACATAACGCAACGTAACGTAACGTAATCAACAAAAAACAAATAAGAGTCGGGAGTCATGATACTGAGTGCACAACACCGAGGAAGGGGAAAACTAGGAGTAGCACTATAAGGATGAGACAAACTAGTTCTCCTTTATCCACACCCTACCCCCCCCCCCCAAAAAAGGAAATAAATAATGTTGCAAAAATGATTATATTTGTGGGTCGGGAAATGAAAACCGAAAGGGGGGGGGGGGGGGGCGAGGGGCAAAAAAGCACTATAAAGTAAATACTGTAAGGAAATCTTAGAGAAAATAAATATTCTAAAATATTCTTCAAAACACAGAACGACACACGCGTGTAAGTGGGTTAATCGATATGGCACGAGTGCCAGCGCGGAAGGATAGAACGAGAGGCAGCAGGCCTCGAGTTTTATCCTTCCGCGATGGCACAATTGCCATATCGATTAACCCATTCACGCGCGTTTGTCGTTCTGTGTTTATTACACACCTTGACGTCTAAAAAACAGCTATTAGAAGGACACTCGGCAGTTCATTTGACAACTATTAACACAGGCAACACATTTTATCGCCAACCAAATCTGCGAGGGGAACCCGTGTTAATATTTCATCCCCTGAGTTGCAATGTGTTCTATGTGCTTACTGGCACATAGAACACACTGGAACTCAGGGGACGATTTTCAGCCATCGCTAGCGATTCAAATTGTATATTTGCGTTGCACGATTTGTAGAAATTTCCAGTAAAATTTCGCTTCTATTTAAAAATAGTCCGTCAACGATTTCCGTTCCGCGCATATGTGCGGAACAGATTTTCATTTTCCGCAAGGTTCAGTGTTGCTGTAGATGGGGGGTTTCATAGAACATGCGTGTAATAAATATATATCTTGCATGTGACGACTTCATGTGACGAGACGGAGCACTGGCGTGGCAAGACCGATTCCCCTTAGATCACAGAATTTAAGCAACGTCGAGTCCGGTTAATCCTTGGATGGGTGACCACTGAGCGATTGGTTCGGGTGTTTCCCGTAGTAGTGACTGGTATGTGATCAACGAAGTTTGAGTGTGTGACTCTGCGACGTTGAATCTCGTGCCAGCTGTGAACGTTGGGAATGTTCGCCAGAACCGCGCAATCCTCACCGTACCTAGGTGTAAAATAGGGACCTGTTGAGGCGCCCGTCTATGGAGCACCGGCAATATGCTCCGTTGAGTTGAGCTGACAATGTTAGGGAATGAACAAAGGGCGTGTACGCTTATGATACGGGGTAAAAAATGTAAGTCACAGAGCAATGCGGTGGATTCTAGACGTTAACATTGCATTACGTCTTAAATCCAATGAAACGTTGAGTGGGGGAAGTTATATACTAGTAGAAGTGTTCAGTAGAAAACGGCCCCCAAAACGGCCCCAAAATTTTGGTCAAAACGGCCCCTAACATTGGTCAAAACGGCCTCTGGCAATGGTCAAAACGGCCCCTAACATTGGTCAAAACGGCCCCGGTGATTGGTCAAAACGGCCCCTGACACCGGTACCACGGGAATTAGGTCAAAACGTCCCCACTCTGGTCAATAATATCGTAGTATCAACATGGGGCATTTGCCCAAATACTAGGGCAGTTTTGATCAATCACTGGGGCCGTTTTGACTAATGAATGTGGCCGTTTTGACCAACTAGTGGGGACGTTTTGACCAAAACTGGGGCCGTTATGACCAACTCGAGAGGATAAAACGTCCCCACGGATTGGTCAAAACGGCCCTCATCTGGTCTGTGATATCATATTATCAACTTGGGGCCGTTTTGACAATGGATGGGGCCGTTTTGACCAATGAGTGGGGCCGTTTTGACCAATCACTG
The DNA here is from genome assembly GCA_031216915.1 of Pictodentalium vernedei. Taxonomy (NCBI): domain Eukaryota; kingdom Metazoa; phylum Mollusca; class Scaphopoda; order Dentaliida; family Dentaliidae; genus Pictodentalium; species Pictodentalium vernedei. The sequence goes on from CM062297.1 coordinate 64,671,280, forward strand.
GGGCCGTTTTGTTCAAAAGTGGGGACGTTTTGACCAACTATTCCAGGGACCGTTTTGGCGAGGGCCGTTTTGACCAGCACCCGTTCAGTACAACCGACCGATCTTAGAAATTCGCCCATATCACTCTTTACAATCCTTTTAGTTATCCTGGCTATGTTTTAGTATAAGACATGTTACTTCGGACCAGATGAATTACAATTCACACCGGGGGATTTGGTAATCTCCATTTCAATGGATATATCCAGCACTAAAATCTTCAGGATTTAGAAAACGAATGTGCCTGTTTACGGATCACACAACAAACAAATTGACAGCCCATAAACAACAGGGCACCCATGGTCTATAAGATGAAAATATGATTGGTGGAACGTCAATTTTTTACTGGACAGCCTGGTTGGTAGGTAATAGTAGGGGTTGAAATTTACCCATTTGGCCAAGCAGCAAGTCATCATGTAACCCTTTTTTGCCCGCCGTTGCTCAGTGGTTCTCTACGGATACTCCGCTTTCCTCCACACCTGAAGCGGTCCAACACGACGTGAGCCTAACTGTCGAAAGTGTCGTTTAACCCCCCCCCCAAAAAAAAAAAAAAAATTAACTAAACAGACAACCTATTTCCAGACTTTATTTTATTAAGCTGAAGTGAAATGCTCTGAGGTAAAACGTTGTTTGAAAGGGCTCTTTGAGCCCTTTCAAACAATGTGTTACATCAGAGCAATTCATGGAAGTCCAACAGCACAACGTCTTATGTTCATAATAAAACAGACCATGTTTTTGGAGAGTTAACACAAGAATGCAAATGACGCGTTACATAATGAAACGTCTAACGTCTATATACAATACGATCGCCGTGGGCTGATTACTTTCCACGGGTGAGTAATATTTCCGCGGAGGCAATGATATTAGATTCCAATCACTAATTTATAGGAAAAATCATCAAAGATTTAATTAATAAAGCGTCGGGCACAACCGGGTGTTTCATTAATTAAATTTTGCTGATGATGATTTTTTATTACCTGGTAAACACATGCGTCGACCTCACTGCCCATGCGTGGATTACGACCAGCCCACGGCGACTGTACTATATGTAATGTACGAGAACGAAAACTTGGTCTCGCTCTTGAGGCATGCTTTAACTGTACATGAGAGAGAAGAGATTAATAGCTCGAAGCGCCCAAGAACGGTCCCTAACGGAAATTTTAACGTTAAATTATATTGTTTCAGGAAGTGAAAATTGGAAATTTTCCAGATATTTAGGGAAACATTGTTACATGAAGCGCCCTCTAATCCTGTTGGACTATCGGGTAATTAGTTCAGTTTAAAATTAACACGAAGAGGAAACGACACATACATCTTTGCACATTTATATCCACGTTTTTCTCGAATTCTTAACTTTGTTCAAAACAGTCGTGTTATATCGGTAGGTAGTCGTACTTGTTATTGTAAAGCGGAACTAATTGCTTCCTAACTGCCATGTTCAACGACTTTGAATTATAGTTCATCACTTTAATTTCCATACTGTGAGTCTAACAACAGTAATAATACCTGTCAAATATTAATGTAGTTGTCTACTTAAGTAGGGTGAGCTTTCTCCTTAATTAGTGTAGAGTCACAATTAGTCCTAATCGAATATTTCGAATATTTCCGGTGTGTTTCGGATGGAGTTGATTATAGATTGCTAGAAATCCCGGACATTTGCCCCGCGGACATTTGCCCCGGTTGCATTTTCCAAGAAAACAGACATTTGCCACGGATGCAGATTTGTCCCGCGGACATTTGCCCCGGTATATAAATCAGAGGAGGACATTTGGCCCGGAATAGATTTATCGGTTGAAAACGGGTAATAAAAAACGGGTGTAATTAAATAGTGAACTGTTTATGTAACATGAACCATCGGTAAGGTGAAAAAACTGTTTACTTTAACATGAAAGATGACGGTTATGTGAGTACAGTACGTGGAGAGGGTATTATCATTAAATCACCCGCAGAGTGGAGATTCCACCCGAGCAAACATTTCTTGCAAAGCACAACCAGCACCAGCAAGGTTTCAGCCAATGGACCTCCGGGTTAAACCCGGAAGTCCATTGACTGAAACATTGCTTGTGTTTTTTGTCGATATGTACAAAATTTGAAAGTTATAGCTTGGGTGATAACTCCACTCCGCGGGTGATTTAGTTACAATCCACTCTCCACGTACTGTATTCTTCATTAGGTGAAGTTTTACTATTAAAGAAATCTGCCAAGTGGGCCTTGTACATTTTATCTTGTGCTGCTAACAAAGAAGTCTCTGCTACGCTGCTCCTCCCACACATCCGAGTCTCAGCAAGTCCCGGGGGTGTGGGAGGGGCAGTGTAGCCGTCTTACAGAGACCACTAACAAAGCAGAGATCTGACAAAAATGTGGGTTTTAAGAATAGGCTTTTATGGAAATCATGATTTTCTAGTGCCAGGAGGGCTAGTTTTCGTTTATTATCTTACCGTGACAAATGTCCGGTCTTGAATTTAGCAACCGAGGCAAATGTCCGCATGACAATTGTCCGTTCGGGGCAAATGTCCGTCTGCTATCGGGGCAAATATCCGCGGGGCAATTTCCGTATCTCGATTGCTATGTAAAATACAGTACGGACGCTGTGTACTGCTCACTTTCCACGTGTGGGCAATATTTCCACGGACGCAATAGTATTAGTTTCCAAACACTAATTATAGGAATAATCATCAAAAATTTAATTAATTAAACACCGGGTACAATCTGGTGCTTCATTTATTAAAAAAATGATGATGACTTTTTTACCCGGTACACGCATGCGTGGACATCACTGCCCACGCGTGGATTATGACTGGTCCACAGCTACTGCACTGTACAAACCACTGAGCTGAGATTTCATGAATAAAATATTGAGAAGCGGATCTTACTCATGAAAAACAGACATATCAGATTCGTGATCTCGTATTTCTTTCCGACGAATGAGACTCTATAACGCCCTGGGGAGAAAAAATGAAATATCATTTCGAGCGAATCGCGACCCGGCTGCGATCCGACTGAAATTCTACTCCGTCTTTGTGATCACAAATACTCACTGTACTCATGCGGCAACTGTCCTTGAAATCCCGAATCGAATCTGGTTTATTATCCAAAATCGAATCGAATCTTGAATCGAATTCTGGGCGTCTTGAAGATGACCGATAAGGGGAGGGGGACCTGTAAACCGGATTTTCCTGACTGTGGCTGCTCTAGTCCCTACTTATAAAAATGTTCCTGCTGCATCATCAAGGCATGCCTTCTTGGAAGGCATGCCTTGATGATGTAGTTGGAATATTACCCAGGAAAGGGGGTATGACTTACCAGCACTAAGTACTGCACAGGACTAGCCGCTGGGAACAGCTCATCGTCAACATTGGTTGGAAGCTTTAACTTTGTTTTCAACAGTGGTTGTGACTATTGAGACTGGAATTAGGATAGGAGGTGGCATTGGTCAGATGCTATTTATGTTAATATGGGGGGGGGGGGGGGGGGGCGGTTGCTCAGTTGGTAGAGGTGCAAGCTGCAAGCCGAGAGGTCCTCGGTTCGAATCCCACCTGCGGAGTCACAGAACAACGTTAGTCAGTGCGAGTTACTGACGACGGGCAAGTTCTTTGTTTTATTATTGTATAAGTTGGTTGTCGCTGCGCAGTGGCTATCTCCGACTCCCTTCACCTTCTGAACTGTTTTCATTAATTTATGAAGCACCGGGTTGTACTGGAAAGTGACCAGTCTACGACGGTAACTCGCAGACTGCCAAAACTCTGTTCGAGACTCAACAAGACGTGAGAATATGGATAGCAAGTATCAAACAAACCTAAGCTGTTCATGTTGGCTGTGGATGGTTGAAAGGGAGTTGGCGTGGAGATCAGCGTTGATTTTAGGCAAGCTGGTGAAATAACCCGTTGTTAACAAACGAATATAATTGAAATGCCAGGCGCTACACACAACTGTCTCTATTCATATTTTATTTAGTTTTTTTCTTAACCCGCTGAACTCCAGCTGTTCAGTAAATGTTCCAATGAGGGGTCACATGATATAGTTTTGTTGAAATCTTTGGGGAAAATCTGATAAACTAATTTTGAAAATAATAAATTTTGATATCGTCTGCGTCGGGTAAAATTTTTTCGAACCGCATCATCAAGGCATGCTAATTCGTTCCGGCTGTGATGCCTGGAGTCTCGATTGTGGTACTTGCGTTCATATATCTGAACAGTTTTCGATATATCGGTATATCGGTATACCGCGGTATTTTTTTTAAATACCGATACCGGTATTCAGGTTTGAATATCGTGCAGCCCTACGTGTGCTGAGTTAGTACGTTGGGGAGTGTGCTGCAGGTAGTTGCTAGCCACTGCTATGAGATTCTCTTCTGGTACCCGGCTTCCTCCGCCCTTAAAACTGGGCACGAGGTGACCCTGCTTAGAAAGTGTCGTTAAAAACCAATAAAAATTGTAAGCATGTTAAATTGCTCCACAAGCCAAACTTATAGTATTCAGATATGAACTAACGACTGTGACGGATTTCCTGCACGAAATTACGCGGCAGTTGTGCGTGAACATGCTTCAAAGTGAAAGAAGAATAACCGAAGAAGACATTTATTTCGAAGAACGTGAATGCGCATTTTTCAGTCTTCTAAAAAAAAAGACCACTGGATCGCGTTATTTTCCTGTCCAGTTCGTGTGTTGCGGCAGATCAGTCACTGATGAGCGAGACAGAATTTAATCCCGTAAACAGTAATTATTCATTGAAAATTGTCTTGATTTTTCAAGTTGTTCTTCACTTTAATGGTTCCTGTTAACTCTTGACCTTACGAAAGGGGGCGTATCCAGCCACGTAAGTTATAAACTGAGCTGTTGAAATTGTTCCTCCCCCCCCCCCCCCCCCACAAAGACCATTCCAATGATGGGTGATATGGTATAGTTTTCTTGAGAACTTTGAAAAAGAATAATAAATGAAATAGTGAATTTTGATATTATGTAAGTTGGGTAATGGGTTAACATTTCTTTGATAGCCGTTTCTGCCATCTGATCGATCCGTATAGTACGTGGAGAGTGGATTGTAACTAAATCACCCGCTGAGTGGAGTTATCACCCAAGCTATAACTTTCAAATTTTGTACATATCGAAAAAAACACAAGCAATGTTTCAGTCAATGGACCTCCGGGTTTAAACCGGAGGTCCATTGGCTGAAACCTTGCTGGTGCTGGTTGTGCTTTGCAAGAAATGTTCAATTATTGCTCGGGTGGAATCTCCACTCTGCGGGTGATTTAATGATAATACACTCTCCACGTACTGTGTGTGTACGTGGAGAGGTGAGGGGAGGTGGGTTGGTTTTCTACAATGAAGAATGGGACAGATTATCACAAAGAAAACAACAAGTGGGGTGATATCTGTATTAAATCATTTTCCCGAGGATTTGTTAACATTATAAGTTTCTCCCAGAAAAACACTTTATAATGTTATCGATACTTTGTGGAAGTGCTTCGAAGGCCATCATAAAGATTTCAAAGGAGGTTTTTAGATGTACTGGAATCTTCATAACAGGTACAAGGCCAATTCTAATCGGACCCAAGTCATTACAAATGGTTATTTAATCCAGCTGAACAAATAACACTTGATCATCAGCCACAGTCAATCTTTGTTACTGAATAACAAGGAAACCGCTCTCTTGTTTTCTCTCCTTTCCTATACCAGCCCCCAATGCTGATTCGTGGAAGCGCTTAACTGGTAAAGTGCTGCGTTTTTTCGGACAACAAATCAAAGCTCATCGTATACTGCTCTATTACATCCAATTAAATGTCAGAAAGCAAGGTATTGTATAAAAAATCTGATTCATATCAGGGACAATAAAGGCTTCCTCAGGCAGAATGTAGCTACAGACAGTTATTGCCTGTCACTTTTAGTAAAGCCCAAAACAGGGCTTCCAGCACTTTACCAGTTAAAGAGAGCTTTCCAAGAACCAGTGTCAGAACGTAGTCCCCCTCACTGAAAAAGCGAATGAAATATTTCACTACTTTCTCCTATTTTTTGTACATTCAGAAAAAATTGTTTGAGTTACGTGGAGAAGTCACACAATAAGGTTTGAAATGTTACGCCACAGAAGATCTCATCAAACAGTGATGAACTGCCGTTAATAAGTTGAACACATTTACTCACCGTTCGATGCAAAGCCTCGTTATTCACCTAATATCGATATTTCCAGTATGCGATGGCAACTTATTCCCAGATATTTTACCGGTGTCTGTGATAGGAGAACCAGCGCGTTTATATAGTGCCATGGACAGCGGGGAATCTTCATAAATATTCCTCAGCTCCTCCCATAATTTTCATCATTAACACCAGTTGACAGATAGCCACGCTCACAAATCAGTCTTGACAAACGTATTATGTAAAATTAATTCAGTGTGTATTTTCATGTATACGAGAAGTAGATACAGACATAATTATATCCAGGCATCAAACGCTAATCACATCATGAGTTTTAACGTGTGTTTCTCCTAATGAATATAATCAAGTTAATTTGTGTATTCTTGGATTACCGTTACCTGATCAGTTCGGCCGTGGTCACTGTGATTACGTCATTGGCCATTATACTGAATACTAATTTTCTTGGCCATACACACACCATTTATTTATACTTTGTCATCTGTATTCAGTTATTCAGTCTAAGGTCAAATTCTCCGACTTTAACCCTTCAACCCTTCACCAAAGGTAACGGTCAAACCCGGCCAGCGTTATTCGCAAAAAAATCAACATTTAATTTTCATTATTTTTTTTAAAATTTTTGTCATAAAAAGATAGCTGTGACCCCTCATTGCAACGAGCTAATGGAAAATCACTATACAGGAATTTTGTTTGCAAGTGCCGTCTGCCTTTTTTAAAATCTTATTTGTTTCACAAGGATTGGCGAAGAAGTTAGGCAACTTATATTAACGGCTCTCCTTGGCCCAATGGAGTAGGTGTGTGGGATGACATTCGTTGCGGCAACTTCGTGGCCTCGCTCTTCTCAAATATTGCGATGGGATCTTTAGACTGTACGGAGTGTGTCTTTCTCCACACAGAGGACAGCCATTTTACGTCCCCACCCGATAGGACAGTGCGCCGTGACAGCATCAACCTCACAATTTATGCCCAAAGAGAGTGTTCTGACATCTTGAGAACTGATCCTGACCGGGGATCGATCCCGAGACCTCTGGCATGGGAGACCAGAGCACTTATCCACTCGGCCACCACTCTCTCTGCCAGTGGCGGCGCTACGAGGGGGGGGGGGGGGGCATTTGCCCCCCCCCCCCCCCCAAGGAAGGCTTTGCCCCCCAGTTGCCCCCCCCAACCATCTCGCATGCATTTACATCCACCCTCACACACAAACACATTCAGTCACTCTCTCTCACTCACACACACACGCCTCTCTTTTTTATTCCCAATAATTTCCCATACACACTTAGCCCAAAGCCTCAGGCTAGCTGATGAACACATCCAGGCAGTAGATATTTAAAGACTCGGATGCAGATAGTTATAAGTTATAATTAAGTTATGAGCCAATAAAGGCATGTCTATCCATATCCCTTGTCTAAAAAAATTCATGGATTTCGCATTATGACAGACGGGCATTAAGAGTCTCTCTCTCTCTCTCTCTCTCTCTCTCTCTCTCTCTCTCTCTCTCTCTCTCTCTCTCTCACGCACAGACCCACCAGACGCGGATCCAGGATTTTTTGAAAGAAGGACCGCTAATTACCATTACATTTAGTCGAAACTTGGACCCAAAGTCCGTAATATAATTTTTTGGTTTGGTACGTCCACAGGACGTACCAAACCAAAAAAGTATATTACGGACTTTGGGTCCAAGTTTCGACTACCTCATAACAAAGTAATGATATGATTCTTTACGTATTTCCCCCCCTTCATGGGAGTCTGCCCCCCTAGTTGCCCCACCACAAAAAAATTTATGGCGCCGCCACTGCTCTCTGCCTTTCGTGTTAGGTAAAGGGTGAACAAAGTAATTTTCCCGGAAACCCCGAGAAGTGAAGCAGTGCTTGCTAACTGTGGTAAACCCGGTTTACCAGTGCATGGGATGAAACTCTTCTAAAGACGACAGCCTAGGTGTACTGAATTAGATAAACCTGGCTTCATACCTATGTTGTGGTCATAATATAGTCAAAGATGCTGGAAGTGACCTTTAACAAAAAAAAAAAAAAAAATAAATTTTCAAATTACAGTACTAATACCATTTTTTTTTCAAAACTAAAAATGTTTAGAGTTTTTTTCGCCAAATTATAGTTTGTAAATTTTTTATCCGTACCGTGTAGTCTTGATCCTATGATATGACTCGGGATTAGGTATTTGAGGGAGGGGGCAAGGTATTGTAATTAATAATAATAATAATAAATACAGTTTAGAGCCAATGAATCCCCGTAAGTGCTCTCAGGCTTTACAAGTAAAATAAAGAAAAACATATGCTTGTGAAATCTCGTAATTTGGTTAAAATTAAATTAATTCAAAATGAACTGGTTCTGGGTATACTTTTTTGAAAAGATGAGTTAATTAATGGGGCCAGGTAATCCATCACAAATAGTACAGGTGTATCGTGCAGATAAGGACATCTGCAAGTCCCTCACAGAAATGTAGTACCACAGAAAAGCCTGGTAAATTTAGACAATACACGGTGTGCCAGGCAGGATCCTGCGAAACGCCGAACTTCAATTCGATTCGAAATCGTCAAGGTGATTCGATTCAATTAAATTCGGAAATTTTCCTATCGTCAAGATGTTCTGAAAATCTTACCAAATGTCTCTTCTTGGACTCATTTTCTATCACCAGGTCTCCTATAAGGAGACTGGGCGATAGAAAAGGAGTTTAAGAACGACCCGCTTCCGAAACCTCTTTTTTCCCTCTCGTAATATTCCGCTTTTTGGGTTGACGAGTCGTCATTGAATACAATACTGAGTGGAGACTGCCGATATTTACGATTGTATTTATTAATTTATTTATTGTGGTTTAACGACACTTTCGACAGCCAGGGTCACCTCTGACAGTTTTACAGATGGAGGAATCCGAAGTACCCGTAGGGCGCCACCGAGAAACAGCGAGCAAATTTCAGACTCTCCAACGTACTAAATCCAAGCAGGGATAGCATTGGTTGAAAACAAGTGCACCATCGGCGTGTAGTACGATCTGGTACACAGCGCTACTGTACCCCCGCGTGGGCAATCGGGATTAAGTGCCTTGCTCAATGACACAACGTATTTACCCCTGGTGGGGATCGAACCGAGCCCGGTCAGTGCTCGGATGGTGACCGTCTGAGCGATCGATTCGGACTCCCGCGTTGTGTCCTTGGGCAAGGCACTTAACACGGATTGTCCACATGGGGACACGATGATTCCGTATACTAAGGCTAAATGGAGCGGGCCTGCGTACACACCTTCTAAAATAATTTCTAAATGTATACATGTAGATGCTATCGAGTATTTCGCTATGTTTACGACGATCGCACTCGACCGTTATAAGAGAGTACCAGGGTTCATCACCTCGTTAATATTTCATCTTCTTACAACCGTGAATAGAGAGGATGGCTCGTAGGTTACAGCATTGGCCACCATACTGAAAGGTTCACGTTTCGATCCCCGCCAGGGGTAAATACGTTGTGTCATTGGGTAAGAAACTTAATCCCGATTGCCCACGTGGGGGCACAGTGGCGCTGTGTACCAGGTCGTACTGCGCGTAGATGGTGTACTTATCTTCAACCAATGCTAACCCTGCTTGTGCGGATTTAGTACGTTGGGGAGTCTGACATTTGCTCGCTGTTGCTCTGCGGATACTTCGGCTTCCTCCATCCGTAAAATTGTCCGAGGTGTCCTGGCTGTCGAAAGTGTCGTTAAACCCCAATAAATAAATATTTACAATCGTAAATACCGCCAGTCTGCACTCAAGTATTGCTTTCAATGACGACTCGTCTATTTGGAAAAGTCAACCAAAAAGCCACTGTTCTCCAAACTGAACGTGTTAGTTTAGTGGATAAAGGTACAATTCGTCCCCTGAGTTCTAATGTGTTCCATGTGCCTACAGGAGTTATGAGTTCACATTTCTATCAATGCGAGCCAAGAAGTATCCTAAATTTATATTTTGAGGACCTTTCAGTCCGACACAATATGGCTCTAGTTGTTAAAAGTGTCGTTAAATCTCAATAAACAAGGGTCTCTCATGATGTTTCCAAGAAAGTGTGATTTTCCACCACTTTCAAAGACCAGCATGGAATTTCAATTTTGCAAACTCCCAACTGTACCATACCTATTATTGGCCAAATAAAACTTTGACTTAGGCTAAAAAATGTATTTTGTGTCTCAGGCTATCCCTCATTGAATTTGAACCCCCTCATTAGACATTTTGATTGCCTTTCTGTGTGTTTCAATATTAGTAGAAACTCAGGGAGACGCGAAACGTTTTACACGTTTTGCTTGTTACATATTTATTCAGTTGCGTCTCCAATGTGTTTGCCTTGTTACAATTTAAGGGAAAGTGTCCATAAATTGTAATGAGGCAAATCCCCAAAGATTAAATACTTTCACTTCAAAGATAATATGAACAGCATCGAAAGAATATGAAGCCTTTGAATTGCAGTACCTACTGTTTGGTTTTCGAGGAATGTTTTATTTTTCTAATTAAAAATGAATGAATTTATTTGTATAAATATGCACTTTCTATATTTTTGTGTGTAAAAAGATAGCCGAAATCCTCTCCATGTTTGGTCACTTTTTGCAAAACAAAAATAAAAATTAACAATAAAAATCTCCCTCCCTCACTGATTTGAAAAAGAAAATGCCCGAGAATCATTTAATTTATTTTGTGTGGCCTTATCCTCTATGGTGCCGGTGTAACAGAAATGGAAGTCCGTAGGTAAATTAGTCCCTCTGGACTATTATTCCGCGGAATTATAGTCCTAGGTCTAACATTTCTAGGAATAGTAGTCCGCCGGACTACTATTCCTAGAAATCTTAGACCTAGGACTAAAATTCAGCGGAATAATAGTCCAGAGGGAGTAATTTTCCTACGGACTTCCATTTCTGTTACACCGGGATGGTCTTTATTGTGCACACAATTCGTATAGATTCAACAAATCGTCGTTTTTCTGAAGTTCGCTCTTTAGTGAATGTGGAACAGGCATGATAGTGCCAGGTCTCGTCAACTTATGGGGTCACGCGAAGCTTCAAAATTCGATTCGAATCGCCCCGATGATTTAATTCGATTCGGGTGTCGCTGATTCAGAAATCTTCGAATCGTCTGGATGTTTTTAAAAGCGTCTCTTCTTCTTCTTGACCTCTTCTTTTATCATCAGGAGCCAATACCATAAAACGTTTGCAGTTGTATTTTCTAGAATTGTATTTTCTACCAATTAATATAACTGGCTGAAATGAATCATTAGCATTTTTAAAGATATGGCAATTTGTCAACTGACAAATTGCCACATCTTTGAAAATACTAATGGTTCATTTCAGCCCATTTAAAGTCGTGGGAGCGCAGTGCCCCAGTAAGTAGAGGTGCACGCTGCAAGCTGAGAGGTCCTCGGTTCGAATCCCACCTGCGGCAACCGCGTTGTGTCCTTGGGGAAGACACTTCATCTCCACTGCCCGCGTGGGGGCACGATGACGCTGTGTACTAAGGCGTACTGCACGTCGATAGTACGCATATCTTCAACCAATCTAACCCTGCCTGTGCTGCAGTGCGGAGTTACGATGTTGGGGAGCTGGCAGCTGCTCGTCGTTGCTCGGTGGTTCTCTCCGGATACTCCGGCTTCCTCCACCCGTAAAACTGTCACGGTCATGATTAGCCATTGTGCATAAGTATGTGACCTTAAACACAAGTAAATAAATATAACATTTATTCCTTTACTATTTATTATTGATCAGGAAATCTTTGTCAGTTATGTTCCCTTGATCTAAAACAATTTAAATTTTATTGTGCATAAATATGTGACATTGAACATCACTAAATAAATAAATACATAAATAAATTTAAAGTCATAACTAAAAAATAGAATTCCAGAAACTACAACGGTAAAAATGTTATAGTATTAGCCCCAGGTCTCAAGTAGTGCAAATCTGATGATGGTAGATTTTAAGAACGTTCCACTTCCGAAACTACTATGGTTGAGTTTTTGAATATTCCGATCGTGTCATTTACTTTTCCACATCGACGGGTTAAACAGACTGGCAATATTTGCGGTTGTGAGAGTATGCAATATCAACAGCTTGAAGAACGATGAAATTCAATCCGAGATTCAATACGATTCAATTCAGTCTTCAGCGTGAATTCAATTCGACATGGGATATGAGTTCTTGGAGACCTATCCTCATAACAATGTTCTATGCACAGCTTCAGTTTTGTGGTCTAAAAGTGAAATTCTCCAACCATGGCTTCGGTTTAAGTTTACTTAGAGCACACTGACCTTTAAATGCTGATCTTAAACTTGGGGGCTAATCACTTATTGACTAATTATTTGTCGGCTTCATTTGAGTAATTAGGTAGACCCCCCTTAAATTAAACACACCATCAAAACACACCCCTCCTGGTAGTGAACTTTCAGTTACATAGCATCCAAGTGACCGCAAGTTGGCGGCTCCCAATAAACAAAATGGACGCAAAAAACACGTGTCACCCTAACACCACGTGCTTCGCATGCGAGCACAAACACCACGTACCGCCCTAGTGATGACCTCGCAACTAGGTCGCTTACGCGAGCGACCATGACAACCGACATGGTGTCACTGGGTCAGGTGATTATAACATTACTTATGAGATCCGACTAGAAGCCTTGGACGCCGAGGTGTAAATATCGACAAATGGAGCGACCATTTGAAATTCAAAAGACGCTACTTTGGTTGAAGGCTGCTCAAACTATCATTTGGACTATCCAAGCGCGCTAGGGCAAAATTCACCTTGGAGAGGTGTAGCACCCTTCGTGGTGGGATTTCCTCTCACACTGGTGACCCTCCTTGCGACCCAGACTTGCAAAAGGATGACGATTTATCTTCCCGCCGGTTCCAGACAGAAGACAAACAGAAGAAGAGGAAAAGAAAGAGGGGACCTTCCGACAGACGACGCGATGCTCGCCGACTGACGGAGTTCATAGAAAAGAAGATGAGGGAAAAGGAAGAGAATAAGGCTAGTAAAGATTTTTGAAGCTAAGAATCCAGGACAAAATGCCAATGGACAAAATGCCAATCAGACAAAATGCCAATCAGACAAAATGCCAATGGACAAAATGCCTATGGATAAAATGCCAATCAGACAAAATGCCAATCAGACAAAATGCCAATCGAATCTAAGTTACACAAGAAATTTTTTTTACGAGTGTCATCTTCTACTAGCGTTAGGTAAAGGGTTAATACCATTAACACAATACCGAGCACACATCCAGCAAGCACTAGCCACAGCCCAAGCGAAAAACAAACGACCCATTTATTAACGCCAAAGAGATTGTCCTGCCTCTCCCAGCCGTCCGCTATCCATGTGTGGTCGCGACCGACTGGGAGAGCAGTCAGTCCCCAAGAGAAGGAAAGAAGTAGAGGTAACAGCTTCGTGGGTTCAACTTTTCGCCCTGCTATATTGAAAAAAATGGGGGGGGGGGGGAGGGGGCGGGGTCTAGAATAAATAAATAAAAAATATTGCTGAAAAAAGAGAGAAATACTAACTTGAGAAAATAAAAAGGCCCAGTCAATTGAAGAGGGAAATTTTGAGGAGTAGCAGAATCCGATCCCTCATCCCTAAGGGTGGTATCCAGCCGATGGGATGGGCACAGCTATGTGCATGGTTCATAGCTTCGGACTGATTTCAGCATTACTAAATATAAAAGCGTTATTAAATAAACAGAAATAAGTCGAAACAGCCAGACTCGGACTGTCAGCTCAGCCAAGTGGCCTGATGCAGCCCGTTCTATTTTTGGATTTCCCAGCTACACCCCCATACATCCCATCCCTGATCTGTAAAGAGCCCGTCCCACCCACCGTCCTGAGTTATTTATTGTAGCAAAAAGAAAAAAAAAACTGTTGAAGGAAAGACTCGTTGATTGTCATTTTGTCAATGATATCATGGTTATAATATTGCAATAGAAAAGAAAGAAATGACAAAAAAACATCCATTGGCATTTTGTCCATTTTATACTTTGTCCATTGGCATTTTGTCTGATTGGCATTTTGTCCATTGGCATTTTGTCTATTGGCATTTTGTCCATTGGCATTTTGTCCGCACACCTGAAGCTACATACCTGTTACGCCTGACCGTCCCATGTCCAGCCCGGCACCCCCACTCGGGTGGAGGGTCCGGAAGACGCCGGTTCGCAGCCAGGTAACATCCAATCTCAACCCCATCACACTCTTCATTGGAAGAGGAGATGGTGGCGTGAGGTCTGTTTGTGGAGCAGAAGGTTGAGGCGGACACTGCACCTTCCACCCAACCCGCTCTTGCTTTTCCAGCTTCTTCCAACCAGAACCCCAATAAGGAGGTGATCACTGCGGAGTCCGTGGAAGCTCTCCTGGGAGAGAAGTTCAGGGATGAAGGACATCGAAAGTTCCTGATGAGCCAAATACCATACATGGCCAGCTATGTAAAAGACGGCAAACGGCTCAAATCAAATGCACAGTTACTCAGCTCAGCCTACCTAGAAGCACACCCACCAGAGGTAGACACCACACCCACGACAGCTGCAAGGACCTGACCATACCAGCAAGTTCGTTCCTCAGATTCTTCGCAGACCACACCAACCAAGACAGTCTCACCACCCCAGCCAAAAAACACAAAAGAAGCACAGACGCCGCTAAATACCTAGACACTTTCCTACTTTGCCTCGCCCAGACAAAAGGAAAAACTAATCGCAGTTATTAAGGGTCGAAAAGGGCTTGAACCACAGCGTCCCTGCGCACCCCGGCACGCGAAACCATTGTCTTTGGGGGGTGGGTGGGGGGGGGGGGGGGCACGATTACTATATCAACTTCTAACATCGCCGACACACACACGAAAAACCAGAAACAGTTTCAACTGGAAACATTATTCTATTTTGTCCCATAACTAATTTTTTCGGCTACAACAGTATACGAGAAAGCCATCATGACTCCCACAGCCGGGGACGTCTTCAATTATCAGCCAACCCATTTGGTGGGAAGAAAACTTGAATATGTTCATGTTCCACACTCGTGGGTACTTACTACCCACCGTCCAATCCAACAACCACGCACGGGCTTCCGATAACGGCCGGGATGGGGATACACCTGAACTGTAAATTGACAGAAGAAGAAAAAAAAAACAGAAGAAAAAAATTGGCAGAAGAGCTGTTCTCGTTACATTTGTTTGTGCAGGAAACACCTTCGACGTGTCACTTTGATATGCAGCTTAGCAGATTGTAATTAGCTTGGCCTCCCAAGAGCCAGCTTGTGCTCTCACTTCTGACAAATTCCCAGCAAAAGCCTGCACACAGCTTTATCGTTTTACTTCAGAGACCGTCGTTCTACATCAGCGAGATTTGCCTGCAGTCCCGCGACAAGAACAGTTCACAAAACGTTCAGACGAAAATTGTCTATCGATACAGCTACAAGCTCTTCTCTTCTATCATAAGTTCCTTTCTCCGGGCAGGCGCTTTCCCCCCTAACACAGTCAGTGTATGAAAAAATAAAAAATAAATAATTTTACCACCTGAAAATGTGGCCTTTACCTTGAATTCAGTGAAAAAGCAGAAGGAAAGTTTCAGTCAATGGACCACCGGGACCAAGAAGATGACTACCTTACAGTACAGTCGCTGTGGACTGGTCGAAATCCACGCGTGGGCAGTGATGCCCACGCCTGCGTTTACCATGTAATTAAAATATCATCATCAGTAAAATTTTAATTAATGAAATTTTTTATTATTCCTATAATTAGTGTTAACAATCTAACATTGTTGGATAATACTTCTCACCCGTGAAAAATGACCAGTCCACGCCGGCCGCACTGTAACAGCCATGATGGTCAGAAATACTGTTCAAACAATATTTCCCAATATTCGTTATACGTTCTCCGCTATTACAATTCTGTAAAGACAAGTGTATTGTTCGTTTATTGGGGTTTGACGGCACTTTCAACAGCCAGCGTCATATCGAGTCGTCAAGTATATTATTGTCTCGTTGTGATCGACAAGCTTCTCATTTTTCAATAAAATTAAAGCCACCTCTTCCGAATCAGACGAGTATTTTCCACTAACGCAACAACGGAGTGGAGGTTTCTCCCAAAGAGGACTGTCAGATCTTGTGAAAAATAAACGAAACGCACCCAAAGTTTCAGTGAATGGACAGTGGGGTAGTACAAAGTGGCCCATTGGTTGAAACATTACGGATTGCTTATTTAATTCAAGGTATTGTCTGGATGGAAACTTCACTGGACATGTCACGCATCGCATTAATACCTATTTACCAGCAGCGGCGATAGTTTAAAGATAAAAATTAATATTTGCTCCTTTTTTTATCTTCATCGCTTGTAATTTCCACCTTACAAGATTTTGTCATTTATTTAATGAAACCGGTTGTTTTTTTTATATTTATTACTATTTGTATAACAGGTTGCATGAATTCTTCAAATTGAGCATAAACAGGCACATAACGTTTTTAACCCTTTACCCAGCGTAACGTCCAAAACCGGCAAGCGCTATTTACAAAAAATTACCACTCAATTTCAATTATTTTTTTTCTGTTTCAAAAACATAGCTTATAACCCCTCATTGGAACGAGCTCGACGAGCTCGTTCCAATGAGGGGTCATAAGCTATGTTTTTGAGACAAAACATGAAAATATTTAGTTATTCAAGAATTTTGTTTGCAAGTGTCGTCTGCTTTTCGTGTTAGGAAAAGGGTTAAAACGAAATTTATAAAACGAGAGGGATTATAATGGATGTTTTACCCGCATTATACTGTAAGACCCCCTGTAAAAGTCAGAATTTACTTATTTACTATTATTATTTATCATATGACTCGTCCGTTTGTTTTGTTCACTTTAAAACATTTGATATTTTGATTTCATATTAATCAGTGATAAATACAGCCATCCGTCAATTTCATTGATCAATTTCAAAACTAGACAATTTGATTGGCTGAACAAAATACAACTGGGCCACATTTTCATAATTTGCATAATTGGAGTTGGGGGGGGGGGGGGGGGGCTTTCTTTGGTGAATTTCAAAACTGGACAATTTGATTGGCCAAACAAAATTCAACTGGGTCACATTTGCATAATTTCAGTAGGGAGAATTTACGTTATCTGTCCTATTTAGGGTGGGTTATATTGTATTAATATTTTACCTAACGTAACGACGAAAACCGACTCGCGCAATACAAGAAAAACGCCATTCATTTTTTTTTTATATTTTCACTTTTTGCTTCCAAAACATAGGTTATGATCCCTCATTGGAACTAGCGTGTAGGGCTCAGTCCAATGAGGGGCCATAACCTATGTTTTGGAAGCAAAAAATGAAAATTTTTAGTTATACGAGGATGTTTTTTCCAAGTGTTTTCTGCAAACTCAAGTTAGATGATGGGTTAAAAAGTCATACTAAGTGGCTAATTTGTGCGTGTGTGTGTCATATGATAAATAGAATATGAAATGAGTGTTTTTCTCATATAATATTTATGAAACTCGTCCGAATTTCCCGTTTGGGCTCGCCAGAGGCTCGCCCAAACTGAAAGTTCTTAGACTCGTTTCATAAATATTATATGAGAAAAACACTCATTCCATATCCTCTATTTATTCATACTGAAAACTACACCAACATCTAAGGCTATATATCATGGGGATGTAAACGCTACAATATTCACATCGACAAATCTCGATGAGGTTTCAAAAACCAGCTTCATTACCAACACATTTGCAACTTAACCACTACTTTTTCGGGATCCTAGAGTCGAATCGAATCTTAAATCTCATCAGGCTGAGGATTTCGAAATCTCGAATCGAATCTTACCGCGCTTAACCCTTTACCTAACATGAAAAGCAGGCGACATTTGCAAAAAGAATTCTTGAATAACTAATTTTTTTCCATTTTTCGTCTCAAAAATATAGGTTATGACCCCTCATTGGAACGAGCTCGATGAGCTCGTTTCAAGAGAGAGTCATAACCTATGTTTTTGAGACAAAAAATGAAATAATAATGACAATTAATTGGCGAGTTTTGAGAATAGCGCTGGCCGGTTTTGACCATTACGTTGGGTAAAGGGTTAAAGTTGTTAGTATTGCAAATTCTTACACTCGAAAATATTGTCAGTCTCCACGCAAAGTATTTTATTTATTTATATAATTTTTAACTTTCTACAACCAGGATCCGACAGTTATACGGGTCGAGGAAGCCGGAGAGAACCATCAAGTAACGGCGAACAACTGCCAGAGTCCCCAACGTACTCCACAGAAGAAGGGTTAGCATTGGTTGAAGTCATGTGAACCATCTACGTGCATTACCCCTTAGGACACAGCGCCACCGAGCCACCCCCACGTGGGCAATCGGGATTAAGTGTCTTGTCCAAGGACACAACGCAGTTACCCCTGGTGGGGATCAAACCCTGGACCTCTCGGTTTGAAGTACAATGACGTAACCACAGAGCCAATGCGCCTCCACACAAAGTATTGAAGTTAACTGCAGCTCGTCTATGTGGTTAAGTCAATGAAAAATGTGGAAAATTACTTAAATGGAAACAAAGTGGCTCCAGAAACGGAGCCTTGTTGAAATCTTCTTCCATCGAAGAAGAGGTCAAGAGAAGACGCTTTTGAAAATATCTCGACGACACAAACATTTCCGAAATCAGCGCCACCCAAAACGAATCAAATCATCGAGACGAATCGAACTTTGGGATTGCACATGGCCGTATGGAATTTGGTACATAAACAATTCAAAGGCGGCGGAGCCAGGGGGCACAGGGGGCGCGTGCCTCTCTACTTTTCTCCACAGATATGTTTTGCGGTTACACAAAGAGTTAAAATGGACGCATGCAAACGTGTCAATGTACAGGCATTCCTGTAACATTATTTGCAAATCCAAACAATATTTACCTAAAGAATCCCACTTTCGGTCGCTTCGGTCGGTGTCTTCCACTTCAACTATCTTCAAACTCGAAGGCTGGCTTTCGGGTTGGAAGATGGTTGAAGTATAGAAATGTGTTCGTGTGCAAGTACACATTGTTTCACAAGGTGTACGCATCAAAGGCAGCACACGCGGGCACATGCTAGATGTGTCGATATGTGCTTGTGTGCTTATGTGTACATCACATGTTACACGTGGGTACAGACGGGCATTTGAGGATACCCATGACGTGGTGATGTACTGTTGGAAGGTACCTTTTGGGGTATATCTGTCAGGGGATAGCTTCTACAGCCCGGAACTTTTGTTGGGAAATATTTTAAAAAGATCTGATCTGTATTTCATTGACCATTTGTGTCCTGACAATCATCATGACATTTTTCTTGTTTTCTTTATGTCATCGAAATCTGTAGAAGTGTATTCATCAGTGTGTGGAGAGTGAATTATAAGTAAAGAACGTCCGCGGAGTGGTGTTTACTCTCAGAGTACATCTTGATTTAGTGAAGAATCACAAATACAATTTCAGATAACCTTCGGAGAGCTGTCTATTGTTTTCGTTTATTAAAGTTGCAAAAGCAAACTTGGCTTTTATATGGCAAGTTAATTTGAAGCAACTAACTAACAGTCCATATCGGCTCTTTGTTTAGCGACCGCGGTTTTACAATAATTTGCAAGTTTTTATTCTTCCCGGGGAAAATGAGCAAATCTTATCTTCTTATTTTTTATATAAATGGATAGGATAGTGTCTGTATTACTTGTCACGATGCATACACTGTTGATATAACGAACAAAAAAGGGTTACTGAACACCAAATGTTGATGAAAGCGCTGTTTTCTTATCTTTAAATGGGTTTTATCCTTTGAACCCGTAAGACCGATTTTTCGATCCAAGGCATAATCTCGTCCTATTTTCGTCTTATTATAAGACGTGGGGGCGCGGTGGCTCAGTTGGTAGAGGTGGAGGTTGCAAACCGAGAGGTCCTCGCTTCGAATCCCTTGTGCGGCAACCGCGTTGTGTCTTCACCCCCATTGCCCACGTGGGGACACGGTGACGCTGTGTACTAAGGCGTACTGAACGTCGATGGTGCACCTGTCTTCAACCAATGCTAACCCTGCTTGTGTGGAGTTGGTATGTTGGGGAGCTGACAGTTGCTCGCCGTTGCTCGGTGGTTCTCTCCGGGTACTCCGGCTTCATCCACCCATAAAACTGTCACGGTCCTGGTTAGCCATTGTGCAGAAATATGTGACCTTAAACACCAATAAATAAATAAATAAATAAATAATATTATAAGACGTCTATACAGGGGGCATTGGTGATAAAATAATAACTGCAGTCTGCAGCCAGACGGCTGCAGACTGCAGTTATTATTTTATCTTCCCTGTATATTGATATTGGACTGATCCATCTCACTGTAAGTGTACAAGAATTCTACACCATTCCAGGAAACGGTAAAACAGAGAATAAATAGTCAAACGTTTAAACAGATTGGGGACAAATTGTAAAAAAAAAACATTTTCTGTATTTTTATACTACACTAGAGGAAAAAATGCGCGAAGTTTGTGAAATGATTAGCCCATCGATGACAGAAATTCGCCAACATTTCAAAATTTTAAATTTTAAATGAAATTACTAAAGGTTTAGTGTTAAATTTGTTGACAGCTTTAGAAAAGTAAGAGGAGATAACTTTCCTGTAAATCTCTTCCAATGACGAAACTTGTCAGTCATGCGATGATATTAGGACCGTAACAAGTGTGTGGGGTATATAGGACATAAAATCCCACACCTAAGATCAGTGTAAGTGTGGAGGGTTCAATTGTTCAAAACGCACTTGACCTGTCGTGGTTTGACCCGGTAGAAAAAGAAAATTGGAAATTAGTTCTATATACAAGAATGCCAGGATGCCCCTTTCTTGATTCTCAGATCTGGACGAGTGTGGTGGAATGTGGTGTTACAAATGTCTGTCTGTAGAGGACTCGGCTAGCTGTCGAGTTTGAAGATGGTTGAATGGGAAGAAACCAACCCATCCGTCTGAAAGTGTAGCACGTCCGTGAAAAATAAGTGTTGGCTGGCGCGTGTCCTCTGAGCAACCACGTTCTGGGGCATCTGGGGGTGTATGAGGTAGTAGTAATTTTCCAGACAGCTTCACAGGTATATATTGAACAATTCGTCGCCTGAGTGCAAGAATGTTCTATGTCCCCCAGGGGACATAGAACATTCTAGCACTCAGCCGACGAATTGATAAACTGTACCGATCATTAGGTTTTTTGCTACCATTTGGATAGAGTAAATACATTCGCGTCTATCTCTCATCCAAATTCTGGCTTAATAAATACTAACATTTATATTCAGACACCTCCCACTGTTGTTTTCACAATCTGCATAGCGGCGACAGGCGGCTTGGAGGAGGGAAATCTTTTGAAGGAGGAGTTAGCAATAACATGACAACAGGTTGGAAGTGCTATATATCCTAGTAAGCAGTTATTTATAATGCATTGCAACGCTTTGAACGCTCGTTCACACGCGCCACTACAACAAAACCCACATGACACTAGTCAGGCACCGGCGTATACTCCTTCAATAGCGGTGCTGAACAGATGTGTACCGATTCATACATGATATACCACATGTGGCTAAGTATTAAATCACCTTGAGCATGCGTACTGCACATTAGACTAACAACATTTACTGGTGTATGTGAAGCATGGTATCATATAATGTATAACGTGCGTCGGACGTCATCCCAGTGACAGGTAGTGTATTTAAAACTCTCCTGATCACTTTGAAATACAGCCGACAGCGAAAGGATCTGTGAACATTTTACCATATCTTACCCATGTGCTCACGAAATGTCTTTAGTTTTGAGACAAACATACAGAGCCGTTCTCTACAAAATGCTTTGCGTTATTACATTCCTATTACTCCCCATTCACCCAGTTCCATATTTACAAGTCCGTACGGAACACGTGTTCGATGCCGATTTCCGTTGATGGACTATTGTTCCATCTGATGTCATGATTCCATCAAACTCCGCTCATTTTCAAAATCGGTCAACTGAAACGTCGCATTATGGTCTTGATCAACTCGTAAGCTGCGGTAAATCTTATGTCAGTTCGAAAATGTTTTGGTTCAAATCTACCAAAAGTAACGAAACTAAAGTTATTCTATAAATGGAGGGTGGGTTTATAACACTCAAGTTCTGACTTTGAACTTGAAGCGAATATCGATGTTTACTAATCACACCAGAGGTTTGTTTTTGTCTTTATTTCAAGCAGACGTCAGAACTACCAATCTGCAAATAAGACCGAGCTTTTAAATTAATGGATTCCATGCTATAGAGGCGTGTAATAAACACAGAACGCCACGATGTGTGAATGCGTTTGTCAACACGGTACTCATGCAACCGCGGAAGAATAGAACTCGAAGCTGGGTTCCTTCGGGCCGGCACTCGTACCGTATTGACGAATGCACTCACACATTCCGTGTATTTAATTCACAAATTGCGCAGCGGAAGTGATGCTCGTTTAACGTGAAACGCAACCGGGCGGTATTTTTCGCGCAGTATTTGGATCATCATGCTTGACAAGATGGTCATTTTGCTTGAAGCTGGGAAAGGTGGCCATTTTCTTTTATGTTTGGCAGGGTGGTCAAATTATTAAGTTGTCTTCAAATTTCTCACCGGAAGATTCCAGTATACAATCTGTACGTGGAGAGTGAATTGCGACTTAATCCTTTGAAACCGAAGGGCGGAAGCTTTTCCGACCAGGAACATGATACGTCATAACGTTATTATACATGATGGCTGTCCCGTAATGTGTGGGGTAGACCAATCAGTATTTTCAACGTGCAGCCTCGAGGCTGCACGTTGAAAATATTGATTGGTCTACCCCAGATAATGAATATTAATCTTCTTGATGCTATTGAACTAGCATGGAAGATACCACCAGAGTTCAGGGGCACTATGACGCCGCGTACTAAGGCGTACTACACATCGATGGTGCGTATGACTGCAACCAATCTAACCTCGCCTGTGCTGCACTGCGGAGTTACGATGTTGGAGAGCTGGTAGCTGCTCGTCATTGCTAGGTGGTTCTCTCCGGGTACTCCGGCTTCCTCCACCCGTAAAACTGTCACGGTCATGATTAGCCATTGTGCATAAGTATGTGACCGTAAACACCAATAAATAAATAAATAAATAAATAAATAAATAAATAAATAAATAAATAAATAAATAAATAAATAAATAAATAAATAAATACCACCAGAGTTCTAAGGGTTAAACACCCAATGGGTGTAGGTTCCGCACATGGATAACTTTCGCATCATAGCATAAGAAGCTGATGCAGCCTTTCGCTAAATGGACCTCCAGATTGGACCTGGGGCTCAATTGTTTGAAATATCACTTCTGCATCTTCACGATATTCAAGATATATTCTGAGAATAAACTGCACACCGCGGCTGTTCTTTACTTACAATCCTCCACACACTGATTGGTACACATCTTCAGTTATCGACGACATAAAAAACCCCAAAAGATATCAATTTTAGTTTAGTGTTTTCCATCCTGTAGAATTACGTTAAATCACTCCCATCACATACTTTTGTACCGTGTTATTTAATTAAAGAGTTTCGATTTCGCCCATTATTTAACAAATTGCATGACATCTGCCAATCTGACTGTTTCGCGATCTGCTTGTTTCAAAGATGGATGGGGATTTATCCATCTGTACACGAACAAATGGACTGAATTGAAAAAGACAGTGGCGAAGATAGCTTGATGATTGTCGACATAATGGCCGTGGGGGTGGGCGGGAGGGGGGGGGGGCTGTGTACTAAGCCATATTGCACGTCAGTGATGCACTTGTCTTCAACCATTGGTAACCCAGCATGTGCAGAGTTAGTACGTTGGGAAGTCTGACAGTTGTTCACCACTACCCGGTGGTTCTCTCTGGGTACTCCAGCTTTCTCCACCCGTAAAACTGCCCGACACGAAGTGTTCCGGCCAGTTGAAAATGTCGTTAAACCCCAATGAAACAATGAAAACAATTAACCCTTCTACTGCCACGCCCACTTTAGACATATATGGAGGACCTCTATTTACACCTGTATGCGAGGAAGTTTAATAAAATTTATGACATACTTGAAACTCTATCACCTGATTAATTGTTCGAAAGGGCTCTCTGAGCCCTTTCCAACAATTAATCAGATGGTAGGTTTGATTTGCGCATACCACAACGTACAAACAATCATCAAACAATTATCATAAAATAGGTGACAATAGTCGCTTTTCGGCAGCGAAAGTGTTGAACAAAAACAGAGAGCCTGATTTTAATTTTCTCTGTTTTCAGCTGACAATACGTACCACGGTAATTACGAATTTCCTTTTCTTTTTTGGGGTGGGGGTGGGGTGGGGGTGTCTTTCTTTTTCTTTTTTGGGATGGGGGAGGGGGTGGGGTGGGGGTGTCCTCTCTCCGCTATTTCGTATATGCTCTTGCATGTACAAAACTGGAAACAGAATAAAGCGAATTAATCTTTTTCAGTTCTTAGTCTTCCCTCCCAATACGGAAATACATTTGGAGCCAAGACGATAATGTATGAAACCATTTCTCCCGTTTACGTTCAGTCAGTTCCATACAGAACCATTTCTCCCTTTTCGAGGGGTTGGTACTCTATAGAACCAATTGTATCATGATATTACTATTTGGAACCAACATTTTTTCTCTGGTTTATTATTGGTATATTATCTTCCCAAAGGCTCAGTTTGAGCAAGATGAAAAAGACAAAGTAACATTAATGCAGTTGACCGATAACAAAGATTGATGGTTACACCCGTTACCTACAGTTTACATGACAAACGTTGTTTATTCCCAGTTTCCTATTCGACATTCGATATCAACCGATTTTATCGGTTGATAACGAATCTCGAATAAGGAACTGTGAATAAGTAACCTACAGATTACTTGGCAAGCGTGAATTTTATCTCGCCTGTGTGGTCAGGTAGTGGTTGTATCGAAAAGACGGACCGAAATTATACACCACAAATCATTCCTCTTCGGTTGACAAGATGATAAAGCTATTCATTTAAGATATAGTCAGCATAAGGGATCGTACAAAAACTCTACTCTGATCGACCAACTTGGCTAGTGAGTTAGGTGAAGTTTTGGTAACACACATTCTTTACCACGACTTCGTCTAACGTTATATGTATATTTATACATATGTCTATGTGCGTGTGTGTGTGTGGGGGGGGGGGGGGGGGGTATCCGAGTTGCGGGAATGCTTGGGGGCGCGAGTGTGTGAGGGAATGTTTGGACCGAGTGTGCAATATCGTGTGTATTTATAAGCGCTCTGTGTTTGTGTGTTTGTCATTGTGTGTGTGCAAGACATGTATGTTGGGCGTGTCATGATTTGCATACAATTCCTGTGTTTTAGGTTCGCGTGGACTCAAGTGAGTGTGACTTTGAATGCTTTCTCTAACTATATCCATACTTTCGCTATATAATATGTAAAAGTTATAAAGTGCCATACCTATTTGATTGTGGTTGTGCAGTAAACTGTATACATATCATAACAGTGTGTTGATCCGTGTAGTAGTATCACGTCTCGTTGAGGTGGCCAGATTGTCGGAGATCCGACAATCTGGTCACCTCAACGAGACCTGATACTACGACACGGATCAACACACTGTTATGATGATAGGTTTATTATATGACTGACACACTAACAGTAACTTAATATGCTTACCTCGATTTACTTATTCCCTAAAGCAGAACATAAAAAATAGCAGACGAAACTTTGTAAACAATGGGAACGGCTTCCTCAGTTACGAAGTCTATTTTTAACGGATAAATAGTCCAACGTTATTCTCGGCAATTTCCGTAGGAGTGTGATATGGATTTTTGATCCGGGAAGATATCATCTGGTGTGATCCGACGGTCTGGATAAAATCGTCAAAAAGTAGTGGTGTTTAGGGTAAAAATGTCATAGTCATATAATAATAAATTGTATTGTATTGTACACCACAAAGACTTAGAGACGAACCAAAAGTATATTTTTGGTGCCAAAGTTTGGTGGTAGATGATGTATTTCTGGTGCCAAACGAATTTTGTAGTGTACTTGGTACCATTGGAGCCCGACAGCGTGACCACTGTGGCTAACTGCATTTACTGGTGTACGACGACCATAGTCTAATGTATAGCGTGCGTCTGACGTCAACACAGCAACAGGTGACGTATACGAAGCCGACCTGATCTCTTTGGCATACATCCTTCAGAGAAAGCATCTATGAACATTTTATTATATCTCATCTCTGTCTTTAACAAACATAACCCTCTCTCTAAAAAATACTTCACAGACTGCGTGGCGTGAGTTGATGCGTGTTCTCTGTTTAAACCCATTCAAAAATAAGAAAACGGCGCTTTCGTCATCATTTGGTGCTCGGAAACCTTTTTCTCTTCATTGTATCAACAATGCGCGCATACGGACACTATCCTTTCCGTTAAATTAAAAGTCTAATGGGTAAAGTTTGCTCATTTTTCCCCGGGAAGAATATAAACTTGCAAATTATTGTGAAAACGCAGTCGCTAAACAAAGAGACAAAGTGGACGGTTAGTTAGTTGCTTCTAAGTAACTTGCCATAAAGAGCAAAGTTTCCTTTTGCAACTTTTAGTAAAAGAAGACAGACCGAGAGTTGTCTGTTGTTTTCGTTTATTAAAAGCAACAAAAGGAAACTTCGCTTTATTTCTGTACTGATGTCGTAGGTGTTTTCTTAACACAGTTCATGCGTCTTAACTGGAGCTTCCTCACCCATCTAATAAATTCAGGGGTGATACCTTTAACGAAAGTTGATTTTCATGACGAGGTAAGACAGGGAGGTTATGGGATGATCTCCACTACTATCAGCTCCACAACGTTGCTTTACTACTTCGACATCTCCCATCAGTCTCACATCCTCACCTGTTTGGTGGAAGATCAATTTGCCTTACTCTTATTCAGAAGGGTTAATGATACCCTACATGCGGATGTGGTCTTCTATTTTTTATATGATGACCACAAATACCCCCTCCCCCACCATTATAGTTTTTTCACCAATTCTAGCTCATGAGTTTCAAATTTTCCATGTCATGCCTGACTCAAACGATGCCGACGTGTGTACATTTTCGAAGGGACAATTTTACAAACTCGAAGTAATATAAAAAATCGAATGCCCATGCATTAAATATCCTGGGGTGTAAATTTTGGGGAGGGTATGTAGGGGCTGTGACGCCGTAGCCAATAATGTTCCAGTTGGGACTTTTTAATCTGGATTGGAGTCTTAGATATCGATTTTTTTACACATCCATTAACCCTTTACCTAACTTGAAAAGCAGACGACACTTGCAAAAATAATTCTTGAATAACTAATTTTTTTCATTTTTTGTCTCAAAAACATAGGTTATGACCCCTCGTTGGAACGAGCTCGACGAGCTCGTTCCAACGAGGGGTCATAACCTATGTTTTTGAGACAAAAAATGAAAAAATAATGAAAATTAATTGGCGATTTTTGAGAATAGCGCTGGCCGGTTTTGGCCGTTACGTTAGGTAAAGGGTTAAACTTTAAACTCTTGTATTTAATGGAACCGCCGCTATAACATTCAACTGTATTTATGTATTTAACTGTGATATACCAGCCGGAACATTCCCCTCCCCCCGCACCGTTTAGACTATTTTCTTTCACGTCGAGTCATCAGTTACGCTTCGAAAAGTTTCCAAATTTCGTTACACAATTACCGATCGTCTGCCGCGTAGGGTGAAAATGAAAGCTGTTTTTCAAATCCGTCCAAATTTATACTTATATATTTACGCTCAGTCAGTAATGGCCACCGAATGGTTAGGCATGAAGGGACACCAGCCAAACAGAAACAACGATACGAATTTCAACTAACAAGCCCAATAGAAAAGATAACGAATATAATTTAGACTGGTTCCCTAAAAGTTGTTTTGATTCTTTATCGATTCATTTGATCTGTACAGCTTCAAACATAAATAACGGACTCTTCACCTTTGGGTTAAACGTCGGAATTAAAATTTGTTTATTCAAATGAATTTTAATGCATGGGGATGTGTAATAAACACAGCACGCGATGTGTGTTTGAATCGGTGGGTGTTTTAAATAACTAGATGGAATAGCGTAGTCATATTTCGCGAGAGCCGAAGGCTCTCGGGAAATATGACTACGCCATTCCAACACGTTATGTAAAACACCCACCGATTTAAACGCAATTCCCGTTCTGTCTATATTCTTGCTGATGATCATGTATTTTTTAACGGAATTAGATTTGCTTCGTAGACTTCTGCCACAAACCTGGATGGTGTCATGCAAATGGAAGTACGTGGCTGTTTGGGGATGTTCAGGTCTAATCATCGCCAATTTTGAGTTCAGTACGTGCTAATCAAATAAGACGGTGGGGGAGTCCATGCATCGCCACTATTTTGTGTATTTATTCACAAACAAAAACTCCTGTTTTTTAATATTCCAGCTTCGTCTTCAACGAATGCCTTCGAGGAGGGCATGCCCTGACCTAATAATAATCTGAGATATATCTTCAGGTGGGCCTTGAGTCATGACAGTCGGAACTGATTAGGTTTACACCCCCACCCTCAACAATCAATTATCTTCGCGAGGCTCCTGCAAACATTGCATTCTAGGTCTGTTTGGAAATACTTTTAGCAGCAAGTTTCAGAAATCTAATCAACAATGAACGTAAGTACGTCTATGTTCTTGAAACCGATTTGCAATTAAGTTAATTTTAAACCTCTTGGCATTGTAAAATATTACTAGGTGATGAATATTTATATTGTCTGGAGTAATAATGTGGAGTCAAATGGCTTACACGGGTCAATTCATATTTTCTTTTCCGACGTTGTGTTTAACTGGTTGAGTGCTAGAAGCCACTTTCAGGGCTTTCAAAAATGAGGGTACCAGAGAAAAAGCCAATATTTCCCTTTCTCAACTTTCATATTCAGTCAAAAACAAATAATACTTTATTTATTTAAATTCGTATTATCAAAAATTATTGAAGAGTGCCTGTGGGCACTCTTCAGTAATTTATACTAAAACAAATTTTGATGAACAAATCCCCATTGCCCACGAGGGGGCACGGTGACGCTGTGTACTAAGGCGTACTGCACGTCGATGGTGCACCTGTCGTCAACCAAAGCTAACCATGCTTGTGTGGAGTTAGTATGTTGGGGAGCTGACAGTTGCTCGCCGTTGCTCGGTGGTTCTCTCCGGGTACTCCGGCTTTCTCCACCCGTAAAACTGTCGTGGTCATGATTAGCCATTGTGCAGATATATGTGACCTGAAACACCAATATAAATAAATAAATAAATAAATAAATAAATAAATAAATAAATAAATAAATAAATAAATAAATTCGGGCCATCAAAAATAATGTAGCCATCAACCAGTTAAATTTGAAACACCTTCTGTCATATAATAGACAAGCTATTATAACGTTGACGAGACAACCATGGCATCTTGCTTGATATTGCTGATCTGGTCCCCTGAAGTCGGCGGAATGCGACCACGAAGATCAACTGACTGCAGAAATAATCTGCACCCGTCATATGAGGATAAACGGAACACCGCGAGTAAATGTATGGTGAGAACTCGTTCCACGCCCCTCGTCGATGTATTTGAGGGCCACTCTGCTATAATCTTATTGAGGCGGATTACGGATGTAGCTCCTGATTTTTGATGGAACAATAATGAGAAAATCCTTCATTTTGATACAGCGCTAAAACGGTCTCTGTCTCAGTTAGATCACGGATCGAGATTTCCTACTAAAATCATAAGCAACTATTTTTATCCACCTTAGCACGCGAAGATCATAGTTGTACAACGTACAAAATGTACTATGGTGCTGTGTGGAGAAATGAACTGAAGTTAAGATTTAAACAAAACCCAATGATTACTTCTGGAAGAGCCGAACATCAGTTCATGAAGTTCATGACAATTGCTTTCCAATGATGTATGTTTTAACCCTTTGCCCAACGAATCGCCCGCATCCGTCCGCGTAATATGCAAATCCAGCAGCTGAAGAAATATTATTTTTCGAAAAAGTTAAACAAAAGCATATCATGTGACCCCTCTTTGGAACGATCTCATCGAGCTCGTTCCAAAGAGGGGTCACATGATTTGGTTTTGTTGACATTGTTTGAAAAAAATTAAAAAATGATATTTAAAATAATAAATTTTGAAATTGTCTGCGTTGGGTAAAGGGTTTTAAATAGTTTTTTTCTTCTATTATAATTTGAAGTTTATCACTTTTCTTAATGTACAACACTATTTTAAATGTTAAAAAAGGGTTTAGTGGGCTCCGTTCATTTTTAAATCATTATGTTTGCCACCGGTTTAAAAATCATTTAAGAATAATTAAACCTTTTTTCTGTTCATGCATTTTCAGGCAAAATGATAGGCTAAAGTATTTCTTTTAATTTTATAACACAATGAACCGTAAAAACCGCATTTAGGTCCGCCCAAAACCACGCCCCAATATCTGTCTTGAAAATGACGTTGCACAGTGTGAATGGAAAAGAATCCCTGCACGCTCACATTGTTTCAACATGAAAAGTAATTAATATTTATCTCATCTTATTAAAAGACTTTCAAAATAAAATTTAATAAACAATGAAATCCTTATCGTGCTTTTATTCCATGTCCAATTTGTTTATACGCATTAGATGCATTCATAGTTTTACCCAAATCAAACGTAAACAATGGCCGGTCATAATAATCATTAATCAACAAACGAAACTCGGGAGCAAAATTTTCCAATTTCCAAATAGTCTGAATGAACTCTTTCAGAGGCAAAGCTGAACCACCTTCATGTCATCTGGGTTTATATCGAACTCCACATTTACAAACTGTGTTTTCAGTTTCTCAGGAAATTGTGAAAATCAGAATTAAATTTAACTCATTGTTGTTTGAATGACAGCAAACACCAGTCAAGTGAAAAAGGAGATTGGAGTTTTGTGTAGACGTGGCCTATGACGTTCCTTTTAACCTACGCAATTCATTGGTCAATAAAAATTTACTAACACAAGAACATGTTTCGGTGAAATGTATCGTTATTTCAAACAGAATTTTAGAAATCTGTGCCTTTTTTCTTCAGTTATCACTAGGAACCATGATGCGACCTGGGGTTTTATTTTAACTCCGCAGAGTAGAGAGTTTTTAAATTTATTGCCCATCAAGTTTAATTATGAGTAATGATAGTTTGTTTCTGTCCACTTCTTGAGTTATGAATCCTAAAAAACAAAGGCCAAATATAGTGTAAATGGGCTACGCAATGAGATTAACCTAATTCACTCTGATGTCAAAATACCAAAATTTCAGGAAGTTGTTTTTTCCCATAATGCAACTAGACATTTAACCAATTCAATCACGTTTGACAGAGCTCAATGAGCTCTGTCAAACGAGACTGAATTGGTTAAATTTCTAGTTGCATTATGGCAATTTTTGTCTGCCTGAAATTTAGATATTTTGACATTAGTGTACAGAAGGTTAAGTTCATGATTTCAATATGTTCTCAATTTATAGAGATAGTTAAGGAAGAAGTTCAATGAATTGGGTCTGGCACGAGCCTTTGGAAAGGCAGGGACCTAATTTACTATACGAGGTTCGTAAAATTCACGTCATACAAGGGACGAGTTCATGTTCTATTTATGACTTGACCGAAAACACGATAAAAGATATCTGAATGGATCAGAAACAACAGCACGTTTTATAATAAGGCATCGGGTTACCCCACGTATCTCAATACAACTGGATTGCTGGAAAGCTCATCGGTTCATGTAGTAAAGTGTCTCAGCGGCCACAACCGTAGGGGGTGGGTGGGTTGTTCCTGCTATAAATAAATAGTGCTCAACAAAAAATAAAATAAAAAAAAAACAATTCTGAAAGGTTTGCAGTTTTATGACGCCTCGCAATCACTCATTGTTTGCTAAGAATATATTTTGATGTCTGTGAAAATTGAATATGTTGATACAAAGGGAATATTTACAACATATTTTATTTACTATCGATATAAAACAAGTGTCGCGATCGGAAAGTTTGTACCGTGTTACTAGTTTCCATGTTATGTGAACGTGATGGCCTTTGATAAAGTTAAAACTGTTATTCTGTGACTAAAGTCACAGCGTAACAGCTTTCACGCGATCAAACGCTGCGGGAACAGTTCATAGCTTTCATGCTCGGCTTTTATGTGATGTTTGATGATGTGAACGCTTTGACTTCAACAATTACAGTGTAACAGCTTTCACGTCATCAAACATCACCGATGGAGGGATTTACCGCGCTGATTGACTTGAGGCCATCTGAAGGGGAACATATGGAGTTGCAATATTTTCGATGATGTTCCAGCTTGCAAGTTGTATGAAGAGCAGTGGGTTACATTTACATTTTCAAAACAATGTATTTAGGACCCTGCCAAGCATCGAGATTCGATTTGATTCTGCATCTTATGCTGGTATTCGGTTCGATTCGAAATCGACTGCTTGATTCGTTTTCCTTCGAATCGTTTCACTGGAATTTCGCTTGGTATCAGTCATTTTATTCGTCTCACATAACGTATAACTGAGATAGATATTATACAGAGATAATGTGGAAAATAAACGCTGAGTGTAATTTCCGGTATATTAACATAAAAAAGGCAACTGTACCCATGCCACTATCCGTGCTAATTGTAGTTTCATTAAGTCACTATTACTGCTGAAAGCAAATTTAAAGTTTTCAATTAATATCGACGATGAGTTCACGGTTGCTAGCGGCTAGACCCGTGCAGTGCCAGTACAGAATTCTCGCACCCACTTCTGTTTTGAATAAAAATCCTTGCTGAGCAATATTCCAATTACATCATCAAGGCATGCCTTCGTCGAAGGCATGCCTTGAGGATGTAGTTGGAATATTTTATTCCGTCGGGACTTTAAGACGCCTGTATTCGATTCGAGGTTCGATTCGATTTCGAGAAATAGACTCGATTCGATTCGAATCTAAAATGTGTGATTCGCAGGGCCCTAAAAGTATTGTTTGACCGAGCGTCCGCCCCCCCCCCCAAATAGTCTCCATATTTATTTTACTGTAACCGGTCCTTGACCGTCAGTTCATACTGGTACTACAGAATGTGTCGAGAAGCCATATCGTTTTTTTTAATTCTTTTACGACCAAATGGCGGTGTTCGGTCTTCGCGCAAGAATACAGCTGCGCTCTCCTTGGGCTATGCAATATTACTGAACGATCGAGAATTGCCGTTTTTGAAGTACGTGTGTAAAACTCGGCAAAAATGGGTTAGTTCGTGTGACAAAAAAATAGTTCTCATGTTTAACTGAGTCTGAGCAGGAGGAGTTTGAAATGAAATTGTGTGTCAGTCTTTTAACCCGACTGTTTAGCATTTTTAGACTGGGGACCAAAGATAAATAAGTTGTCTCTTGAAAGAATGAATATTTGATCTAACTGCAGTATCCATACACGTAAGACTCCAAGTAGAACAACAAAGTGTGTCGAAATAAATAGCCTGTGGTATGTGTATCAAATCAACGTTTTCTGCTCTTGGGGAGGGGCGGGGTGGTCTCGCTTAAAAGGTGAAGTTAACTCTTTCAATCCGACAGACCCCTTTCCCGCCCAGGATCGTGTTATAACCTGAATTCATAAAGTCGATAGTTGCTCAGTGAATTTGTATGGAAGACACCCCAAGGCTGCACGTTGAAAATATTGATTGCCCCCCCCCCCCTACGTAACGAATATAGACTCTTCCAATTGATGAAATTGAACTGGCATGGAAGGTGCCATCAGGGTTCAAAATGTTAGGGTCCTAAATGTTAAATATGTTTTAATCTATTTATTTATTTATTGGTATTTGGGTCACATATTTCTGCACAATGGCTAACCATGACCATGACAGTTTTATGGGTGGAGGAAGCCAGAGTACCCAGAGAGAACCACCCAGCAACGGCGAGCAACTGTCAGCTCCCCAACATACTAACTCCACACCAGCAGGGTTAGCATTGGTTGAAGACAGCTGCACCATCGACGTGCAGTACGCCTTAGTACACAACGTCACCGTGCCCCCACGTGGGCAATGGGGGAGAAGTGTCTTGCCCAAGGACACAACGCGGTTGCCACAGGTGGGATTCGAACCGAGGACCTCTCGGCTTGCAGCCTGCACCTCTACCAACTGAGCCACCGCGCCCCCACATGTATCAATAAAGAAATGATTCTGATTACAATGTGATCTGAATCGTCCCATTCCATCTGTTTGATGAGGTCAGATCGCCCGTGGCGGCGAGTTTACTCCAGTAATCTGACCTAGCCATCTCTACCGAATATAAGAAACCAGGTAGCGTTACTAAATAATCTATTTGTATTATGCTTTAGTACATAGGAAAAGGAAGTGGTCAAATTAACGAGTATTTTCGCAAGTGGCTACCACTATTCGCGAGATATCTTCACCGTGCAACAGAGGTAGCTACCTCCCCAACTGTAGTGTTCACACAGGCACACATGTATTGTTTTTGTCGTTAAACCTACACCGTAATATGCTGCAAAAATATATTGTTTTTTGTATAAAGAATCCGCTCTGAGACACTATGTACGGGACTCATGATTTGAACTGTATTGTTCAGCAGGTTTCGGCTACATGGGTTAAAACTAGAAGTCCTGTCACGAACTGTGTGCTCATCTAGGCTTAATTACGCGGAGGGATTGCGCATAATTGCCATATCGAATGGCATCCAAATCACGGCAGGTTCTCCTGGTTACTCATCGCAAACACAGGCAATGTTTCTGCCAATGGACCTCCGGGTTACCCGGAGGTCCATTGGCTGAAACATTGCTTGTGCACAGATCATATGTACATAATTTGGGAGCCTCACTATGGTCATAACGCGTAGATAAACGCGCAGATCGACGTGCAATTTGTGCGCATTTCATGACAGGACTTCTAGTTTTAACTGTAGTTTGTTCAGTCAGTCTGTAATTATGAAATAATAAAATCAGAAATTTGGATATTGTCGTCTTTTACTTTTTCTTTATTATGAATTATTTTTGCCTGGGAATGACTCAACATTATATTTGGAGACGAGAATTGGATCCGTACCCACGCGGGGAAACCTCAGTGGATTAATATAAATTTCAAGTCAACCCGTAACACAGTCTACTTAGGAAAATGAACATCGGTACCCGAAGCGTAATATTTCTGCCCCCGTTTAAGGTGCTACAGAAGTAATGGAA
Organism: Pictodentalium vernedei; assembly: GCA_031216915.1. NCBI lineage: Eukaryota > Metazoa > Mollusca > Scaphopoda > Dentaliida > Dentaliidae > Pictodentalium > Pictodentalium vernedei. The sequence continues at coordinate 64,706,642 of CM062297.1, forward strand.
TTTTGATTATTTTGAAATTCCCACCTCTGATATTCCTTAAATTCAAATTAACTATATACAAATTATACACCAAAATGAAGGTCGGGAAGTACAGAACACGAGAAATACATGAACGCAACTCATAGATTTGACAGCAGGTACCACTGGTTCATGGAAGTCTGCTACCGTATTCGTTCCAGACCTGATAATTTAATAATATTTCACGAGGACAACTTTTGCCCAAATGTGCTTCATATATCCAAGAACAAAGCTAGGGTATAACAATTCTTCAAAACACAGCGACAGAGCTGCAAGGGGGTAAATTCCAAAACCTTCGCTTTTGTTTACATATTCATTTACTTTCGATTTCCGGTCAACATCATCGGACGGAAAAGGCGTCAATATACAACGCCGTCTAAATTCAAATAATGAGAAAGATCGCCTTAATATAGCGTACAATTATTATATAGCGACTGCATAGTTGCCATATTCAATGCAATGTATCATGATACCTGTTGAAATTTCTTAGAATTGCGATTTTATTTTTAGATGGAAATTCGTAGTATCGAGTAATTTGCGCATGTCCGTCGAACATGGGAACCATCTTCAATAAAACATGGAGAGAGTGTTGTCCTTTTCCAAAATGCAGTCCTATCGCTGCATAAAAAGTGTTTTGAATGCCTAGCTTTGTTCTTGGATATGTGAAGAACATTTGGCCACGAGTTGTTCTCGCGAAATATTATTATATTATCAGTTCTGGTACGAATACGGTAGCAGACTTCCAGGACCCAGTGGTGCCAACTATCAACTCTATGAGTTGATGACATATGTGTTTCGTGTTCTATACATTCCAACAATCATTTTGATGTATAATTTGTGTATACTTAATTTGAATTTAAGAAACATCAGGGGTGGAATTTCAAAATAAACAAAATTCTATTACTTATATACCATTAAAACTAGAAGTCCTGTCACGAACTGTGCGCTTATCTTGGCTTAATTGCGCGTCGGAGTTGCGCGCAATTGCCATGTCGAATGGTATACAAACACGGCAGGTTGTCCTGGTTACGCATAGCAAACACAGACAATGTTTCTGCCAATGGACCTCCGGGTTACCCGGAGGTCCATTGGCTGAAACATTGCTTGTGCACAGGCCAAATTATACAGAATTTAATAACCTTACTATGATCATAACGCGTAAATTAACGCGCAGATCGACGTTCTATTTGTGCGCATTTCCTGACAGGACTTCTAGTTTTAACTGTAGCACCTTAGTTGAGGAATGTGAGGTTGATTTGAAAAAAGTCATGGGGAAATGTCGTGTTCACACAGACATACATGTATCGTTTTTGCCATTAAACTTATAAGGAGTCCGCTCTAAGACACTTAGCACGGGACTCATGGTTTGTATTGTATTATTGAGCAGGTTTCGGTCACATTGTCTAGTCAGTCAGGCTATAGTTTTGTCGTCTTTTACTTTTTCTATATTGTGAATTCTTTTTGCCTGGGAATGCCGCAATATTATACCAACCACGGAACATTATAAGTGTACGAGATATTGCCAGTGTTCTGATAATCAAACGTGAAACAATATTAACGGTACGTTGAGAAAAAAATCATTGATATTCGAATATGCCAAATGTGCCAAGAATGTGCAATCCTTGTACAAATTTTATAGAGTAATTATATGTGCACATAATTTACTAGCTAATATCAAATCAGCGGATCATAATGCAGGTCGCCGGATTACTACATTCCTAGCACATACCAGTAGGACTGAGGAACAAAAAAGGAACGATTTTGCGTGGCCATAATCCAAAAGATAAAAAGCCGACATTATAACTTGAAAACCTCTTGGTGAGTGTTTGTGCAGAATTGATAAGCATAACGTAACTACGGACTGCTTTTGCCAAAAGTTTTTGAACAAGGCCTGAACCAATGCCGTTTCTCGCATCGAATTCAATCCGTATTAGAGACAAGCCAAAAGAAAACAAATGGTCGCGTTTCAGTCGAATATATCAGTGACTGCATGTGACATGTGAACAAAGCAGCTAAAGAACACGAAAATTGTTCTTATCATGTCCCACAAACATATTGCAATTTACTGAAGCCATTTGACGACACATCTTAGCCTTTGAAATAGAACGAACTTGACAAGGCCAAATTTATTTTCTCGCTTCCACGATATAATCGTTAGGGGGCGCTGTGGTTAAGGGGTAACAGCAATGGACTTCAAACCGAACATTGGACGGTTCGATCCCCAGCAGCGGTGCCTGCGTTGTGCCCTTGGGCAAGGAACTTAATCCCGATTGCCCACGTGGGAGGCACGGTGCCGCTGTGTACTAAGGCGTACTGCACGTTGATGGTGCACGTGTCTTCAAACAATGTTAACCCTGCTTGCGTGGAGCTAGTACATTGGGAAGTCCGACAGTTGCTCGCCCTTGATCGATGGTTCTCTCCAAGTACCCCTGCTTTCCCCAGCCACACAACTGTCCGACACGAGGTGACCATGGCTGGTGAAAGCGTCGTTATATCCCAGTAAATAAATAAATATCACCGTTAGGAATTCACACTAGGAGGATTTGCTACTTGAGGGCCAAATCTATAGAACAGACGTGATGGATTTATCCAGGTTATTTATTTATTTATTTATTTATTTATTTATTTATATATTTTATTTATTTATTTATTTATTTATTTATTTATTTATTTATTTATTTATTTATTGGCGTTTTTAAGGTCACATACTTATGCACAATGGCTAATCGTGACGGTGACAGTTTTACGGGTGGAGGAAGCCGGTGTACCTGGAGAGAACCACCGAGCATTGACGAGCAACTGTCAGCTCCTCAACATTCTAACTCTGTTCAAGCTCCACTCAAACAGGGTGACAGCGGTTGAAGACATGTGCACCATCGACGCGCAGTACGCTTCAGTACACGGTGCCCCCATGTCGGCAACCGGAATAAAGTATCTTGCCCAAGGACACAACGCGGGTCGCCGCGGACGGGTGTCGAACTCGGTACCTCTAGCACGGAAGTCCAACAGTCTACCACTGAGCCACGTTTATCCAGGTAATCGTATTTTAAATAAATGATACAACTACGGCAGCGAATTGGAAAACTGGCGTTAAAATAAAATAACAGTGTCGACAAAAACTCAACACCTGTTGCAGTGTCTCATATCGGTTGCATCTCTTTTTAAAATTCGATTGAAGTTAATAGTTTTCCAGGGCAATTACTTGCATAACGTTTTTTGTAGAAGTTGAAAACTGTGCATGTTGCTTTGTACATGTAAAAACGTGAACAGATTTTTTCCTAAAAATTTAATCCTTGTCCAAAATAGTTTTCACCCACAATTAAAACAAGTAATAAACAAAACTAACTTCGTCAAACAGATAATTTAACCCTTTACCAAATCTAAAGGTAAAACTAGAGCTATTCATAAAAATCACCATTATTTTTATTTTTTTCATTTTTTGTTTCAAAAACATAGCTTATGATCCCTCATGGGAACGAGCTCACTGAGCTCGTTCCAATGAGAGGTCATAAGCTATGTTTTTGATGCACAAAAATGTAAAAATAGGTATACAAGGATTTTGTTTAGAAGATCTTGTCCGCCTTTCGTGTAAGGTGATGGATTAGTTAGGAAGACAACAAGTTGACTTGTACACTAAGAGGTATTGCCTTTTGTATGTTTTTGCAATCCGCGTTAAATGTAACATTATACCTTTAATGCTACATAAAAAGAAGCAAAAACAGACTTCTTCAGAATCATGTTTGCTCGTTCAGGAGCACGGTGGCTTAGTGGTTACGGTTTTGACCTCAAACCAAAACGTCCACGATTCGATCCCCGCCAGGGGTTACTGCGTTGTGTCCTTGGGCAATACACTTCACCCCGATTGCCCACGTGGGGGCACGGTGGCGCTGTGTACTAAGGCATACTGCACGTCGATGGCGCACTTGTCTTCAACCAATGCTCACCCTGCTTGTGCGGTATTAGTACGTTGAGGAGTCTGGCTGTTGTTCTCCATTGCTCGTGGTTCTTTCCGGGTACTCTGGTTACCTTCACCCTAAAACTATCCGACACGAAGTGACCCTGGTTGTCGAAAGTGTCGTTAATCTCCAATAAATAAATAAATAATGTTTACTCGTTCAGTGATATCCGTTTATTTGTTTTCGCGCGTTGGTGAGTTGTGACATCTTTAGCTGCATTGAACATTAGCTTCAATTTTAAGACATTTGCATCACTGGAAATGACTTCAGAACCTGAATTTGTCCCATATGGGTGTCACACAAGCTTTCAAGCCAACATTCAAATTCTGAAACGATCTTACGCTGTTATGGCCTGGAACCAGTCTATCCCTTAAGGTGCTATATAAGTAATGGAATTTTGTTTATTTTGAAATTCCCACCTATGATATTCCTTAACTACAAATTAAATACACACACATTATACATCAAAATGAAAGTTTGGGAGGTTTAGAACACGTAAAATATAAGAAATCAACTCATAGAGTTGACAGCAGGCACCACTGGACCCTGGAAGTCTGCTAACGTATTCGCAGCAGAAGTGATAATACAATAACATTTGCAGAGAACAACTTGTGGCCAAATGTGCTTCACATATCCAAGAACAAAGATTGGGCATCAAAATCCTTCAAAACACAGCGACAGAGTTGCATGAGGATAAATTCCAAAGGTGACGACTTTGTTTACATGAGAAAGATCGCATTAACACAGCATACAATTATTATATATAGACTGAACAGTTGCCATATTCTGTGCAATATATCATGACACCTGGTGAAATGTCTTAGAATTACGATTTTGTTTTTTGATGGAAATTCGTGATATCAAGTGATTTGCGCATGTCTGTCGAACATGGAACCCATCTTCAATAAAAAATGCAGACAGTGTTGTCCTTTTCCCAAATGCAGTTCTTTCGCTGTATCCCAAAGTGTTTTGAATACCTAGCTTTGTTCTCGGATATGTGAAGCACATTTGGCCACATGTTGTTCTCAGTAAATATTATTTGCATTATCAGTTCTGGTACGAAAACGGTAGCAGACTTTCAGGAACCAGTGGTGCCTGCTGTCAGCTCTATGAGTTGATTTCATATATTTGTCGTGTTCAGTACCTGCCAACCTTCATTTTAATGTACAGTACGTGGAGAGTGGATTGTAACAAAAACACCCGCGGAGTGGAGTTATCACCCAAACTATAACTTTCAAATTTTGTATATATCGACTAAAAACACAAGCAATGTTTCAGCCAATGGACCTCCGGGTTTAACCCGGAGGTCCATTGGCTGAAACTTTGCTTGTGCTTGTTATGCTTTGCAACAAATTTGCAATTATTGCTTGGGTGGAATCTCCACTCTGCGGGTGATTTAGTGATAATACACTCTCCACGTACTGTATTATTTGTGCATATTGAATTTGAATTTAAGGAATATCAGAGGTGAGAATTTCAAAATAAACACAGTTTCATTACTTATATAGCACCTTAAATAGTCCATCGCATATTTTAGATTCAGTCGTCTGAAATATTTCAATTGGTCGGAAGGCATTTGAATGTCAAAATACCATAAAAATTCATTTTCTTTGGATCAACACAAGAAATGTTCTCAATCGTGTCTTGATTTGACGGAATCCTCAATAACAGAACATTATTTGATAAGTTTGTTGATTAAATACTCTGCGAAGTTCCACCAAGAATGTTAATATCTAGATGTGTTGGAGGCGAATTAAATATTTATTGGGCAAAACAAAATTAATTTTTTGATTCTCAGGCAGCGGCGCATTCGTTTTTTGGCCCGCGTTCGTCATATTTATTTCGGAGGCAAAATTCAACATGTATAAAACAATCATAGGGAGTGATATTAGCGATGTCGCATCGCGATTTGCGATGCAATATGTCGTATACATTGATACAGTATTTTTTAAATTGGGGTTTAACGGCACGTTAACAGCCAGGGTCATATCATGACGGTGACAGTTTTACGGGTGGAGGAAGCCGGAGTACCCGGAGAGAACCACCGAGCAACAACGAGCAGCTGCCAGCTCTCCAACATCGTAACTCTGAACTCTGCACCGCGGCACAGGCAGGGTTAGATTGGTTGAAGACATGCGCACCATCGACGTGCGGTACGCGTTAGTACACAGCGTCATCGTTCCCCCATGTAGGCAATCGGGATTAAGTGCCTCGCCCCAAGGACACAACGCGGGAGCACGAATCAGTCGCTGAAATGGTCACCCATCCAACTACTAACCGCGCTCGACGTTGCTTAACTTCAGTGATCTGACGAGAACCGGTTACCGCGACGCCACCGCGCCCCCTTGATACAGTACACATTGATAGAGTATTGTTATTCTCTTCGCGAAATGCGATACGATTCTCATATGTATGTACAAAATAAATATTTATTTAACTTGTTGAGGGCTAGATTATGTTTGGTGGTCTGAATTTGTTCAAAATTATCAAAAATTGTTTTATTACAAATTATTGGAGAGTGCCAACAGGCACTCTCCAATAATGTGTAATAGAACAAATTTGTATACACAAACTTTTATTTACGTTTGACTAAATACGAAACATGGGCAAAGAAAATGTTGGCGGTTGCACTGATACCCTTATTTTTTTGAAAGGCCTGATTGTGGCTTCTAGCACTCAACCAGTTAAAAAACTCATTGTTTTTTATATCCATTTTTGTTGTTCTATATTGATTTTATGTTGTATGATCACCGTCACAAAACAATAATAGTGAAATCAACATGGAATCTTTAGTATTTAATTTTTGACTCCAGAAAGACTTCTGAAACCGTTTCCATACCCAAATGGTCAGAACAAAAGGTACTAAACGGATGTAAAACAGTCTGAACAGAAATAATTTCAAGGTCAGTTGGCAATCCCAGCAAAAAATTAAAGGCACTATCGTGATACAGTTAAAACTAGAAGTCCTGTCACGAACTGTGCGCTTATCTAGGCTTAATTGCTCGTAGGAATTGCGCGCAATTGCCACATCGAATGGCATCCAAAGCACGGCAGGTTCTCCTGGTTACTCATAGCAAACACAGGCAATGTTTCTGCCAATGAACCTCCGGGTTACCCGGAGGTCCAGTCCATTGGCTGAAACATTACTTGTGCACAGGCCATATGTACAGAATTTGATGGCCTTACTATGGTCATAACGCGTTGATTAACGCACAGATCGACGTGGTATTTGTGCGCATTTCATGGCAGGACTTCTAGTTTTAACTGTAACATCCTTCAGCATGTCGTTTTCGTCTATTTTCATGGCTGACTAAGAAGAATAAAAATGCTGTTTATCAAGTACCAAGACATCATAAATTTCGTGCTATTTGAAAACTTGAGGATGGAGTTTGAAGACGTTGTAGACGTTTTAAATAGCTACGGCCAACATATTAATATCCTTTTTTCCACAGACAACGGACCAGGACTAAAAACAACATGAATTGTGTTTCACGAAATATCATTTTTTCGGTATCTCACAGTTTGTGTAAATCACAGTATGAAACGAGAGGTGGCCTTTCAGATCAATAGCCATTCAAGATCTGAACCTTTCAAGTCCCCGGGAAAACAACATCAGCCTACACTTCAGTATAGATCCGATCGAGAAAATTCAAGTTCAAAGAGACCAACTGAGCGCACATCCAGCTCTATGGTGACAATTGTGGAAGCCCATTGGGGCCAAAATGTGTAGTTGGAGCATTTCGAATATTCGCATTCACATTGCGAATAATCGCATTTACATTGCGAATATTCGGATTCACATTGAGAATATTCGCATTCAACCCACTGGGGCCAACATGTGTAGTGGGAACATTGCGAATAGTCGCATTAAACTTTGTGAATATTCGCATTCAATTGCGAATTTTCGCAATGCATTGCGAATATTCGCAATGTAGAATGCGAATATGCGCAATGTTTACTGCGAATATTCTCAATGTTGAATGCAAATATTCGCTATTCTCGATACCCACCGCTACACATGTTGGCCCCAATGGGATTCCGTAGATAATGGTTATTGTTGGATATTCTCTACACCGTTAGCCATTTTGCGTAAGTATGTGACCTCAAACACCAATAAATAAAGATTCCCTACCCCGTCTGCTGAATGACCCCGGGGTGAATCTGAAATGAACAACTCGATCAGTATCAATGAAGAAAAATTTAAACAAAAGCATGTCTCGTAAGCAAGTTTAGTCAACTTCATCGTTTGTGTTTATGTGGGCCTGGCCATTTGGACCCTCTGGAATTGCAGCACGGCCGCCTTGGACTGGTCATATTCCACGGGTGGGTAATATTTCTACGGACGCAATAATATTAGATTCCAAACACTGATTATAGGAATAATCATAAAAAATTAATGTATGAAGCACCGGGTACAATCCAGTGATTCATTAATTAAAATTTAGCAAATAATGATTTTTATTACCTGGTAAACGCATGCGTGGACATCAATGTCTACGCGTGGATTAAGACCAGTCCACTGCATTGTAATAATAATCCTACAAAACACACTGGAGGCAAGATAAATTTGATGGACTCTTCTGGGCGTAAAGTAGTCTTGAACAAAAACATCAAATCGATGTTGACATGAACCATATTTTCACAGTACTACTGGGGAATAGTTGTAACATAAACTCCAAACACATTTCTTTCTCGATTTTTCTTTACTGATATTTCCAGCCTCCGACATAATTATAGGAAAGTACCCCCACCCACACCCAGTACTGAGCGCTTTTCAAAAATAAGTGGTTGGTTCCAATAAGAACGCAATGGTGGGCTGGTAAAGATAAGGTTGTCCTAAACTGCCTGCCTGCCTGCTTGCCTGTCTGGCTGCTTGCCTGACTGCCCACCCACCCGCTCGCCGGTTCATACGTCGCTGGAGCAGGAAAACTAAAAGGGACATTCTCGTGCGTTTATCCTACAACTTATTTCCACTTATTTGCTACGTCGCCGGGGCAAGAAAAATAAAGGGACATTCTCTTGCGTTTATCCAACAACTTGTTTCCACTCACACTTTCCTCTTGCGTGAACAATCCTAATGCATTGCTGGTCATACGTGACATTTTAACATATGTCTGTGGTAAAGCGAAAGCTGGCAATTCGTAAAAACTTAATCCTAAAAACCCTAAAAGATACATTTTACATTTCGCTACAGACAGTAGTGTATAATGTGATGCCATTCAGAAGGTTCATGGGGTTAACAATGTGCTGTTTTCTTTGAATCTGTTTACCAAATGAAAAGGGAATGAACATAACAGGTCAAAATTTGTGATGTGTTTCAATTTTCACTGTTTTCTCATTTCAGTCTCCAAATGTCTCCAGTTTAGACGTTACAGTGTCCAACACAACCCAATGTCGTGCGTCCGAACATGTACAAACGACAAAACGCTTCAGCAGTGTTTTCGAAAGCAAATTTCAATTATCTTTTTTATATTTAATAATTATGGTTCGGCCCTGGTCCGTGTAATCTGCGTTGCGTCCTTGACCAAGGCGCCTAATCCCAAATGCCAACGAAGTAGTAAGTCAGCACCATGCACTAAGGCTTGTAGTTCGTAGGTGAAACACTGGCCTTCAACAAATGCCAACCCTGTTTGTGCCGATAGTTGGGGAGTTCGCAAATTACTCACCACTTCTTACTGGTTACTCTGGCTTCTTCACACATAAAACTGTACGACGCGCTGCAAGCCCAATTGTTTAAACCTTAATGAATAAAGTGACGCATATTTATGTTTAACCCTTTACCCAACGAATCGCCCGCATCCGCCCGCGTAATATGCAAATTCAGCAGCTGGAAAAATATTAGTTTTTGAAAATTGTCAACAAAACCATATCATGTGACCCCTCTTTGGAACGAGCTCGTCGAGCTCGTTCCAAAGAGAGGTCACATTTTATGATTTTGTTGAAATTTTTTGAAAAAATTAAAAAATTATATTTAAAATAAAAAATTTTGTTTTCGTCTGCGTTGGGTAAAGGGTTAACCCCTTGTGACTTTAATTATCCTGATGTTCAAACGTCACTGGGAATTCAGTTTATTCAACGTTTTTCCAAACGCGACGTCAAGCGTTGGAAAGTACAAATAACAAGATATTTTTCACATTAGTGATTAACTGGTGAGGGCTAGATTATTTTTGGTGGTCTGAATTTGTTATTCAAAACTGGTTTTATTACAGATTATTGGAGAGTGCCCACAGGCACTCTCCAATAATTTGTAAAAAAACAAATTTATATAAACAAAATATTATTTGTGTTTGACTGAATATGAAATATAAGCAAGGGAAGTGTTGGCTTTTGCTCTGTTATCCTCATTTTTTGAAAGCCCCGATGGTGGCTTCTGCACTTAACCAGTTAAGAAGTCTTGACTGCAGGACTATATTAGTATTTTAAGCTAGGATAACATTTGATTGAATGGGTGTCACTGAGCTCTATTCGGGAGAAAATAGTAATTGAGGTTAAAACTTTAAAAAATCGAAAAATAATAACAAAACAAATGACCATAAATAATCAAGGCACTGTTTGATTTCGTACGTCATAAGACATACAAAAGTATCAACGTGCTGTTTGATTTCGTACGTCATAAGACGTACAAAAGTATCAACGTGCTGTTTGATTTCGTACGTCATAAGACAGCAACGCGCTGTTTGACTTCGAACGTCATAAGACATCAACGCGCTGTTTGACTTCGTACGTCATATTTATTTATTTATTGGGGTTTAAGGTCACATATTTCTGCACAATGGCTAATCATGACCATAACAGTTTTACGGGTGGAGGAAGCCGGAGTACCCGGAGAGAACCACCGAGCAACGGCGAGCAACTGTCAGCTCCCCAACATACTAACTCCACACAAGCAGGGTTAGCATTGGTTGAAGACAAGTGCACCATCAACGTGCAGTACGCTTGAGTACACGACGTCACCGTGCCCCCACATGGGCAATGGGGGTGAAGTGTCTTGCCCAAGGACACAACGCGGTTGCCGCAGGTGGGATTCGAACCGAGGACCTCTCGACTTGCAGCCTGCACCTCTACCTACTGAGCCACTGCGCCCCCTCGTACGTCATAAGACGTACAAAGGTATCAAAGGGTTGAGGATGGATATCAGCCTCATTTCTAGAAAACTGCGTTAAAATAAGAGTTGAACGGAAGAGAGTTCAAAAATGGACCCGAGACAGGTTATGAATATTTTTCCAGGGAAAGGGGCTCTCACCAATTACAATAAAATGATCGACTACTCATTTAGAGATACCAGTTTCCTTCCCTTAGACACGCACTCGTCAAACAAGGTTGTCGGAATAATTAATGACGTGTTTCAAAAGCTTTCAACATAGATTCACCTTTCGTTTTTACAACGTAAACCCAAACAATGAGTGATAACGTATATGCCATTGAGACCAACCATAATTTTTAATTTATATTCTCACCTTATTTAATAAATTTTGATAATTTCTCCTTTTAGGCTGAAGAAAGAAATGAAATGGTTCATGTTAGATGACCGATCCTAATTTTTATGCCCGACCCAATCTTTTCATGAGATCTTGGCAAAAGTGTTATATCTATTTAAAACGATATCTGAAAATACTTGAGGTGAAATGCCCGTACGGACCGCGAATATAGGCAACACATTGTAATCCCTCCCATAACCCGAAGAGCAGACGACATTTGAGAGTTTCTTGAATAAGTATAGATTTTTATATTCTACCTCAAAAACATAACTTATGACCCCTAATTGGAACGAGTTTAAGTTTAACGAGCTCGTTGCAATAAGGGCTATAAGCTATGTTTTTGAGTCAAAAAATGAAACAATAATACAATTTGAACAGATTGTTTTGAGATAGCACTGACCGGTTTTAGGCGTTACGTTGGGTAAAGAATTACGTGACTGCATTAGAATATAAAATATTAAATTAAATAAAAAATCTCGTCCGAACGACCCTATATTTCTATTGAATGTCACCAGAACCAACCCATTTCTTTTTTTCGCCTCACAAAAACTGTATCACACTTTGATCTGTCTGTTCGTTATATAAGGTTTGACCTTCATTATAAATAGTCTGCTTCAGGTGACCTTATACCTCAACTCTCTCGTCTGATGTTCTCTAACGTGCTTGGTGGTACACTATTCAGTCTGGTGTTTTCAATTCTATTATTCTCAGAGGGTTTTCCATTCATGAAGTACGTATTGAAAATAACCAACTTGTTTGAGGGAGACGGATTCTGCGTTAAAAGAAGATATTGTAATCAGCCGATTGTTGGCATGTGGAATCTGATTTTCAAAAGGACTGACAGGCTTGTGGGTGGATCGCCTTTAGATATAACGAGCGTCATAGCTCGAGGGGAAATCTGCAATAATGTATTCATTCCGAACACGTTTTGTAACAGTCAACGAGTTCAGAAACGTCGTGATTACAACAGAGTCGGCGTGGACTGGTAGTAATCCATGCGTGGGTAGTGATGTCCTTGCATGTGTTTACTAGGTAACAAAAAGCGTCATCAGCAAACTTTTAATTATTGAAACACCGGGTTTTACCCGGTGCTTCGATAATTAAATTTTTGATGACCATTCCTATAATTTTTTTGGAATTTAATATTGCGTCCGTGGAAATATTGCCCAACCACAGAAAGAGACTAGTCCACGTCGACTGTACTTGTAAGCAGCGAGAGGCTAGCCATACAATGAATCGATCCAAAATTTCAGTTGATCTTACACTTGTCTCACCCTTATATCATCTCCAGATGCCTTGTCCTTAAAATATTGTTTCGCTGTGAGTATCCCCACCTTTAAGTTTGGGGGTACTTTGTTGACACCTAAGACTCAACATGCTTTTATTGTCAAGGCCTGTGATAAAATCATTAAATGGAAGTTAAAATCATCCAATTCAGCATTTAAAAAAAAATGCCAGGAAAACGGAGAGACGACTGGTAGGTTTGTTGGTTTGTTTGTTTTGTTTATCAAGACTTTCAACAGCCAGGGTTATATCGCGTCAAAGAGTTTTTACGGGTTGGAGACACCAGATTACCCGGAGAGATCCACCGAACATCGGTGAGCACCTGTCGACTTCTCCTTCTTGGTAACCCGGCACATTCCGAGTTATCAGCGCTGAAGGCAAGTGCTCACAACGTCTCGGTACTTCCATGTGGGAAAACGGCATTAAATCTTTCAACACTGGCGCCTTAGAAGGTATCATTTCAGTCAATACTGTCAACGGCGAAATGGGAGAAACCATCCTGGTTTGTTGTGAGGTTCAATATTAATTTAATCCAACATCTCTATCGATCTGTTGAATTAAATTATTACCGAGCCTCGCTTCAGATTATTCGCTCTTGATATCGTCTGCTCGTGCACTACCAATTTTGTCTTCATGCCAATATTTATGCACACCGTGTTGAATGGGTTAAGTGTCTTGGCCAAGGACACAGCGCAGACCGAACCTTCGAGCGTTTGGTTAACAATCAAATGTTCTATCAACTGGAACACGTTCCAGGAGGAAAGGACAGAAACAGATATCGAGTGGTCTAGACACAGGTAATAAATAAATCGTTCCTTGAATTGCAAACAGCCTTGTTTCAGTTAAGGGGCGAAATCGCACTTTTATACTTCATACAATATTCAATAGTTCTGATTCGACATTTACCGTTCGATATGGGCCTTGATGTTTTGCCTTGCCACCAGCCTTGCTACGAAAATTACCGATCGTCGGAAAATAACACACGCTACTTTCGATCATTTCCGATCAATTCACTAACAATTCGAAATTTCAATCTTCATATGAAATTTCCGTACTCTTAATGTTAAATTTATTGAAAGCTTTAGGAAGTTAAAGGGAGGTAATTTACCCGTAAATCTCATTCCAATGATAAAAATTGTCAGCCGTGCTCAGCAGAAAATAACACACGAAATGAAATCTTTTTCGATTGGTAATAATCCACTATAACATATACTATTGAAAAAAAGTAGGGGATATCCAAACTGATGTTGATATTTTCGGAAAATGGTATTGGATACGCGTGATTGGACACATCAATATGTTATCAAGTTTAGTGTGGATCATGAATGTCACTGGCCCACGAAAACTTCGAGCAGGTTTTTCGCCCGTGCGCCGCGTCAATGTCTGTGGGGTACGTTTTGAAATTTTCATTTATACTGGACGGACTTTTTCGGAGGTCTTATCGTTCTTTTCTTGGTATAAACTCGTTCATCAATAGTTTCTGGTCGAAACGTAACTTTTGAGGTATGCGAAGACTGACACGTGACAAACGTTTACGTGCCGTTGGCATGTTGGAAGCTGGCAACAGACAGACTGCAGTGGCTCAAATTCTCAACCTTACTCAACCGGTGATTAACAAGTTGTGCTCACGCTACCGACAGACTGGCAATGGTGATGTCAGACGTCGGTCAGGTCGTCCAAGGGCGACAACTGCTAATCAGGATCATTTCATCCGAACCACAGCATTACGTAACCACCATAACCCTTTACCTAACATGAAAAGCAGACGACACTTGCAAAAAAAATTCTTGAATAACTAAATTTTTTCATTTTTAGTCTCAAAAACATAGGTTATGACCCCTCGTTGGAACGAGCTCGACGAGCTCGTTCCAACGAGGGGTCATAACCTATGTTTTTGAGACAAAAAATGAAAATATTTTGAAAATTAATTGGCGATTTTTGAGAATAGCGCTGGCCGGTTTTGGCCGTTACGTTGGGTAAAGGGATAAAAGTGACTCAGATATTGGACAGCAGCTGCACCGAGCGACAGATGTGCGAGTCAGTGGTCAGACTATCTGAAATCACCTACACAGCTGGAATTTGTACGCTCGACGACCTCGATTAATTCCACGTTTGACGGAACGTCACATCGCAGCCAGTCGTTTTTAATGTGGAGCTCGACAGCGCTGGGAAATCGTTGGCGGAGCAACGTCATGTTTTCGAATGAATCGAGGTTCACTCTCGACTTTCACGACAGGCGAAAACGGAGTGTGGCAGCGGCAGAACGAACGATACCTTGACGTAATCGTTAGGCAGCACGATTGTTTCGGTGGTAGATTGGTTATGGTGTGGGGAGGCATAACCATGACAAGCAGAACAGCATTATATGTCATACAAGGGCGTGTCACAGAGCAGTATTACCGTGACAACATGTTAGCAGCTCAGGTGGTGTCATTTGCGCGATGTTACGGCCGTCGATTCATTTTCCAAGATGACAATGCAAGAGCACACAGGGCCCGTGTCGTTATAGAGTTCCCTCAGGAGCGGAACATCACTACACTGCCTTGGCCAGCACTCAGTCCGGACCTTTCACCAATCGAGCACGTCTGGGGTATGTTTGGCAAGCCCGTACGACAGCGCCAACAACCCCCTATCAATGTCCAGGAACTGCACTGCAGGGAACATGGAATAACATAACTCAAGCTGATATTGGACGTTTGGGGAGGAGTATGCCACATCAGATCTGCGCTTGTCTCGCGAACTGAGGAGGATTTACAAGGTATTTAGGTCTTGGACTGAATGTGGTAAATTCTCTGACTGTCCCTCCATGTCTTCTACGGCTCAGTGCGTTGAATGTGTGCATGTCAGACACCCAATATCGCTGAACTCATTCACCAGATGTCACAGTGCAATGCCTCAACTGCCTTTTTGATGAAAATATAAATATATTTCTTCATATATCTCACTTTCGTCAAATACCCCCTACTTTTTTTAATAATATACAAACAAACGGTCAGCGTGTTCTCATGATGAGATGGAATGGGACACAAGAGCGGGCATCTCGGGGAACTACAACTCGAGACCTTTTATACTGCTTCTAGCCTATAAATAGCCAATTTAATATTGTGATTCCTTTCACCCCAGCGTTATCTATATATCAGGTGTCATTGAATGCGGTATTAATGGCCTTTAAAACGCATTATGTCCGGAGAAATATAGTCACTTCTTTCCTTCCCATTTACACACATGTCTCCATTGGTTTGCCAAGAAGGCCACATATCGGTTTAGATGACTAACTGTCTGACCTTTTTAATTAACCGTCTGACACATGCTTATAAATTAAGTAGTATTTCATTTCTAGAATACAAGTTGTGTGGACTTCGGTGTGAGCCGTGTTTCTATGGGACCTGATTAATGCGGCGTCGACAGACGGGGGCGTGTTCTAATGAAAGAAAGATTGAATGCATTCTTAAATATAAACCCCCACCATGTAACGAAAATTCCATGTGTCGTATTTAAACTTAGGAGCAATCATGACACTAGTTTCGCTGCTTTGCAGTATGGGAATAGTTCTTTACCATTAAAACATTAGTCGAGAATATGAACTCTCAAATAGTTTGAGTAGTATAGCATGTACCCGATTGTTCCTTATTACCGGGACGTTTGCCAGTGCAGCAAGTTTTAAATTCCCGCAGGAACCGGACTTTTGCCAGTGCAACTTTTTCCTGTGCAAAATTCCAGTATCAATCAGGAATGCATCCGGCAAGTAGGGTACGTGCTGCATATATAGTATGCTATAGTATATATATATATATATATACGCACGGGTATGGCATGAACTGTTATGTATGTACAGGCCTTTGAGCAAATAGTATGGGTGTGCGATGGAAAATTGATGGGGAAGTTGTGTTTTCTTGAAAGTGTTCCCCGCGAAACGGTTGACACTGCCGTTGTGACGTCATGATGCGTACGCACGCGACTTCATTGAAACGTTGACCGCTGTTGTTGTCCACTGTTCGTTACTCGGGTTGGAGGTATCGGGCTTCTCGTGCCGGACGGATATGGTAGTATAATACGGATGGTTTATACCCCTGTTGATCAGCAGTTAGCCCTTGGTGATACTAAACAACATAATGCTTTATATTATTCTATGGCTGAAATAAGTGAAATGGAATGCTACACCAGGTGATATTGTGGGGTGTTGAGGGTAAAACATGGCTGTCTTGTGCAGAAGTATAGTATGGGTGTTTCCATCAGACACTCATACAATATATGCAAATGTATATGGCTGTCTAGTGCAGTAGTATAGTATGGGTGTTTCCATCAGACACTCATACAATATATTCAAAGGTACATACATACATAACAATACATGCCATACCCTTGCGTATATACATACCATACTAAACTAATATGCAGTACGTACACCACTTGCCGGATGAAATTCTAGTGTATTTCAGAAATATATGAAGAGTATTGCTTTGTTAGTTTTATACCGGCCGAGATATCAGCTCTAGGTAACTTCATATCAGCGTTCGGTCTAAGGCTGATATGAAGTTACCTCATCTGATATCCCGGCTGATATGAAACTGACAAAGTAGTAACCTCTTCATTTATTAAATAAAAAAAAAACAACGACTAAATGTTCCAAAATATGTTACAGTTCATATCGGCCGAGATATCAGCCCGAGATAACTTCATACCAGCATGAGACCGAAGAGACTGACGAGAAGTTACCGAGGGATGATATCTCGGACGATATGAAACCACCCAGTTAAATACCTCTTTATTTATTAAACCAAAATACATAATTACAAAATGATCTCCGGTCTGTTAGGCCTACAGTTTTCTGAAAGTGTTATTAAATTCTCGTTCTTTTCACAAAGTCCGAAATTTCCTCTTCTCCTAGTTCAGCTATCCGAACGTCGCGGCTTCCCCACCGGGGAAGCCGCGACGTTCGGATTACTGAACTATCTCTCCTCCCACTTCGACGAATCACTGCTTACAACCCTAACTTTAGTTTACGTTAAATTGTCTGTACAACTTTCTTCCATCTTCTCTTGATCTACCCAATCCTCTTTCATTGTCGTCATGAATTTCTTGTCATTCAAACACCCCGCTACAAACCACCCCATTATATCTTGTAAAACCAGTTTTTCCGGTCGCCTTCGACGAGTAACGGTTAACGAGTTCAATGTAAACAATCTGGAGCGCCTACTAAGGACGCACCAATGGGAACAACTCTGACTTCTTGGGTCATATCGGCCGGGATCGACGTCATATCAGCCGAGTCTAATAATGGACAGTTCTGGGAAAGAAAATCGTATCTAATAAATAGATTGTGGAATATCACAGCATGAAGGAGCTTTAGGGAAAGGAAAGTTTCTGGTGTTAACCCTTTGAACACGGATAGTATATTCCATACCAGTTCAGAGCCACCAGAGTCTATATTCGTTACTTGGGGTAAGATTAATCAATATTTTCAACGTGCATGCCGCCTTAGGTCGAATAGTGGTAGCGACTTGCTAAAATACGCGTCAGTTTGACCAGTTCCTTTTCCTATGTCAGTTTGACCAGTTCCTTTCCTATGTACCAAAGCATAATACAAAAAGATTATTTAGTAAGGTTCTCTGGTGCGTGGGGGCACGGTGGCGTTGTGTACTAAGGCATACTGCACGTCGATGGTGCACTTGTCTTCAACCAATGCTAACCCTGCTTGTGTGGAGTTAGTATGTTGGGGAGCTGACAGTTGCTCGCCGTTGCTCGGTGGTTCTCTCCGGGTACTCCGGCTTCCTCCACCCGTAAAACTGTCACGGTCATGATTATCCATTGTGCATAAATATGTGACCTTAAACCCCAATAAATAAATAAATAAATAAATAAATAAATAAATAAATAAATAAATAAATAAATAAATAAATAAATAACGTTCTCTGGTATTCGGTAGAGATGGCTAGGTCAGATTACTGGATTAAACTCGCCGCCACGGGCGATCTGACCCCATTAACCAGATGGATTGGGACGAATCGGATCATCTTACAATCAGAATGATCTCTTTATTATACATATTTAACGTTTTGAACCCTGATGGTATTTCATCAATTGGAAGAGTCTTTCTTCGTTACTTGGGGGAGGAACAATCAGTATTTTCAACATGCAGCCTTGGGGTGTCTACCACACAAATTCATTGATCAACTATCGACTTTATGAATGCAGGTCGTATCACGATCCTGAACCGAAAAACGGTCTTTCAGGTTCAAAGGGTTAAGATGGAGTTGCGAGTGGGAATTAGTTTTACCTCAATATGTACATTCACATACATCGTGTACTACGGTAAATGAAGTGAACAGACAATCAATACTGTCAAACACAAATGTTTTTACAGTTTCGAAATTAGTATCTAACCCTTTATATCGAACGTTCCTTTTTTCACTGACCAATTGCATCAAGTAAATGGTTTTGCGAAGACCAGTCAATATTTTCAGCACCCAGAATCTATAGTCCCGATAATGAATATAGACTCTTCCAGCTAATGTCATCAAAGCGACTTGGAATTTTCCATCAGGGCCAACAGCCTCGTGTTGTACGTCACATTAAGTGTTGTTTTTTCTGTATTTCACGAGTGCCGAAGCGAAGGCGAGACAGACTATAACGACTGTGGAATATGTGGGACTGGAAGGTGGAGATGTCTTTAATTTCACGAGCGCTGACGGCGAGACAGAACACACCTAGGGTGGAGTATGGGACACTGGGATCAACGATCCGATGTGGAGGTTTTCCTATTTTTCAAGTACGACAGTCGAAGGCGAGACAGGTCACAGCGAGGGTGGAGGATGGGGACCGGACTCAAGGACCACAGGTGGGTTTTTTCCTGTATATCACGAAAGAGCACGAGAAATACATGAAAATCTCTACAAGGGTTGTCGATTCCAGTCACACGTACGCGAGTTATGATCTGTCCTTAAATCACAATTAACACTTTCGCTGCCGAAGGCAACGATTGTCACCTATGTAATGATTGTTATCTGAACGTTCCGGTATGCGCAGATCAAACCTACCATCTGATTAATTGTTGGAAAGGGCTCAGAGAGCCCTTTCCAACAATTAATCAGATGATAGAGTTTCAAGTATGTCATAACTTTTATTAAACGTCCTCACATAAAGGCGTACATGGATGGCCTCCATATATGGATAAAATGGGCGTGGCAGTGAAAGGGTTCACCTTGAATTAAATGAATACAGCTGATATTTTTAAAGACAAACATCTTCTTCGGCGCTCTGATAACTTTCGTGCTTGACACTGTTTCGTGTCAAAGCTATTCATTCACGCAATAACGTCATTCAAATGCGTAACGTCCAATCAGATGCCTTCTTATATGGTCTTTTTACGCGTAATCCAAATTCCTTGCGGATTGTATCTAGCACATTTTCCAATATCTGTATTGTATCGGCCCACGTTGAATAAGCACATAAATCGTGATATAATAAGACAGAACTCAATGAGGGTGTAGTACGGGGGACCAGAATTCAATAACCTAATCGGAAGTTTCCAAGGGTTTTACGAGCGCAGGAGGCGCAAGTGAAATCGTCCCCTGAGTTCCAGTGTGTTCTATGTGCCAGTAGGTACAAAGAACACATTGGAACTCAAGAGACATAATGTCGGAGAAACTCCAATAAGTGTCGCTGATTCCTATCTCCCATGCATACTCTACCAGAGTTGTGTTCTGTTTATTTATTTATTTATTTATTTATTTATTTATTTATTTATTTATTTATTTATTTATTTATTTATTTATTTATTTATTGGGGTTTAACGACTCTTTCGACAGCCAGGGTCGCCTCGTGTCGGATAGTTTTACGGGTGGCGGAAGCCGGCGTACCCTGAGAGAACCACCGAGCAACGGCGATCAACTGTCAGGCTCCCCAACATACGAACTCCACACAAGCAGGGTTAGCATTGGTTGAAGACAAGTGCACCATCGACGTGCAGTACGCTTTAGTACACAACGCCACCTTGTCCCCATGTGGGCAATGGGTGCGAGGTGTCTTGCCCAAGGACACAACGCGGTTGCAGCAGGTGGGAACCGAGCACCTCTAGACTTGCAGTCTGCTCCTCTACCTACTGTGCCCCTCTGCCTCCACCCCCACCCCCCCACACACACAGTTGTGTTCTGTATTTGTACCATTATTAAGCTTGAATTTGGTGAATGGAATTTAGATCTTAAAGAACAACATCACCTTCAGCGGTGTATTTACTTTCTCACGTGACACTGTTTCGTATTCATTTTATTCACGTATTCAAGAATGTAAAAATCACGATTGGCGTCATGGTCAACGTATATTTTTATTCTTTCTTGGGACATGGAGTTTATGTTCTACTGGCTGAAGAACGACTTCTAACTCAACATGGCCTTACATTACAATGAACCTCTTATGTCTGAAAACAAGTATATCAAAACTTGGTTTAGGCCAAACAAAATTAAATGATTGATTCTCAGGCATTTTGTTTTTAAAAGGAATGAGGGAGGACGATTTATATTTTTATTTTTTATTCCTGATGGAATGGTTGCCGATGTCTAAAATCCAGTTGTGAGAGCCTAAAATTAAATACTAGAGCTTCCATGTTGATGTCGATTTCACTGATAGTTTTTTTTGTAACAGTCATCATGCAACAGAAAATCAGTATAGAACAACTAAAATGGAGAGAAAAAATAATAAGTTTGTTTAACTGGTTGAGTGCAAGAAGCCACAATCAGGCCTATCAAAAAAATGAGGGTACCAGTGCAAAAGCTAACATATTCCTTACCCATGTTTCGTATTCAGTCAAACGTAAATAATAGTTTGTTTATAAAAATTTGTTCTATTACAAATTATTGGAGAGTGCCTGTTGGCACTCTCCAATAATTTGAAATAAAACAATTTTTGATGAAAAAATTCAGACCACCAGAACTAATCTAGCCCTCAACCAGTTAAATAAATATTTATTTTGTAAATGCTTATGGGAATCGTGTACCATTCGCGAAGAGAATAACAATACTGCATCAATGTATATGACATATTGCATCGCAAATCGCGATGTGATACCGCCAGAATCACACCCTATGATAGTTTTATACATTTTGAACTTTGCCTCCGAAATAAATATGACAAACGTGGGCCGAGAAACGCTACCTGAGAAACAAAAGATTAATTTTCTTTAGCCTTTTATATAAACGAACCCGTGACGAAATATATGTATCTGCTCACATTATCAGGTGGGGAGATTACCCATGAGTTATCACCAATCCACCTCCTCTCTTTCTTTCTTTTTCTCCGCCCCCGTCTTTCGAACTCTTTCTCGCAATCTCCGTTTTTGTTATTTTTGTGTAACTACAATTTGATTTTTTTTATTTATTATTTTGTTTGCCATGCAATAAAAGTATTTTAAATTTGTAGGAGTGGAGGGAAAAAAATGTTTAGCACTTCTCCTCCAATCCAATTTGCACAAAGGGTAGCAAATAAAATTTGTTTAA
The DNA here is from genome assembly GCA_031216915.1 of Pictodentalium vernedei. Taxonomy (NCBI): domain Eukaryota; kingdom Metazoa; phylum Mollusca; class Scaphopoda; order Dentaliida; family Dentaliidae; genus Pictodentalium; species Pictodentalium vernedei. The sequence continues at coordinate 64,728,869 of CM062297.1, forward strand.
ACTAATTTTATTCACATCATAACGTTGATCAGATGCGTAGCGAAAAATGCGAAGCCTTCTTACATGACATTCTTGTGCGTTGACCGACTTCTACGCGTGATTTATCTTGCGCATTTCTCAATGTCTATATTGTAATGGGCATCGTTGAATATACAAAGTAATCATGGTATAATGGTTGAGAAAATGGAACAATTGTTCAAAATGGTTCTGAAATCCGACTCCATGGCAATATGGAGGTCAAAATATTCGTCTGGGTGTTTGTATGCTTGTATGTTTAACTGGTGGAGTGCAAGAAGCCACTATCAGGGCTTTCATAAAATTAGGAGTAAAACCCAACATTTTTTCTGCTTATATGTCATATTCATTCTCACGCAAATAATATTTTGTTTATATAAATTTGCTTTATTACAGATTATTGGAGAGTGCCCGTGGGCACTCTCCCATAATTTGTAAAAAATTTGTAATAAAAAATTCTGAATAACAAATTCAGACCAGCAAAATTAATTTAGTCCTCAAACAGTTGATAAGATGTAACGTCAATTTCTATAGACAGGGTCATATCGTGTCGGACCGTTTTACTGGTGGACCGGACCGAACCGGACGACTACCCGGAGGGAACCAACGGCGAGAACTTAGAACTCTTCAACTTACTACGAAAGCATGGGCTGCGTCATCATTGATTGGAGGCAAAGTCTGGACCTTAGTTAGCAATTTTGTCGTATATAATTTATGTCAAGAATAAAGTTTTAACCATTTATCCTAACAAATTGGCCGCACCCGCTGCCCTGGTTCCGTGCCCTGATAGCGCCTACCTAGGACATGATTTCTGGAGGGGGAGGGGGGGGGTGGGGGGGCACTGTCCGGGAGCTTCACAAGAAGTGGTGCCAAGTTCCGGCGCTATCAAGCTTGTAAACTGCGATATAATTTTTACTATGGTTGCCCCACAAGGTATGTTAACTTGTATTTGGACTTTAAGGCATACTCCCCCCACCCCCACCATATTATTTGTTACTGAAGTACCAAAGGGAGAAAATGACTATCAAATCAAGTAGCTTCTATTCGACAAATTATCACACACTGTGGAAAGGACCTTCTTGAAAATGTATTCAATATCTCTTAAAAACTGATTATTTACTAAACCAACAATTGTAAATATGTCTACTGTCTGGAATGTGTTTTCAAACTAATATTTGGGTGTGGCAGGAAGACAGACGCATGGTCATGCCATTACCCTGAAGTATTATGCTCATTGTTTCATTATTTCATCTTCTTTAATCATGTATTGTACTGTAAAAAAAAATATTCAATTCAATTCAAATAATTTACAAATTGAGCAGCTGAAAAAAATAATATTTTTTTCTCAAAATATTTCAACAAAACCATATCATATGACCCCCTCATTGGAACGAGCTCAATGAGCTCGTTCCAATGAGGGCTCACGTGATATAGTTTGGTTGAAATATAGTAAAAAACTTGAAAAAATAATACTAAAAATAATAAGTTTGGATCCTCTGCGTTGTGTGAAGGGGTTAGAAATGTAATTTGTCTCTCTATCTGTTTAGCTAACAGCCAACGGATCATTTTCCGTTACATCCAGTCGGATTGTTTGTTCATATAGAAACGATCTTCTGTACAAAGTATATCATTCTTCTCTTCATAGTTCCCACGGAAATGTTTATGATTCATTCAAGGAGATCGATTTAACGTTCATTCTTTTTCGATCTAAACAGCGTTTTTATTGCACGTATAATCAAAAGTCATCTGCTGATCGTATAAATATTAATCGTGTGGACGTTGTGGAAGGTTATATAACATCCGTACCATACCAATTTCCTAGTTTACAAATATCGATGCATAATCGGATCAATCTAATGTCCCATGTAAATACAACTTGCACTCTAAACACTTTCTTAAGTAAAGAGTAAAACATTTTGAAAATCGCTCCACGGAATAAAAAACAAGACGTCGGAAGCGCGAAGGCTTATCCCGGAACACCACAGTCATGTCCACGAGCCCGGTATGGACTTACCATGGACAATCACGGATTAACTCTTTACCCAAAGTAACGGCCCAAACCGGACAGCGCTATTCTCAAAAATCGCCAATTAATTTTCATTATTTTTTTGTCTTTAAAACATAGGTTATGACCCCTCATTGGAACGAGCTCGTCGAGCTCGTTCCAATGAGGGGTCATAACCTATGTTTTTGAGACAAAAAAAATGAAAAAAAAATAGTTATTCAAGAATTTTTTTGCAAGTGTCGTCTGCTTTTCATGCTATGTAAAAGGTTAAATCCGTAGGCTTCCGACACCCCGAACTGCGAAAGTGAGAACCTAGCTTTATAGTTTATGAGATTACGGTAAATATCAGTTTCCTTCGAGAACAGCATCGCCGCTGGAGCTATGATTTAATCTGGCGAACGGGAATTTCCCTGTTACCGATTCTGAAAATGAGTGCTAATACCCTGGAAAATCAGAGACTAGAATTATGAATCAAAGGTTGCGTTCCGGTTCTGTCCTGCGAATTCCCCAGGTATCGGGACTGATATTCAGAAACGACAACCGGAAATTTCCCGATGTCGTGACTGAATTTTAAAAACGAGAACCAGAAAATTCCCGTTTCCGGGATTAAATCCAAGTGTAAATAACACAAGATTGAAACATTCCGTGAAATCTAAAGCTAATTCATTGATTTAAGAATTGAATGCAATTTTTATAATCTTTATTGGAGTATGAACGTGTGGGAATGGGTACAAATTATGTATGAATCCCGAAGTTACATTCCGTAACTGTTTAAACTACTTTTTACCAAACAACAAAGCAGAAAGACGAAATAAAACATGTACGAACGAACGAAGCGAAAAACCACCCTTACACAAAATACAAATCGCACAACTCTGATTTTTAATTTTCACAACATTAGAAATGGGAACGAGTATTTTAGTAACGGGCTTTATGCCACAGTTGGGAAATGTCACCAAAGAAACAGCAGCGGAGTTGATCACTGCGAGAGGCGCTAAAAGTTAAAAACCCGCCCAAACACCGCCCGAATTACATTCTGTCAACTGCGCTCTACCGTAAATGCGGGTCAAAGTTCGACCAAATATATTCATTGGAAAATGAATTACATTTGGTCATGGCGTTTTCATCCAGCTGACCAATGGAAATTGAGTATTTGGACCCAAAACGTATAACTACATTTACAATGTAATTATTGACAATGGAATGATCGTTTCGGACAAATTCATTGAAGAGTGTCGTGAAGTCACCCGTCACGTACACGAGTTGTCAGTATACACAAAAGCTACATTCTCCCTAGTCAGTATTGTGTGAGCCCACTTCTTACATGAAAATACGTTATAGACCTCTACAGAACATTGTGAATGAGAGTACCAACTTGATCTTGACCACTTTTACTCCATTCCTGGTCAAGATTGTTACACTAAATGTCTAACTACCCTTCTTGCGCACAAAATATCGCTTTTACACCATGTCTCTCTTGTCTTTTTGGGGGTATGTAAATAAATAGAGTAATCGCTTGACTGGACTGGTTACGTGAAATAATTCATGAGACGTGGGGGATGTTTTACAAACACGAGTGCGCGAATGGGCATGAGTGTTTTACAATATTGTCCCTCGCCTCGAATGAATTATTTCACGTAACCAGTCCAGTGAAGCGATTACTCTGTTTATTACTTTTCATTATTAACGATAATTATATTATTTAAGGCTTTACCAAACGTAATGGGAAAAAACGGGCAGCGCTATACTCAAAACTCGCCAATTAATTTTCATTATGTTTTCATTTTTTGTCTCTAAAACATAGGTTATGACCCCTCATTGGAACGAGCTCGTCGAGCTCGTTCCAATGAGGGGTCATAACCTATGTTTTTGAGACAAAAAATGAAAATAATAGTTATTCAAGAATTTGTTTTGCAAGTGTCGTCTGCTTTTCATGTTAGGTAAAGGGTTAAAAAAAGCAAAAAAAAAAAAAAAAAAAAAAAACCAAAAAACAATGAAGTCCCCATTACACCCACAGCAAAGCGTCTTCGTTTGCGCGCACGGCTACATGACACAATTGTTTATTGCATAATTCACTTGTGAAGTTATCGTTTATAATCAAACCCGGAAATCCCAGTAAATCACACTTTGGAAAGTAATAACGTGAAATCCCTGGTGGAAGAACAGACACGGTGTTCAAGTGACGTCACTTGAATGAATATCCCCGGTCCGCTGAGTGTACCTGAGTCCGAGCGTTTTGTTGATAGAACAAAGGACAGAGTATAAGTCACCACGCTTCGGTATTTCATGAATTTGAACAACATGTCACGCGCTGTAACACCTCGTCACTACGCGACTCTGTGTCACTCAGTGCACTGGACAGGTTTTTCAAATCTTTGAAATACCCCCAGGTCGATTGGTTGAGTTAATTGGTGGAGTACGGCCGCCGTGGATTAGTCATTTTTCACGGGAGGCAATATTTCCACGGACTAAATAATATTAGACTCCGAACACGGAGTTTTTAAAATTTTTCAAAAAATTTCAACAAAACCATATCATGTGGCCTCTCGTTGGAACGAGCTCGACGAGCTCGTTCCAACGGGTGGTCACATGATATGGTTTTGTTGAAATGTTTTGAAAAATAATATTTTTTCGACTGCTGAATTTGCATATTACGCGGGCGGATGCGGGAGATTCGTTGGGTAAAGAGTTAATGCGGCACCGGGTACAACCCAGTCCTCCATTACTGAAAATTTTGCTGCTGCTGAGTTTCATTATTTAATAAACGCATGCGTGGGCATCACTTCCAACGCATAGATTACGACCACTCCACAGTCTCCACGGGGACTGTATTCGAACTGTTACATACAAGTTTGCCTACGATACTGCTGAAGGATACAGGCTTTCTCGTGAGTAGATACTAGTACACTCAGAGGCATTATACAGTGTTTCAAGTGTACAAGAGTCGCATAATGAACAAATCTGACGACGAAATGCACAGATATCTTATACAATACATGCTGCTGGTTAATTTGTGATTTCAAAATTCCACCCGTGGACTGTGGTGGTTCAACACTTTTTTGTGTTGTGATGAATGGGAAAGGTGTTTTCTAGCGCATCCCCTTTTCCCCCCTTCCAACATATTGTGTACGCCCTTATTTTACATTCAAGGAATATTTCCACGTCCGTAAGTTTAATTCCATCTGGTGAAATCCATCTCTTTGAGTCAAAAGGTGATAGTGATACTCTGTTTACTTTTGCTCCATACATCTCATGTTTTTCACTTCTCAGCATTTTCATCTCATGTCTGAACAATGTTCTATTGAAAAGAGCATCTTTATAATTTTCATATTATATATTCATATTTATCATATGATTCGTCCATTTTGTTCACTTTAAAACATTTGATATTTTAGTTTCATATTATATTAATCAGTGATAAATAAAGCCTTCCGTCGATTTCATTGGTCAATTTCAAAACTAGACAATTTGATTGGCTGAACAAAATACAACTGGGCCATATTTTCATAATTTGCATAATTGGAGTTGAAAGATTTCATTGGTCAATTTCAAATATTTACAGTTTGATTGGCTGAACAAAATACAACTGGGTCACATTTGCATAATTCCAGTAGGGAGAATTTACGTTATCTGTCCTATTTTGGGTGGGTTATATTATATTAATCTTTTATCTACAAGAAAAACGCCATTCATTGTTTTTTATATTTTCACTCTTTGCTTCCAAAACATAGGTTATGAGACCTCATTGGAACGAGCTCAACGAGCCGTTCCAATGAGGGGTCATAACCTATGTTTTGGAAGCAAAAAATGAAAAAAATTAGTTATAAGAGGATGTTTTTTCCAAGTGCCGTCGGCAACTCAAGTTAGGTGATGGGTCAAAAAGTCATACAAAGTGGCTAATTCATGCGTGTGTGTGTCATAAGCTAAATAGAATATGAAATGAGTGTTTTTCTCATATAATATTTATGAAACTCGTCCGAATTTTCCGTTTGGGCTCGCCAAAACGGAAAATTCTTAGACTCGTTTCAAAAATGGTATATGAGAACAACATTCAGTCCATATCCTCTATATATGAACCACCTCGTAATGGCTTATACTTAGCAACATCTAACCAAAGAATTGCAACACTGTTAACAGTGAAAGCTGAACCCGATCTGTCCATGTTTGTAGTCTTTCTTGAATTCGAGGAAATGCTTTATTTAGGGCTTTGGGCTTTATCTATCTCGTGACCTTTCATACCAACCTCTTGTTCACTTCGAAATGCTGGATCTGTGAGTATCTTTTAATCATTAAGGCCGTTTTTGAATAATTTTACTCTTAAAGCAAGTTGAAACGTTATTCATTTTAAATTAATAATTTCTTTTGTTAATTGTTTATGAATCACACCCCTAACGCTCTCTAGAAGTGCTTTGGGGACATTATTATTTTCTGTTATATTCATCCTCCATTCTCTCAACCAATCGTTAAATTTACAAGAACTTTCTATCAATAACATTGTATATATAATAATATACTCTTTTTTCTTGAAACAGAATTGTTTGCAAGATGTCTAAATTCTTTGTTAAATTGTCTAGTTTTCTTAAGCCATTCTTTGTTATTTCTATAGAGATTATTACCATTATGTGGATGAATAAAATATGCATCCGAGTCGAGCCCAGGTTCTAAGGGCGGATCATGACGAGTCGAAGACGAGTCGTGATCTACCCTTAGAACCCAGAGCGAGACTCGGATACATATTTTGTACATCCACATAATGGTAATAATCATTTTATCTTACAATATATTGGGGATAAGTCAAGAATCTAGACGAATATATAACGAACTATTTATTCGTACGGATGAACAAAAAGAAAAAGAATGGAACTCACGCGAAAGGAACGTGCTTGTATCCGACCCCCTGATACAAACATCTGTATCAGGGGGTCTGATACACGACAGTTGCGGAGTTAATACAGACAAAATACATGTTGATTGTAAGATAAATAATTGTATCCTCAATCCCCACAGACTCCAAAAGAAATTTTAACACCGTTGCCACAGCCTGGGCAAGATCGATTTGTTGATCCTTGTCTAAATCGTAATAAGTGTAAACTGCAATACTCCTTTCTACAACTCTCTCCACAGTTTTTATCAGAACCTATAATAGTCCATTCACAAGTATCTTTAGCCATTGCTATATAATAATAATAATAATAATAATAATAATAATAATAATAATAATAATAATAATAATAATAATATTTTTAATTCATGACATACGTTTTGGCAATTGAGTGTCTGGTGGTACAACTAATAACTCCTCCCTGACAAAACCACGTGAAGGACAATCCTGCAAATAATAAAGGATAGAGTCACCTTGTTTTGTAACAGAACGCTCAATCCTATAAATTTTCTTTGACCAAATTGGGTATGTTGCACTGCGTTTACCACCTCCTGTCAACTCACCACGATGATAAAGGTATCTAACACAAACATCAGATAATATTTTTTCTTTTGTAGAACGCCTATGTGCAGCGAATTCTCCATATTTTGTTTTAATAGCATTGGAGGTTTTTTTTGCCAGTGTACCTTGTTACTTCATTATTTAATGCTTTTATAACAGCACGCGGACGAGCTACCTACTCCATAGACCTTTTAGATGGATTTGCAATTTCCTGTGCATAATGATGTCCAAACAGCCGATCTCCCAAAGTTCTATTGAATCTTCCCACAATTGCCTGGCTTCGAAGAGCTTCCGCGGCACTGCGTCTGACTTCCACCCCATGCTTTTTCATCAAACTGGACTCAGCTAACATAAATTCGCGACCGGGATCAACTTGTAATATTTTAGACCATTGCATGCGACTGTATATGCGTGAAAAAGCATTAGCAAATTCGGTGAAATTTTTAGTTGTTAAAGGTCCAGCTTCTTTATAGTGACATGCAACATCAACAACTGTTAATGCATATTTGAAGGTTTTCAGACGTACCAGATCATGTGGTAAAAAAAGTAAATTAATATGGTGATCCATATTTGGAATAGGTATATAAATCTTTGGTCTAGGAATGTATTTTGGAGCTAGTAGATATATTTTCCATGGGGCCTGTTTTTTTAAACATTGTCCTGCAATGGACTCTGATACGTTAGCAGCTTCAGCTAATTTCTTAATTGCAGAAGGTCCTTTCCAATGCCCCCGTGGACTATAGTAAATGCTAGCAAGTTTATTATCCACTATATATTATATCTCACGTGACCTTCTGGGCTCCTGATTGGGCGAATTCTGCACCCCTATTTCGTGTAGTTTGCATCCACAGAACTGACCAGGCACTACACCCAGGCACTACACGTTTTCTATTTTTAGCACACTACTATATCAGTTTTCTTTGCATACTGGGCGAATAAAATTAATCAGGCTAAATTTAAATATCGATCCACAGAGGCACAACATTCACAAAACGACCCGGAAAGAAATGTTTGTGTAAAAATGTATCGCTTTTCCATTGTTGAAGTCACATTTTTCGAGGCGTTCATTTTATTCCTTGAGAAGATGATCCATATCTCGTTTCGAAGAGAATGATCCATACCTGGGCGCAACTTTCATGAGAACGCATCCGGATATGAAAAATCGTTTGTTTCGCTGCTCATATTATTTCGCTATTTAATTGTATGTTTTGGGTAGTAAACGAATAAATAATGGAATTCATTTGAATCTTCGGAGTTTTGTATCCCGTACTGACCCATTCGGTAATGTATATGTGTGACAAATGTGTGGAAATTTTCAAACTGCGTTGTTGTCAAATTTCGAAAATTTTAGCTTTTATTTGCGAGTTGCGCGATTCTAGAATACACAGTGCCGTTTGGGGGAAATGTTTTGTTTACCCTTGCCGACCGATTCAAAATCTGTCTCTGCTCATATCAATAATCCAAGTTAGCCGTGTTTTGGAAGAAGAAAATGTTTTTTGAAAACTACATGGTATTTGTTTCTATATAACGCTGGTTGGTAGGGCTGCTACCTTGGTAATAGATTAACAAATCGGACAGATGTTTTTCTTGATGGGTGTTCGATATAATATAAGGATTAGTGCATGTCTTGTCGTTGACTACGCCCATATAGTGCCCAGTGAGGTGGTGTAGTTCCCTCCGCTTCGCGGCGGGAACTGCACCACCTCACTGGGCACTATATGGGCGTAGTCAACTCCAAGCCATGCACTATTCCTTAAATATATCATATTAAATTAAAACTAAAATATTGTCTGGTTGGATTTTTACTGTTTACCAGGGCACTATGTTTTATAAATTTTGCTGCTAGAAAATTGGAAAGAGGCTTACCAAAACGTTGTCGTGCCTATACTTTAACGGTATCTGTGTTCTCGTTTTGTAGAGTTAAAATTTTTCTGTTATTAATGCTTCGTCCACATGCTATTTTATATATTCCGAGAAGTAAATCTCTCCAACCCATTGTTTTTTCACAGTCATTATATGTTGGACAGTTTTCCATTATTTTACATCACTGTATATATCTTTCTTCAATTGCTACGCTAACTTAGAGCTGCAGGTTTTTAAATTTTTTGTTCGGTTTCGGTTTTGGTTTTTCAGGTGGAGTAAAACCTCGGTTCGGTTCGGTTTTCGGTTTGTTCATGAGGCCAAGTAAAATTCAATAGCAATGAAATTGAGTGAAACTCAATGAATGCCCGAAATAAGCTATAATACATGAAGAATCAGGAAGGCCAATATAATAATTACCTAAACATACAGAACTTTTATTGTGCTTGGCCATTTTTCGGGGTCTGACACCTACACGCAACTTGAGGAAAGCTGCAAACACAACTAAACTGAACTGTCGGAAATTCACAGAATGTAGCCTTCCCAGAGTAGTGAGAGTACCCAGACACTGCCATTGGCAGTGTCTGGGTATTCTCACTACACTGGGATAGCTACATTCTGTGAATTTCTGCTGCAAGAGAGTATTTAATAAAAAACGAAAAACCTTAGATTACGGGATGTCGACGGTTTCGGTTTCGGTTTTTAAAAAAAACTAAAAACCTCGGTTCGGTTTCGGTTAACCTACAGCTCTACTCTAACTCGGATTCCAATTTTTAAAAATTTTTCTAATATGACAGATTTTGCTTTTTTACACCCTCATCATCAATTACTGTGGGTTAGTGTATGCGTTTGGATGCCAATCTTATCGCTGATTTTAATTTGTCACATGACTGAACGTCGTAAAGAATATATTTGAATTCAATATCAGATATTTTTTGGTCCATCAATGCTTTACTGGTAAGTCTTATAATGCTATTCAGCTTGTCATTGGCAAGAGTACAACTTTCATTATGTTCCTTTGCTTTAACACCTAGACGGAGACTAACGAACCGCCCTGCAATTAAAAGTAGACTTGCTCCAATAGCTGCACTCTTAAGGCCAACAATCAATGGTAATAGAGTAATGCCAGTAAACTTAACCCTTAAGCCCCCATATAGCCCCAAACCGCCACTTTTATATTGCACTGAAGCAGGTGCTCCCTTGTGTAATCTTTTTTATTACTCTTGTGTGTAGACTGAATTTTCCCTGGCAGTGGTTCTACATCACTGCTGGCTGCCTGTATAGGCAGCCAGCAGTGATGTAGAACCACTGCCAAGTCATCAATAACTATGTAAGCAGAAAAAGGCCATAAATACTTTAAAATTAATCTGAGGACTTAAGGGTTAATCCAGTACTACCAGGCGTAAAGGAAAGCCCCGCCAATCCTGTATCTATGAAATCAACAATGTTCAAAAACCTCTATGATAATTTTTATAAAGATTTTTTCGCTGAGATTTTTCATGTTCTTAGTATTTACTAAGGTCCTCAATCTTTTTCAAATGGAAATCATATTCTAGCTCTGGATATAGTGGTGCTGTCGCTTCTTTGTGCATGTTATAATCATATAAATATTTTTTTTATTTAATAGAAATTGTGTATGTTGTTATTCCCATACCTAAAATAATCCAAAGTATTTCTCTATCTTTTTGATCTTCACTCGTTTTATAAAAATCAGATTAGTTGGGCTATTTCTGTAATGGAGAAACGGGTTTACCCAAAACATGTTCATATTCAACCATTGCCTCTTCCACATTACTAAATGTTCTAACAGCAGGTCCTTGTCATCGTAATTCTTCATTTATCCAATCAAGTCTTTCTGTACGATAGTGCGCCCATTGATCCCGGGCAGTCCGTAATTGTTCTATCGCCTTATCATGTCTCTCATGTTCTTCTTCTGCAGAGGATGGCCGCTGTTTCGAAAATAAAAAGCTTGAATCAGAAAATGCAAAAGCATTAGAGCACCACCTAAAACTCATTGCAATCCAAGCCATTTTTTAATTTATTATTACCACTTTTGCGGGCGTTCCTAGCACATTAACGATGTTTTGTCGGGCGTTGAAACCTCGTAATGCTCAACAAGTACAAGTCATGTGACGTGTTGGGCCTTTATTGACTATAACAGCCCAACACGTCAATAACAGCCCGACACGTCTAAATATAGAGAATGACGTCACATATCTCAGCCGATCAACAATATTTTTCCCAGATTTCCATTTGGATCGAAATTCAATTCGGATTTTTTTAATTTGTAAACACAGTTAACACATTTGTTTCACGTGTTTCCCTTTGTGTCACGGATAGATAATGTATCAAATATAGGAAGCGATTCACGCAAGGCAAGTGATGACATCTTTGATAAATAAACTCCTTGCCTAATGTTCGCATTTCGAAGATATATTTCATTATCTAACTTCACAAATTTCGTCGTAGACTGATCAGACGATAGTCATGTTACCCGGTTTGTTTGTCAACAAATCAAACGATAGTGTCGCTGTTTTTTTTAATTCTAAAACGTCAAACTTCATTTATTTATCTTATTTCTCATATAATTTAATTGTAATGTCCCCGATGTACGAAAGTGGCAATAATAGAAATAATATGACTTTGTCGGGCATTACAGTGTATCAACGGCTCAACAGAAATGGTTAACAGCCCTTGAGCTTATTAGCGGCCCACGACTTCGTCGCGGGCCGCTAATAAACTTTTGGGCTGTTAACCATTTCTGTTCAGCCGTTAATACACTGTAAAGCCCTTCAAAATCATGTTATTGTTATATTATATTATTAGGAATAATTGCTTGTTTAATTAATAATTTTTTTGTGGCCAAGGCCAATCCAGTATCCAATATTACCATCCCAGTGTCAATAGGGTTTGTGTCTATTTTTGGTGATGACCCCGTCAAAAGCATACGCTATTGCAAGACCGCCAATTATTGCACTATGATAGGCTAAATTTGCTAACTGTTTTCCATCTGGTGTCGACATTATATCATATAAAATATATCGGTTTCTTTTTTTTATTTAATTGATTGTCTGGTGGAGGTTCCTCTTGTTCAGGTTTCTCTGGCTCTTTCGAGAAAAAACACCAACATGTAATACCTACAGTTATAACAAACCCTTTATTACATTCCTCAGTTCGTTTTGCATTGAATTTAATGTTGATTAAAAAGTGGTAAAAGTGGTCACAAGTGAATTATGTCACTTCAATAGTAACTTTGGAACGACTGACGTATATAAGCCACGCCCCCACATCAGTTAATTAAAATGAATTTTCCTTCTGAACAGTCTCAACACACTGCATTTTAGAATCGCTTCCAATATATTCACGTATAGCCGCCCATTGATAAAACATACGCATACCAGAACTGCACAACTGATTTGGCAAACCGTCAATTGTAATTTCAACCTTCTCGATTTTGGGATTATAAAAGTTTCCTGGTCATGGACTTTGAGGTCTATATGATTCTTTAAAAAGTATCAGAACCCCTTTCATGCTCCTAGCAGGCTTGTTAATTTGTATGTTCCACATGGAATCTTTCTTGTTGATAGGAAGTACTCCACGGCGGTGTATCTGTTCAAAGAGTATCACAGAACGAGCATATCTTTGTCTCACTTATCTCGTGAGATCTTAGTTATAACTTTTTCAAATTCTAAGGAAATTCCAGATAACTTCTATGTTGAATCAGCTGCAGCGGCTTCCGCTGTCTCCATAATATGGTTTGCCCGACTGAAGGTCAATTCAAAGCAAAGTCTGTCACCTAATGTCGATGGACGGAAAATATTTTGGACAATTAATTCAAAATCTAATGCTATGCAGAATCGATTACCAAACGCTTTAGCCACATCAGTGTCTCCTACTGCTTGGGCTTTGTCGCCAGCATTAATTCGCAATTTCACCCATCTATTCCTGAGACTGTCTGGCCCTCCAATGTAACTTTGATTTTATTAACAATCGTCCGGCCCACATTAATAACGAGCGTGCGGTTCGGGTATTTACTTGTAAGTTCAATAGGAAAACCTACTCGTACAGGCGCAATAACATCATTCTGTGAGACTTCGGAGAAAACGACACGCACGATGTCTCCAGGGTCAGCTGTATGTGTGTGTTTGTGATAACGACTTTTGCACGATCTCCTTTAACCCTTTACCCAACGCAGACGATATCAAAATTTATTATTTTAAATATCATTTTTTTAAATTTTTCAAAAAATGTCAACACAACCATACCATGTGACCCCTCGTTGGAACGAGCTCGACGCGCACGAGTGTTTTACAATATAGTCCCTCGCCTCGAATGAATTATTTCACGTAACCAGTCCAGTCAAGCGATTACTCTATTTATTACTTTTCATTATTAACGATTATTATATTATTATTTTTTTATATTATTTAACCCTTTACCTAACGTAACGGGGAAAAACGGACAGCGCTGTTCTCAAAACTCGCCAATTAATTTTCATTATTTTTTCTTTTTTTTTGTCTCTGCAAAAACCGGCAAGCATGATTCACAAAAATCGCCAATTAATTTTTATTTTTTTTTCATTTTTTGTCTCAAAAACATAGGTTATGACCCCTATTTGGAACGAGCTCGTCGAGGGGGTCATAACCTATGTTTTTGAGACAAAAAATGAAGATAATAGTTATTCAAGAATTTGTTTTGGAAGTCTCGTCTGCTTTTCATGTTAGGTAAAGGGTTAAAAAAAACCCCAAAAAACAATGAAGTCCCCATTACACCCACGGCAAAGCGTCTTCGTTTGCGCGCACGGATACATGACCCAATTGTTGATTGCATAATTCACTTGTGAAGTTATCGTTTATAATCAATACCGGAAATCCCAGTAAATCACACTGTGGAAAGTAATAAATTGTAAGTATACAGTTTGAGTTGCCACGAATCATATGCACATCATCAACATATTCATCATCCCCAAAACTTGTTTTCATTAAAAATGTCTTTTGATGAAATTGTCTCCCTTGAGATTACCAGGCTTGTAAAGCAAATCCAGTTAGAAAGTTAGCATAACTGGGTGTGAAGGACACTTGCAGTTCGTCGATGACCAACCAACAATGGGGAGTGAAATGGGAAATCCAATTAAAGCAATTATTTTTAATCAAACGAACACATTTCAAAAATGAAACAGAGATCCCTTTAATAAATAAATATAATTTAAATCGCAGACGAAAATATTGAATTGGATACCAGTGATGATATACTATTAGATGGTGATGACGATATGGAAACATCTTTTACAAGAACAGTTGATGAAGGAATACCAGATGTTCCTGGTATCACATTATTTGATGGAAATATTGAAGTGGAAACCAGGACGGCTGAAATGAATCATTTCTATGATTATAATCAGGAAAAGACTGGACTTGTTCCCAATATTAGAGACCCCAGGCATTTTGAGATGAAAGATGGAAAATTATATGTTAAATTAGAAGGACGTGATTAAGAATTGAATGCAATTTTTATAATCATTATTGGAGTATGAACGTGTGGGAATGGGTACAAATTATGTATGAATCCCCTTGTACCCATTCCTACACACGTTCATACTCCAATAAAGATTATAAAAAATGCATATATAATGTATAATATATTTCAAATGGCAGACGAAAATATTGAATTGGATACCAGCGATGATAAACTATAAGATGATGGTGATGATATGAAAATCCCGAAGGGATTCATACAATTTGTACCCATTCCTACACACGTTCATACTGCAATAAAGATTATAAAAATTGCATTCAATTCTTATAATTACATTCCGTAACCGTTAAACTACTTGTTACCAAACAACAAAGCAGAAAGACGAAATAAAACACGTACGAACGAACGAGGCGAAAAACCACCCTCACAAAAAAGACAAAGCGCACAACCTTGAGTTGAACGCCGGTTTTCGGCATTGACCCAAAATTTGTCAAATTGCCGTCTTTCGCAACGAAACTTGGAATGTTCAAAACAATTTATTTAACATATCAGTAAACTATAATCACTGATCACTGCGAGAGGCGCTAAAAGTTATAAACCCGCCCAAACACCGCCCGAATTACATTCTGTCAACTGCGCTCTACCGTAAATGCGGGTCAAAGTTCGGCCAAATGTATTCATTGGAAAATGAATTATATTTGGTCATGACGTTTTCATCCAGCTGACCAATGGGAATAACTACATCAACAATGTAATTATTTCAGTTTGTCTGTTTTGGAGAACAGGCAATTTTCTTGCAATCTCGACAATCGAACGGACGTCGGGGGCACAAAGTAAGAGAACTGATCTTGGGCTTGTAGATTATGTAAGTAGCAAGAAGAAGAAGACCACCCCAAAGACTGTAGAAATTCCTCATGTAACAGTAAGGGCAAGCGATAGTGGCCTTACAGACGCAGCACAGTCAGCAGAAACTGCAGTAAAAGAAACTGTAAGTACCATTGACATGACTGTCGTTCCCAACTGGCGTAGAGCCTCTGGTATCCGTGAAGAACGACTACGTGAGATATATGGCTTGGAAAAATCTTTGGAGACTATACAGGGAAACTAAACACTCAATGTTGCAGAATTTAATAAGATAGATAAGCATATTTATTTTCAAAAGCAAAAACTCGCCGAAGCATTAAACGATCAACAGCGAAATGAAATCAGAAAATGAATAAGTGATTTAGAAACAGAACGCGATGGTCGATTGGAAATTATCGCAGATACAAAACAAAAAACTAAGATCCCAAATTAAGATAATTCGTGAAACAATAAGAAGAATACATGACTCAGATACTACACGAGCGAATTAAAACGTTGATTAGAGGACAGGGCATCATAATTGTAAGTATACTGACTGCTTTGGGTATAACAATTAGCACGCTTGCATTGGCTACCCCTGCTGTGCCATCTGGTCCGGGCGGCGTAAAGAATGGGTTAAGCAGCAACTCAAACATTTAGCAAATTTGTTAGTTAAACTTGCTGGGAAGGCTGCATCAGCAATTCCAGGCATCATTGGATCTGTCGTTTCGTAGCTTTTGAAAACAGCAGCTGTGGCAGTAGGCTGGCTTGCACAAATTTTATGGGCCCTGGTTGTATTCATCGGTGAGTTAATATTTGTTAAACTAAAATCTTTATAATTATATAAGATGGCTTTCAGATTTAATGCAGGTGCGAGATATAAATCCGGTGGTTATTACAAATTTAAAATAATAAATAATATTGATAAAATTCACGAATGTGTAAAAGCTGATAGCTTTGAGTCTGAACACTTAGACATATTTCCCAAATGTAAACATGCTGATATCAATTCTGCAGCTGTAGTGGACCACTGGCGAATTAAACCAATGCGATTTTGTCATAGTGATCACGTCTCGTCTCTTCTTGGACACTGTTGCTTATATTTGTTATAATTACATTGTTAATGTAGTTATACGTTTTGGGTTCAAATACTCAATTCCCACTGGTCAGCTGGATGAAAAGGTCATGACCAAATGTAATTCATTTTCCAATGAATACATTTGGTTGAACTTTGACCCGCATTTACGGTAGAGCGCAGTTGACAGAATCTAATTCGGGCGGTGTTTGGGCGGGTTTTTAACTTTTAGCGCCTGTCGCGGTGATCAACTCTGCTGCTGTTTCTTTGGTGACATTTCCCAACTGTGGCATAAAGCCAAAAATTAAAAATCAGAGTTGTGCGCTTTGAATTTTGTGTGAGGGTGGTTTTTCGCCTCGTTCGTTCGTACATGTTTTATTTCGTCTTTCTGCTTTGTTGTTGTGTAAAAAGTAGTTTAAACCGTTACGGAATGTAATCATAAGAATTGAATGCAATTTTTATAATCTTTATTGGAGTATGAACGTGTGGGAATGGGTACAAGAATAAGGTACAAATTATGTATGAATCCCGAAGGGATTCATACAATTGTACCCATTCCCACACGTTCATACTCCAATAAAGATTATAAAAATTGCATTCAATTCTTAAGTGAATAATGTTAGACTGTGATGGTTCTGAAAGTGGCATTTTGGGAGAAATGTACCGAGAATTTATTTTATTTAAGGGGAAGGCCCTGTAGGGAAAGGTAGCCCAAGGATATTTGGAATCTCTCCTAGAATATTATAATCCCTGATGGGTACGGGTGTGGGATGGGGAAATCTCACCCGAGGGCAAGATATTTGGGCCAGACACGAGGCTTGCCGAGTGTCTGGACCAAATATCTTGTCCCGAGGGTGAGATTTTCCCATCCCACACCCGTACCCATCAGAGATTATTTTTCTTCCCCACCACACAGCGGTTACGTTAGCAGAGGCAATCGGCGGTCACGTACTGATATAATCAACTCATTTGGTATTCGTCGTTTTGAAAAACTAATGACACCATCGGAAAGAGCATGCAAAAGTTATGTATATACCAAAGGTATATACCACGAAATCGATTAGGAACGGTGGCAGCTTGAGGGTTGAAGAGTTTTAGAGCATCAAAATTTGATCCCACTGCATTCTGATGACGTCAATATGAATTAGTTGGTAGCAAAAAAAGTGATACGATATGCATAACGTCATAATAACATTATAAATGTATAACGTCACGTGGGTGGGGTGGGATACATCTGTTTCTCCCTGCTATCTCACCCGGGACACACGTTTGTTACACATGCAGTGGGGGGAGAAAAGGATATCTGATCAAGGAATTTCCACAAAAGAACAAGTCAACTGCCCACGTGTAGCTGAAAAACTGTTTACCTTCCTTGACAACGGCGGTTCTCGTGGAAAACCGTATCCAAGTGTATATCTGTGACCCTGTGAAAATGAAATGTATCATAAAAAATTGTTAACTACTTGTTTTACATTTAGGATGAGTTGATGTGCTAGTGTGCCACAACAGTAAAATGGGGAGTCACGAATGTGAAGAGAGCATGTTTCTCTAAAACCAAAAATGTATTCAATCCTTGAAGAGAAAAATATAAATAAAGCAAAGGGTGTAAAGAAATATGTTGTTAAAAAATATATAAAACATGAAAATTATAAAGATGCTCTTTTCAATATAACATTGTTCCGACATGAGATGAAAATGCTGAGAAGTGAAAAACATGAGATTTATGGAGCAAAAGTAAACAGAGTATCACTATCACCGTTTGACTCAAAGAGATGGATTTTACCAGATGGAATTAACACTCTAGCTTACGGACACAGAAATTTTCCTTGAATGTAAAATAAGGGCGTACATAATATGATGAAATGGGCAAAAGGTGGTGCGCTAGAAACCCCCTTTCCCTTTCATTATGTTTTATAATTATTTCCAATATTTCTCTCCGAAACACAACTATTGGCTTTTCGTTGGAATTTGATCGTCCAGCTTATTCATGAGAGGGATCATCGACTATGTTTGTTTTAGAAATAAACAAACAAATGTACTTTTTTCGAGAAATTGTTTACATCTATAATCTTTTAGTCGTTTTACATAAAGAGACAAATATACATGATCTTATTGACAAATCTATCATACATTATTTGTGTTTTGTATTGATAGCCGGGAGAATCTCTCATGCTTAGGATTTTAATAGAGAAACTTTGCATTTTTCCATTACGTCAAAGTAAGCGCACAGTGACAGGCTTTTAAGTTTCTACTGTAGCATGAAATATTTTAAAAGCAGGCGTCACACTTCCAGGTCCAATACCCGTGAGATGGTAAGTTGGGTAAGTTTCTTTCTGTATACAGTCGTGCATCTTCAGATTCCCAGTGCTGACACTATGAATTTGTGTTACGTTTTTCTCTCCAAGGACTAATACAAAATATTGTACAAGTGTATTTTCCAGCATTGTATTTTCTGGTTATGACAACAAATAGCGTAACTAAATCATCAATATTTTGAAATAATTTAATCATTTGGCCCGCCTCTGCGTTTGATTAGTTGAAAGCATCCAGCGTGAAAGTCGTCAAAATCGTATAAACCAAATCACGTAATGATTTGGAATGTCTACACGTTCGCACATCCGATCCAACTTTAAAGACTCTGGAAGCCCCGCTCACTCAATCCAATTGTCACCGTGAGGGCATGACGGCAGACTGATAGATGGATAACAAGCTTGTAAACAAAGATCAATCATCGATTTTTCATCGCCTCCAGTCAGCGAGAATATAATGATAATTTCTCGGGAACAATTGAATTTAATAAAATATACCGAAGTGGAAGACGAATAAAAGATCATACATCCAAACATGATTTTGGGGGAACGTAAAAAAAATGTTTGTCGTCTGCGATCGAAAATCAAAACAACCAACAATTTGACAATGATTGACGTGACCTGTTTGTGGCACACTTTCCTGAGTTTGACTGTTGTCTTTTGCGAAGATTAAAAGTGTTTCGTTCACGTACACACAGTTTTTATATTTTAATATTACAGCCGGATTAAATTATAAGAAATAACTGTTGTTTTCCTTCGGTTTATGCGATATAAACCGAACATTTTCAGCACGAGCTTAATCATAACTCGCGTAACTCGCTACGCGAGTTATGAAGCTTGTGCTGGAAAATTTCGGTCTATATCGCATAAACCGAAGGAAAACAACAGTTATTTCTTAAACGCGTGGTAAATTAACATTCTAATATGTCAATTTAGTAATGTTATGTTCAGGGGGTATGAATGACATTTTTGGTAAATATAACTGTAAATGTTTTATACTGTTGCCTCCACATTGTTTATCTGGTGCGTGTCGCCATTGTCACAGAAAGATCTGCTCTGGCTCATATCCTTTGAAGCTCCTTCACAGAGAAATGACTTGAAGATTTCAATAAAGTTTCTTCGCATTTTAATGATTTACAGAAATGTTATTACCAGTTTATGATTGTCTTTGATTTCGTAAGTGATCGGTTGTTGAAACAAAAATCAGCGAGCTCTATGATATGAAACTGAGTGCAAGTAAAGCAGCTTTCGCTTGCATGGCCTAACTACTACCATCCTGCAGAATGACAAAACGATAAATAATAAATGAAATTATGCATACATACACAGAAAGACACATGCGTGTGAATGGGTTAATCAATATGGCACGAGTGCCTGGGCGAAAGGATAGAACGAGAGGCTGTAGGCCTTGAGTTTTATCCTTCCGCGATGGCACAAGTGCCATATTGATTAACCCATTCACACGAGTGTGTCGTCCTGTGTTTATTACACGCCTTCATGTCTATAAAAAAAACCTATTATTAGAAGGACAGTCAGCAATTCACTTGACGACTATCAACAAAAAGAACTCATTTTATCGCCAACCAAATTTGCGAGGGGAACCCGTGTTACTATTTCCTCCCCTGAGTTCCAATGTGTTCTATGTGCCTACTGGCACATAGAACACATTGGAACTCAGGGGACGATTTTTATCTATCGCTAGCGATTCAAATTGTAATTGCGTTGCACGATTTGTAGAAGATTCCAGTGAAATGTCCATTCTATTTAAAATATGTGCGGATTTTAGATTTTCATTTTCATGGTTTAGTGTTGTTGTAGATGGGGACTTCAGAGAACAGGCGTGTAATAACATTATGAACTACATGAAATAATATATATTATCATATGACTCGTACGTTTTGTTCACTTTAAAACATTTGATATTTTGTTTTCATATTAATCAGTGATAAATAAAGCCTTCCGTCAATCTCATTGGTCAATTTCAAAACTAGACAATTTGATTGCATGAACAAAATACAACTGGGCCTCATTTTCATAATTTGCATAATTAGAGTTGGGCGCTTTCTTTGGTCAATTTCAAAAACTGGACAATTTGATTGGCTAAACAAAATACAACTGAGTGACATTTGCATAATTTCAGTAGGGAGAATTTATGTTATCTGTCCTATTTAGGGTGGGTTATATTGTATTAATCTTGTACCTACAAGAAAAACGCCATTCATTTTTTTTATATTTTCACTTTTTGCTTCCAAAACATAGATTATGATCCCTTATTGGAACGAGCTCGTTCCAATGAGGGGTCATTACCTATGTTTTGAGAGCAAAAAATTAAAATTTTTAGTTATTCGGGGATGTTTTTTTCCAAGTGCCGTCTGCAACTCAAGTTAGGTGATGGGTTAAAAAGTCATAAATAGAATATAAAATGAGTGTTTTTCTCATATAATATTTATGAAACTCGTCCAAATTTTCCGTTTGGGCTCACCAGAGGCTCGCCAAAACGGAAAATTCTTAAACTCGTTTCATAAATTTTATATGAGAAAAACACTCATTCCATATCCTTTATTTATTTCGTCTAGTTAATATGATGTAAAGTAGCATCCATTTGAAGCAGTCTAGAAGGTCAAAATGGTCAACATACGGAAGTGATGATAGAACGTTTGTAAAACATTGCCAGAGTAATACCACTAATTTAATATCGTTTAATGAAGACACTTTCATAAAAGTAGAGACATCCTCCAAAGAAAGACTGAAACTTTCAGATCCTAAGCGTAAACAGGAAGAAATATTAAACAAAATATCCAGTGAACTTAGGATTGACATACACGAAAGTCACGCAAGATGTTATCGGCTTTTTACGAACATTTCAAAAGAACCAAAGTGTGGTCTTCTTTCGAAATGTAAACCTAAGTACTTTAAAGAAAAGAGGGTCTTCAGCCGAACCATCGCTCAAAACAGTCTTATCTCAGACAGGTGAGTGTTTGTTCAGCAAAAAGACTATTTAAAAACGAAAGGTGTGAAACAACATCAAACAAATAATGTAGCTGAGCTTGTTTAGTCAATTAACCCTTTACCCAACGTAACGACCAAAATCGGCCAGCGCTATTCTCAAAAATCGCCAATTCATTTTACTTTTTTTTCTCATTTTTTGTCACGAAAACATAGTTTATGACCCCTCGTTGGAACGAGCTCGTTCCAATGAGGGATCATTACCTATGTTCTTGAGACACAAAATGAAAAAAAAATAGTTATTCAAGAATTTTTGTTTGAATGTGTCGTCTGCTTTTCATGTCAGATAAAGGGTTAAGGTTGCTGCTAAAAAAGAAAATAATGAAGAGATTTTGTGGACAGTTCTGAAACAAGACTAAGTTACGCGAGTTACACATCATCATCCTCACCGACAAGGCACGGAAATAACTCGCGAACGATCGTTTAGGTTTAGTGGAGTCACTTCAGTTGTAAAATAAGGAATCGAACTACAGGTTACAACAAAATAGTATACAATCAATCATTACATTTAGCTCATAACGACTGAAAGAGTTCAGCATGTAGAAAACCCCCCATAATGAGTCTTTAAGTACATTTGTGAACATACTGAAGATTACATATCGGTTGGGGAGAATACCGAAAGGTTAGCAATACTTCGTTAGAAGTATTTAATTACCTCCCAGATAAATACTTCATTGTATAATGGAAATTACAAAACGTACAAACAAATGGACAATTGTGTCAGAAGAATTATTATTATTTCAAAAACTTTTCTGTGCCACATATGTTAAGAGAGAGTCAGGCTATTGAAACGGACCTTGAAATGGCAACATCAGAGGAACAACGTTTTCACGAAGCTTCAATGATCCTGGGGAGACATATGCTTGCTGACAAGAACCAAGAAGGCTGGAGCCAAGGTACCCAATAGTTGTAGTACTAGAGCAGACGCGTACGCGAGGGGGGGGGGGGGGGGGGGTGTGCAACGAGTGCGAACGCACCTGTCTACAAAACTGGAGTTCCACTTGAACGACATTCTCTCCCATTTGTGATTCGAAAAGTGTGATCAAGCGGGACGAAACATCGTACTCTCTGTGGCTTAGTAAGTTGTTTTAAAACATAAATGTTCTAGTTTCCGAAAAGTTTCCGCGAAACACCAAAACAACTAGGCGTTTCACAGAAACTTGTGGCATGGTCCTGGTGTTACAGGCCCTATGTGTGACACCTGACTCATCGCTGTTTAGTTTTTGCCAGAATCGCGTTTTAACAGAATATACATATATAGCTATAACATACATGTCTGGAAAATAAAATATGCTATCAAGTTTATCGATTTATTTGTATGCAATGTTTTACATACAACAGTGCAAAACTGCTTAGAATTTGGGTCTTAAATTCCATATAATTTCCCAGATACTACCGCAGAGCTCAATTTGATTCTGTATTTTCAACATGTATAGTTTCTATCGATCGCAGGTCGCAAATTCCCGCACATCCCTAAAAAACTCCCTGGCCATGCGCTAGTCGAGTACCAGTTTTTGGCCCGTACCCGTATATATCACATGAAACGTCGTTAATTTCGACGTAACAACCCATGTCTTATTTCCTGATTATCAACTAGTATCTAATCGACGCGTGGTCCCATAGCAGCAGCAGCATTGTATTCTTGTGCACAGTTCACATGACGTCAATTACGGCAACAGGTGTAAGTAAAGCGTATTCATGACGTCATGGTGTGAAGCGTCTGAGCCAACGAACTGATTGTCGGTTGTTTTGGGAGAATTTACCGACAATGAATAAAATAAAAAGTGCAAAAAACATTCGAAAATTCATGTGATATACAGAATCTTTAACTCGTGATGTTTGGATATAAGATTTTTTGAAATTCGTTTGATGAATTTGATTCACAACTCGCCTAAAGGCTCGTTGTGAATCAAATTCATCAAACTCGTTTCAAAAAATCTTATATCCAAACATCACTCGTTTGAGATCCTCTGTTTTATATAATTTCAAACACTCATACATGTTACTTTCAAAAAAGGACAGCACTCATGAGTATTTTACGAGTACTTTATGAGTACTATTTATGAACATTTTAAAGTTATACAGATGTCTTAGATCTATTTACCCGGCTTTAACTTAAGCCTTTTTATCTCACTGATACATTTTAACAGTAATAATTGTTTTCATCAGAAGATCGAGTGGTGTGCGTGATGAGTCTAGTTTTGCTGGGCGGTTAGTGTCGAAGTCAAATCTCTTGGCGTCTGTTCGAACCTCACTATGCCAGTTACTGATAATTGTTTGGCTAGTTTATTTTATCTTCTTTGTTTCATCCGATTAGAATTTAAACATTTTTCAGAATAATTCACTCAATAATATAACATCAGGTGGAAAAGAATGGAAAATTATCTAAATGATCTCTCATTAGTGATAAGTAGTGCAGTTCAAATCTCTACAAATGTCCAGGCCTTCGTCACCATCGTGGTCCGTTTTTTTGGCAGTGAAAAGCTGAACATTGTCATCTCTGCAAATCGCGAGAGTCGCATGTAAAACAGATAGATTTGCGTCTTCAGTTTCACAAAAGATATGTTACACAGTAAAATGGCACACCACAGTCTCCGTGGATTGGTAGCAATCCACGCATGGACAGTGATGTCCTCGCATGAGTTTACCGGGTAATAAAAATCATCAGCAAATGTTTAATTGTTGAAACACCTGGTTGTCCTTTCCACGGCGGCCGTACGTAAGTGGGCCATGTCAAAACATGCTTTATTGTCCATGACTGTCAGCCATCTTGCAGGGACCGCCGAACATTATTCTCAATCGGTTCGGCCATGTTCGAGAACACCGCGGCACGACAGAATTGGAAACACCACTAGCGGCTAATCGAGAGATTGACCCACTGATCTCTATACAACTTGATTGCTAGAACGTCCAGTGGTCGCAAACAGAAAAGTGTCTTCATCGCCGCCATCTTTAAATAAACGATGCTCAACATATAAAAAAAAATCTCGAAGGATTTCCAATTTCCCGACACCTCCCAATCTCTGGTGGATTTTTAAAGCATGTGCTCTGTTGTCTGCGAAAAACATGGCCAACAATCTTCATCATTCGATGTGACTTTTGAGGATATTATCTCCCCTTAATTTGCCGAAACTGTCCGTGAATTTAACAGTGAGAGAGATAGGAACTTGTTATAAAAAGCTGATTTAACCTATGTTAGCGTATTTATATCCTTGATGCCCTTATCACAAAGTAAACTACAGTTATTTTCCTGTAGAGTTGTGTAAAAAAGTGGTGGCTTGCTTATTTCATTTTTTTTCCCTGTGAGTTTGAACTTTTAACTATCATTCAAAATACAGTACGTGGCGAGTGTATTATCATTAAATCACCCGCAGAGTGGAGATTCCACTCGAACAATAATTGCAAATTTGTTGCAAAGCATAACCATCACAAGCAAAGTTCCAGCCAATGGACCTCCGGGTTAAACCCGGAGGTTCATTGGCTGAAACATTGCTTGTGTTTTTTGTCCATATGTACAGAATTTGAAAGTGATACTTTGGTGATAACTCCTCTCCGCGGGTGTTTTAGTTACAATCCACCCTCCACATACTGTAGAAACTCTTAAAAAGATTTAGAAAAACAGCGTTTTCAGACGTTTCTGATCATCTATAACTTCTTTCTTGTTCGTGTTATCGATAGTGCCATCATAATTGCTTGAAATTCAGACATTGTCCTTTCCGGTAATCTAAAAGTCTGTCGGTTGTGGTTTCCCATTTTTTTCCTCAGAAGAATAAGAACGCCCAAATTGCTATGAAAACACGTTCGCCAATCTTAAAATGAACTCAGACACCAGACGCTAGCAAAACAGTTGGTAGATGTGACAGATACTCTTACTTTTTCGATTATCGCTGAAATTTGCAGTTTCAATTAATTAATTAATTAGCATGCCAAAAACTCTAACTTTTTATTCTTGTCATTATTAAAAGGATACAAAAGGGATCTCTGTTTCATTTTTTGAAATGTGTTCGTTTGATTAAAAATAATTGCTTTAATTGGATTTCCCATTTCACTCCTCATTGCTGGTTGGTCATCGACGAACTGCAAGTGTCCTTCACACCCAGTTATGCTAACTTTCTAATTGCCTCACAAGCCTGTTAATCTCAAGGGATACAATTTCATCAAAAGACATTTTTAATGATAACAAGTTTTGGGGATGATGAATATGTTGATGATGTGCATATGTTTCGTGGCAACTCAAACTGTATACCTACAATTTATTACTTTCCAAAGTGTGATTTACTGGGGTTTCCGGGTTTGATTATAAACGATAACTTCAAAAGTGAATTATGCAATCAACAATTGTGTCATGTATCCGTGCGTGCAAACGAAGACGCTTTGCCGTGGGTGTAATGGGGACTTCGTTGTTTTTTGTTTTTTTAAGCCTTTATCTAATATGAAAAGCAGACGACACTTGCAAAAAAAATTCTTGAATAGCTATTATTTTCATTTTTTTGTCTCAAAAACATAGATTATGACCCCCCCCCCCCCTTTGGAGCGAGCTCGACGATCTCGTTCTAACGAAGGGTCATAACCTATGTTTTAGAAACTAAAATGAAAAAAATAATGAAAATTAATTGGCGAGTTTTGAGAATAGAGCTGATCGTTACGTTAGGTAAAGGGTTAAATAATATAATTGTCGTTAATAATGAAAAGTAGTAAACAGCGTAATCGTTTGACTGGGCTGTCACGTGAAATAATTCATTCGAGGCGAAGGACTATATTGTAAAACACTTGTGCGCATTCGCGCACTCGTGTCTGTACAACGTCCCTCACCCCTCATGAATTATTTCACGTAACCAGTCCAGTCAAGCGATTACTCTCTATATATTTTAATTATTATGTAACCATTTACCTAACGCAGATCGTTTTTTAATTTTTTTCGACAAATTTCAACAAAACCATATCATGTGACTCCACATTGGAACGAGATCGATGAGCTCGTTCCAACGAGGGGTCACATGATATGGTTTTGTTGAAATGTTTCGAAAAATAATATTTTTTCAGCTGCTGAATCTGAATATTACGCGGGCGGATGCAGGCGATTCGTTGGGTAAAGGGTTAACAAAAAAAAGCTTGTACGTCATCAAATGTTATGGACTGGAAGGAGTTACCGCCTTGACTTACTTGACGTCAACTTGGAGGGTGCGGCAGTTTGAGAGGCCACGTTTTTCGCCGTTCCAGCAATCCGATCGTATACTGTAACTGGGGCAGTTTAAGTGGCAACGTTTTTCGCCGTTCCGGTAATCTGATTGTATACTGTAATTACCACTGTACTCTAACTGTCGTTTGATATGAATATCATGTATTATCTTACAATCAACAAGTATTTTGTCTGTATTATTTATTATTTAATGGTGTTTAAGGTCGCATACTTATGCACAATGGCCAATCATGACCGTGACAGTTTTACGGGTGGAGGAAGCCGGAGTACCCGGAGAGAACCACCGAGCAACCGGAGCTCGACTAGGATACATGTTTTGAACATCCACATCAAGGTAATAATCTCAATTGAACGTATGCACATGTCACAAAAATAAAAGATTACTTACTTACTGCATAGAGATCAGTGCATGGATCTAGAATAGCTAAGAAAGCCTCATACAGTTTTAAAATCGACCACATTGGTAAAATGTGTCACTGAATCAAACGATGTTTGCCGGGTTCAGATTGAAACATCGATGTCAGCCTGAATTTTCAGCATCGTGTCCCTCTCAAAGTTAGGGCAGCGTCGTGTGCTATGTTCATACTTGAGAAACTCAGACCTTATCCCTGCCGGAACACAAGTACAAAATGGCCAATGCACTGTTTTTTTTCATATCTCACATGGACTGTGGAAATAGTCCTTTTATAAATTTAGCAAACTGTCGACCTTCCAAAGAATTCAGAATTTTACCGCTAAGATGATTTTGGACAGAAGCAAATTCTCAAGCACATCAGACGCCCCTCAAGAACTACACGTTGTTTTTCCTATATCAGAAATAATTGAATTTAAGATATTGTTACTGGTATACAAACGTTTGCATAATCTAGCATCCTCTTACTTGGCAGAACTGCTGCAATATACACCAAACCCTCATGCCTCTATTTCTAGTAACAAACAGCTACTGAAGGTACCTTTTCGCAGACATACATGGTACATTTGCCGATAGATCATTTGGCTGTACCGGGCCTTCTCTCTGGAATTTATTTATTTATTTGTGATTAAGGTCATATACTTATGCACAGTGGCTAATCATGACCGTGGCAGTTTTACGGACGGAGGAAGCCGGAGTACCCGGAGAGAACCACCGAGCAACGACGAGCAGCTGCCAGCTCCCCAACATCGTACCTCTGCTCTGCAACACAGGCAGGGTTAGATTGGTTGAAGACATGCGCACCATCGACGTGCAGTACGCCTTAGTACACGGTGTCATCGTGCCCCCGTGTGGACAACCAGGATTAAGTGCCTTGCCCAAGAACACAACGCGGGTGTCGGAATCGATCGCTTAGACGGTCACCCATCCGAGGATTAACCGAGCTCGACGTTGCTTAACTTCGGTGATCTGACGAGAACCGGTTACCACAACGCCACCGCGCCCCTTCTTTGCCTTGCAAGACACTTCACAAAATCCAAAAACCAAACTTAAAAAACACCTCTTCAAGAAAACCTTCAGCATAGGCTAACTAATATCATACTGGTTGAGAGTACACAGCACCATAGAATGTTTCTCATTTACTGAGAATGGGAACAGTTATAAGCACTATATTACAGGGGCGGCGGAACGATTTTCAAAGTGGGGAGGGGGGGGGGGGGCTGGATCGGGCGATGGATGGTCGTCGGTATGAAAATTTTATCAGCTTCGGTCGTCACGACCAAAGCTGATAAACAGACCTCACCTGTATGCTTTACCAGACGTTTACAGCAATATTATACTGTCTGTGGATTATCTTGTTTGGGGGGTGGATTTGGTACTTGTATGCCTGTTAGATTGGGATCTATTTCAGTCTACCGATTTATTAACTGACTGTATACATTTTAGCGTTTGCTGCCATTTACTGCAAAAAATGATCCGAAATCCATTGAAACTGAACCAGTACGAGAGAAACATAGCTGGCGAAACTATGAGGGAGGCTCTAGATCCACCCCTTGTGTCACCAGTCATTGGTTGTGTTAAAATATATGCATACAGAAAAACATGGCCCGGCAAAAAAGTGGAGGGGCTGAAGCACCCTGCCCGCCCCCCCTCGGTTCCGCCGCCCTTGTATCAAGAATTTATTCATTTATTATTATTATTAATGCCGTGGAATTGGCGTGTTTTACACTGTGCGCTATATATTTGGCACTGTCGGTAAAATGACGAATAGCAGTGGTCTAGCTGAGATTATTATCGAAGCTTGTATTTGTGCCATTTGGCCACTGGAAAGAGTGTTATCTTCAAAGCATTAGCATTGATCTTTCTGTGCGCGCATGCTTGTCGCGGAGGTGCTTGAACGGCGTTTTCTGCAAAGGTTGAACAGATACACTATTAGAGTGACATCATATCAGTAAAAGCAGAACATATGTTGCATGAATGCGATGAAGATTCATCAAAACACAATTAGCTTTAATACAAGACTGTCGAATTTAAAACACGCTTCAACCGGTACCATGAGTTCAAGTCAGAGATTCAAAACGGTTACAATCCGGCTCATTTCTGTTTGAAATATATAAACGTTACTCATATGAAACTGCCATTGATCAGAAATTCAAATAATCGAGGGCACATTAGAGTAGTAGTGTCGTTTTCACTTTGTACAGTACAGTCGCTGTGAACTGTGCCATGCTTTGTTTAATAAACAATCAAATTGGTGCGCTACTTGTACGCGGTTGCATTCTCGTGTGAAACGCTAACCCGCTCCAATTCCATTCGCATTGTATTGAAAAGGTATAGCTTCGTGTAATATTCCGATGACTTTGGGGGTACCCCAGACATCGAAGGGCAGTAGACGGTGACGGCCCGCAGTAATGGCCAACCGTAATTCGAGGCCATATAGGGGCGCTCTATGTTTCTCTGTCGATTCGAGCATCTTTTTTTCGGGTTTGGATCAAGTGATAGATAGAATATTCGACACGTTCCAGTTTATTAAGAATTTACTAAACTCGTTTAGTAAATTTGGTCTGGACCGAGCCGAGAACAAATTTATTGAACGGGCTCCAGTACATTACATTTCACTATAATCGGCGACTCGTGGGAGATCATGTATAAACCTCGCCATCGATATGATGTTTATATACTACTCAAAGTTTGCTAAGCATCAAATATTTGACATATCATTGCGAAATTTGCTTGTGACATATTTGCGATATTTTTTTGTGGATATCATTGACAAATCTATTGAGATGGTCCCCAGTGTTTACATTAGCTCTCTTGACAGGCAGACTTTTCGTTACAGTCATGGAAAGCATGTACCCCTTGATTTTCATGATGTTTTCGTACACTGTCTACATGTACATGGCATATGTAAGGTATTCAATCTTCATTTCAACACAAACCCTTGTGATTTAATGATTGAATATGGCAAATACAAATGTAAGAAGACATTTGTCTAAAGCAGAAATGTGGCGGACTGTAGGGATGGTGGAGCAAGGGGCTACCCATTGCCAGGTTGGTGAAGCACTTGGCGTACACCATACGGTCTTCATCAGAGGCTCGGCAAGATTTCAGCAGTATGGCACACCAGTAAGACGGCATGGTTGTGGCAGAGACAGGCCAATATCTGCAACTGAAGACCGGCTTTTGATCATTCAGGCCCGTAGGAACCGCTTTGCCACAGCAACCCAGCTTCGCAGTGACCTTCAGAATGCATCCGGGGTAAGTGTTTCGACGCAGACTATCCGGGCAAGGTTGCACGAAGGTGGTCTCTGATCGAGAAGACAATGTATTCGCATTCCGCTATCCCAGAACCACCTCCAGGCACGATATGAATGGGCCATGGAACACGTTGAATGGACCAGAGAAGATTGGCGACCTGTCCTTTTTACAGATGAGTCAAGGTACTGCCTAGACCACACAGATAGACGTTCTAGGGTATGGAGAAGACAGGAGAGCGATTCCATGCAGCCAACATTGCTGAGCATGACCGCTATGGTGGAGGGTCAATCATGGTCTGGGGTGGCATCATCTGGGATGAACGTACAGAGCCCTGTGTCCTCGGTACATTGACTGCACAACGGTATATTGACGAGATCCTGGATGTCCACGTCAGATTGTATGCAGGTGCAGTGGGTGATAGATTCATTCTGATGGGCGATAATGCCCGTCCTCATGTTGCCCATACTGTCGGGGAGTACCGACAGAGGGAGGTGATTGAGCGTATGGACTAGCCAGCAAGATCCCCTGGCCTCAATCCAATCGAACATGTCTGGAATGAGTTGCAGCTTGCAATTTCAGCCCGTCCAATCCAGCCAAGAAGTGTCCAGGAGCTTGGTGCCATGATGGTCCAAGAATGGAACAACATCCCACAAAGGACCACCAGGAACCTGATTGGGAGCATGAAAAGGTGTTGTCAAGCTGTAATTAACAGTAATGGGTCTCATACTCGATATTGAAGCCATACCGGTTCTCCGTCAACTTTTTGGCAAATTGATAAATTTCCTCTTTTACCAATAATATCCATTTTCCATTGTTATAATAATAAATAATAATAATAGTTTAAGGCCGAAAATCCTCATAGAGCTCTTGGGCTTAACACACAAAAAACTTTATATATATATATCACTCTGCATTTCCTATTTACTGACTGTCTCCAATCGGATGAATCACAATCAGCGGTCTTCATCGTAAGTTACATACCCGCTAGAACAAATGTGATTTGAGAGCTGATCGGAAAGATGGGAGACTCTGGGATGCTTTCAGCCCAGTCGGAAGCAGGTTCCAAAGGAATGGAGCAGCCACCGAAAAGGCCCGATCGCCAGCTGTTGTGAGGTCACCTGGTGCATGGACAAGATTGTGTGACATTTTCGAACGTAGTGATCTACCGGGTTCGTAACGTGAAACAAAAGTTGACAGATACGGTGGGGCCTCGTCATTTAAGCATTTCCAAGTTAATACGAGAATTTTGAATTCGATGCGTTCCCTCGGAGGCAGCCAGTGCAGATTTTTAAGAATAGGTGTAATGTGGCAGGAACGTTTGGTCATAGTAATTACACGTGCTGAACATTTTTGTATTGTGGCAATTTTGTCAATGATGCACTGTTTACAACCAAATAAGAGAGAGTTGCAATAGTCTATGCGACTTGTAATGAAGGCATGGACAAGTTGTTTAGCTGTTGCCCCATCAACCACGCCCCGCACCCTGCTGATTATTTTTTCCATAAAATATCCGAGGTTGCGTACCGTGATCGATCGTGAGACAGTACCGCCTTCAATGTTGAGATTGGGCCTTGAGCATTTAGATAACTGATGGCCAATGTATATGATTTCAGTTTTATCAGCATTCAGTTTTAAGACATTTTCTGCCATCCAAGATCTAATATCAGCTACACAGTTTTCAAGTTTTTCTTTGGCCATTGTATCGGACAGTGGTGTAAAGTGTATGTACAGCTGTGTATCATCCGCGTAGCAATGGAATGACAGGCCATGTCTGCGGATGATATCGCCAAGGGGCAGAACATAAATGACATATAACAAAGCTCCAAGCACTGACCCCTGGGGGACACCAAACTTCAAATGAGCGTGTTTTGAGTTTGAGCCTGTGACAGTTACCCGCTGTGGTCGATCCGTCAGGTACGATCGAAACCACTCCAGGGCAGTACTAACAATACCAAGCCGGGAAGCAAGTCTATTAAGACGTACGCCGTGGTCGATAGTGTCAAACGCCGCACTGAGATCGAGCAATACCAGACAGGAAACTTGCCGTTTATCCATGGAGAGGAGAATGTCGTTCTGCACTCGTAAAAGGGCGGTTTCAGTACTGCAGACCGACCTGTATGCTGACTGAAACTCCTCTGCAAGATTGCAGCTAGATATGTGTTAGCGGATCTGTTTAGCGACTGCACGCTCAATTACTTTGGACAGAAATGAAAGACCAGAAACAGGACGATAGTTTTTTTAAGAATTCAGGATCCAAATCAGGTTTCTTAATGAGAGGTGTGACTAGAGCCTCTTTCATAAATGATGGGAAAACTCCCGATGCTAGCGACTTATTCACAATATCAATGAGCCATGGCATAAGATCAGGAAGACAATATTTTAGTAGTTTTGTAGGAATAACATCAAGCTTACATTGTTTAGACGGTGCTTTCATCACAATCTCAGTCAACTCATCGGCCATAAGCAGCCTGAACGATTCAAGAGTTGCCGACGCCATACGAGGTGGATGAGACTGTAATGGAATATTACTCCCCACAGGCGGGCTGAGACCAGACCGAATGGTGTCAATTTTGTTTATAAAGAAGTTAGAAAATCTGTTGGCTAAATCTTCGGCCAATGAGTGTTCCGGTAGGGTTGCCTTCGGCTTTCTATGAAGAAGCTTGTCAATTACTTCAGACAGCACATTGGGTTTCTTATTATTGTCTGATATAATAGAGGCAAAATAGTCTTTTTTAGCTCGATGAATCAACCGATTAACCACGATCTTTTGGCTCACATACATTTCCCTGTGTATGGTGAGTTTCGAAATTCTCCATTGCAATTCAAATTTTCGCCGCATGCGTTTCGCATCTCTGATTTCATTATTAAACCAGGGGGAAAGGTTGTTCCTGGACACAATTCAAAAGCTTAAAAATAATGTCAAACACAAATAAAATCTTAATTTCTGTACTTAAATCATTAAAGATATAAGTAAATAAAAAAATATATACACTTTTCATTACAATATTTCAACTAAAACGTAAAACAGGCAGTTGGATATACTTGGTGCTCAGCAAACTAAATATCATCTAAATGCCAGTTGTTATATGCAGATGTTATGAAATGACAGTCCATGTCGAATGATATTTATGATATGAGATTGAGAATATTTAATTTTGTCGAGCCTCTGAAAAATTCGAGACGAACTTCACAAACATCAGTCGAGGTGAGCGCGACTTTTAATATTATATTTCCACGCGATGCATTTTTCTGTATTATCGTTCCACCAGTAAAGTTTAGTTCCCAGAAAAAAAAATTCTCTCCTGTAAAAGCACCCTACTTTAATGCCTCGCTTTGGCGTTGTGAATATCGCGTCATTACTCCTTCTTCCAACAGATTTCCAACTTAATTTACATTGCTCCACAGCAAAAAAGGGTTTTCCTAAATCGAAATTAAACACTTCCAATTTCGAATTGTCCGGAGCCTATATTGAGTGTTTTGGCACGACTTGTTTTCAGTGACTAAGAAGTGTGACGTTCATTTCTGAGTAACGCACCAGCGCTTTCGTATTTCTCTCAGACGAATCCTGTAAGAAATAGGGGTTCTATAATGAGTTATGCTTGCGCATCATAATGTAACGAATCAGGGTCGACGAAACCGGGGGCCCGGAGGGGGAGGGGGCGGCTTCAGTCCCTCCATTTCTTTTGCCTGGCCATGTTTTTTTGTATGCATATATTTTAACACAACAAATGACTGGCGAAAGAAGGGGCGGATCCAGAGGGCCCCCCCCCCCCCACACACACATTTTCGCCATCTATGTTTCTCTCATACTGGTTCAGTATCGATAGATTTCAGATCATTTTCTTGCTGTAAGTGGCAGCAAACGCTAAAATGTGTACAGTCTGTTAAAAAGTCGGTTAACTGAAGTAGATCGTAATCTTACAGACATACAAGTACCAAATCCACCCCCAGACAAGATAATCCACAGGCAGTATAATTGCTGTAAACGGCTGGCAAAGCTTACAGGTGAGGTCTCTTTATCAGCTTTGGTCGTTACGACCAAAGCTGATAAAGAGACCTCACCTGTATGCTTTACCGACGTTTTTTAACGGCTCAAAGTGTGAAATTTTTCAAATACATCTGAAAAATCTCAAAATATCCACTCAGATGCATGGAAATGGGGGTTTTGGGACCCTGGAATTTGAAATTTTCGTACAGACGACCATCCATCGCCAGATCCAGCCCCCCCCCCCCCCCCACTTTGAACATCGTTCCGCCGCCCCTGCTAATTTGAGATACCTTTTATCACATAATGCTCAATTTAGTGAAATAAAGGACTCGAACAACGAAAAATATTAAGTCCACACGTCCGACACCAATATTACAATGTTACGTACTGACGCGACCATAGAAGTGGACTAAAATAGTATTTTTTTTATTTCGTATTCACTGTTCGGTCCTAACATGTAAAAAATATGAATTGAATATAACATTAATGAACATGAACTGTCCTTTGACGAAAGAACAATGTTGAATATAAAAAAAATGTCGGTTTCGGGTCAGTTGACGTCAGAAGACCCTGAAAAATGAATGTTGGTCACCTCTCGCAACCTGATTTCAGTTATCGCAAATGGGCTCTGTTTCAAACGATTCTGTTGATGATCTCGTCAGGGATTCTGTATAAATTCATTTAACAAGGTGAATCCGTATTTTGAGAGTGACCCGCCGTCACTGTTAACGCCATTTGTCTTCCTAACCAGTGTTGTATCCCGCGGGAACCCCGGAAAGTGAAGCATAGTAAAATAGGACCCAGTCACCAGTGCTTGGGAGGTGCAAACAATGTCTAAAATGGGCAACATGGATTATTAACGCTCACCCCTGGTCTCGAGTTGATACTAATGTTGTGGTCATGGTTGGCCATTGTGCAAAAACATGTGACCTTAAACTCCTATAAATAAATATCAGTGTTGCGGATGTTATTTCCGGAATGGTCGTTTTAATAGTAACTATTCAATAAATGTTTTTATATCATAGTGTTTGTATACTGTATTAAACGGTCTGGGGCGAGCAGCCGGACTTTAATAGGCATTGGCACTTTCCAATCAGTAAGTAGTTTACTCTTTTTTCAATAACCATTCTCTTACCAATCGGTGTGCATGCGTATAAAAGTCCGTCCATTGCCGACATCTTCTATTCACTTTTGTTGATACAGACATCAACAGAGTCAGTTTCCTTCTTCGTACATACGGTAAGATACACCAATACTTTGCTTCGACGTTACAGTTATATGATGTGCTTTTGTTGCTTATGTCTGCGAAGAAATTACTTAAATTTCAGTGAAAGCTTCGTACATGTACCTTGAAACGTGACAATAATACCTGAACTAATCAAATTACAAAAAAGATTAGAGTTCCAAATAATTCATTGCATCATTCCTTGAAGTAAGATTCACAGTGCTATAGACAATTTCATGTGAGTTTGAATCCTTACGTTTACGGGGGTTCGCTGGACTTCATCAAAAATCCCTAAACGTAGAAACCTTTTCATATGAAACTATTCAAATTTCTTTCTTCTCATTTTGTAATGAGCCAAACATATATATCTAGTCAATAATTACTGTATCACAATGCGGCAATAGAGTTGCCTTAACCATTTCGCTGCTGTGCAATTTGGTAATATCCTATGCTGAACCATATATTGGAGGGAATGGGGCTAAAGTGAAAAAAATGAAAACGCCAATAACGTTCACGTATTTATAAATTTAATACTGTTATTATACAGTACGTGGATAGTGTATTATCACCAAATCACCCCTGGAGTGGCGATTCCACCCAAACAATAATTGCAGATTTGTTGCAAACGATAACAAGAACAAGCAAAGTTCCAGCCAATGGACCTCCGGGTTAAAACCGGAGGTCCATTGGCTGCAACATTGTTTGTGATTTTTTGTCCATATGTACAGAATTTGAAAGTGATACTTTGGCTGACACCTTCACTCTACGGGTGATTTTGTTACAATCCACTCTCCACGTACTGTATATTGGAACAACATTGACTGAGTTCAACAATGTTTCCAAAACTACTCCCAGCCACACTCCATAAATCTCAAAAGAAAAGACGTCTAGGCGACTTGAATTTAGTTCCTATTTAATGGACTGTAGTCCAAACTTTGCTCCACAGGCCGTTATATAATTTTTGTTTTGTTTTGTCGCCGTGTGGCACAGGACAAGAAAAAACACTTATATATGTTAGGACAAGTTTGGACTATTGAGTTCGTTGTTGTCTCGAGGATTTCGGAATTTACATAGACGCGAAAAATGGTTGAGAACAAATGGATAATGCCATATTGTCTGTCGCTTGCATTTCGTATAACATGCGTTCTATTGAGAATAACAACGTGCTGTGATATCCATTCCCTGTACATGTGTGTGGTATCTCCGTACTGAGTACGGACTTTTCGCGCAGGCCGTCAACAGTTGGTTCCGTACTCAATATGGACCTGAAGCAGCGAAAGGGTCAACCAAGCCATTGGAGGGACAGTTACTTCCAGCTAGAGATTACGCGAGGATTACAATTTCGAGATGGAGACTCTCGAAGTACTGAAACGGTGTGGGTATGGAAGTGTGTTCCCAAACGAAGGCTTGATTATCATTGTGGTAACCTTTTCGTGCGTTATTCAGTATGTCTGGGGGCGAGGTGACGTTGCGGTAACCGGTTCTCGTCAGATCACCGAAGTTAAGCAACGACAAGCCCGGTTTATCATCGGATGGGTGATCATCTGAGCGATCGATTCGGACTCCCGCGTTGTGTCCGTCGGCAAGGCTCTTAACCCCGACTGCCCACACGGAGGCACGACGACGCCGTGTACTAAGGCGTACTGCACGTCGATGGTGCGCATGTCTTCAGCCAACCTAACCCTACCCGTGCTGCAGTGCCAAGTTTCGATGTTGGGGAGCTGGCAGCTGCTCGTCGTTGCTTGGTGGATCTCTCCGGGTACTCCGGCTTCCTTCACCCGTAAAACTGCCACGGTCATGATTAGCCATTGTGCATATGTATGTGACCTTAAACACCAATAAATAAATACATAAATAAATAAATTCAATATGTATTACTTTTGTTATACGATTGTGATGACTGATAACATGGAGTATGTGGCATGCTAGAATTAGGTCGGAAATTTACTTTTTTTTTCTTACATAGATCACCAGTCACTTTGATTAAAGTGTTGAGACCAGGGTATGCAAGGAAAAGAGTGTCTGTTTTCCATTAGGGGATTGGGGGTTACTCTATAAAAAATTAAAAGAATAGGTGTAAAACTGAGCCTTATGTATTGTTCAGGTGCGTTGTCAGGACTAGTGTCGAAGATATCAAAGCAATTCTCTCTTGTCAGTAATCACGTATGTAACAGCCAAAACCGGCCAGCGCTATTCCCCAAAACCACCATTCAGTTTTCATTATTTTTTCATTTTTATTGTCTCAAAAAACATAGCTTATGAACGACTTATCCGAAGGGATGGTTGTCCGTCTTTAGCCTTGCTTTCTCTTCCCCACTTCCCCCTCCTCTCTCTTCTTTGTTTACTTCTCGCTCTCTCTCTCTCTCTCTCTCTTTAAGGTGGGTGAGAGTAAGACAGCCTACTGGCTACCTCACCCTCCTGCAGAAAGCAAATACCAGTATGTTAATTTACATGTTTATTTATAACAAATTGTTGAACTACTGTAAAATGTTTTTTGAAATGTAACTGCACTACAATGTTTTCTGCAAATAAAGAATTCATTCATTCATTCTCTCTTATCAGTAATCACGTATGTAACGGCCAAAACCGGCCAGCGCTATTCACCAAAAACACCATTCAATTTTCATTATTTTTTCATTTTTATTGTCTCAAAAAACATAGCTTATGAACCCTCATTGGAACGAGCCCATTGAGCTCGATCCAATGATGGGACATAAGCTATGTTTTGGCGCAAAAAATGAAAAACAAATAGTTATTTGAAATGTTTGTTTGCAAATGTCGCCTGCATTTCGTGTTAGTTAAATGGTTAAAAAACGTTAAAAAAGTTGAGACTTGTGTCACATAAACACACAGTTGGTCAAACAAATGGAGGTCTGTAGTATCCGATTGGAGCTTTTGGGGACTCCACCTGACCATACTTATTTATTGACTAATAAATTTCCGACAAGTCTTTAGTATTTTGTAACTGCAGTCCAAACTGATTAATTAATCATGCTTTGATGATGTTGTGGAAATATTAGTCAGTCGGGGCATGAGCCATCACAGTCGGGATAAGTCAGGTCCCCTCCCTTCGCGACTCCCTTGGTATTGTGTGTAGTGTTTGCTGGTACACCTCCAGCGAGAAAGGGTCACCGGTACCAAAGGGGTGCTCGCCGCAATAGGAACTCGAGACAATAGAATTGTATTCCAAATTCCGCAAAAATAACGATACAAAACATGCGGAACGAAATGGTGTTTTGCATTGCTTATTTCTGTCGAAAAGTTTTGGTCTTGACTTATCAGTGACAAGAATATCATTTTCATTCAATGATTACCGAAGAAGTTCAAACAATTTTGTAACGGCTGCTAAAATGATGTATTGATGTATATCATTACAGTTGAAACAAAATGTGGGTTATTCTTTATTATTACTTTCCAAAGTGTGATTTACTGGGATTTTCGGGTTTGATTATAAACGATAACTTCACAAGTGAATTATGCAATCAACTTTTGTGCCATGTATCCGTTCGCGCAAACGAAAACGCTTTACCGTGGGTGTAATGGGGACTTCATTGTTTTTTAACCCTTCACCTAACATGAAAAGCAGACGACACTTGCAAAAAAATTCTTGAATAACTATTATTTTTATTTTTTGGTCTCAAAAACATAGGTTATGACCTCTCATTGGAACGAGCTCGACGAGCTCGTTCCAATGATGGGTCATAACCTATGTTTTAAAGACAAAAAATGAAAAAAATAATGAAAATTAATTGGCGATTTTTGAGAATAGCGCTGGCCGGTTTTGCCTTTTTAGCCGTTACGTTAGGTAAAGGGTTAAATAATATAATTATCGTTAATAATGAAAAGTAATAAACAGAGTAATCGCTTGACTGGACTGGTTACGTGAAATAATTCATTCGAGGCGAAGGACTATATTGTAAAACACTCGTGCGCATTCGCGCACTCGTATTTGTACAACGTCCCTCACCTCTCATGAATTATTTCACGTAACCAGTCCAGTCAAGCGTTTACTCTCTATGAAATGGATTAATATTCGCTCTTTTTATGAAGTGAAATCAAAGGCTATCCAGGAGTGTTGTAAAGTAAAATTGTGTGAGATGTTCGTATACTTTCAACAGGTTGTAGACATCTTGAGTTTCACATGGATACTCCATATTGGCTTATTGATCATGGAAGATTATAACGCATCTTTCGTTGTTAAAATCAGTACAATTAGTACGAGCGATTTGGGAAAAAATAAATCTTTATATAGCTTTAGTTTCCTCTCATGACAATTGCTTTTGTTGTCATAATTTATGCTTAGCATTTTCACAGTTTTCTTATCAAGAAATTGTGTAGAGTTTTTGCAGTGTTAATCAGAATAGGTTAAAGTGTTTTGTGCGTTTTTTAAAATTAACATGATCTGGATATTTCGAATGCAGTGACCCCCCCCCCCCCCTTAATTTTGTGCGTTTTTATACTATCGGTTGACGATTTGATATTATCGTTTTCGGCGTATTATATTTTTAGGCGTATTGTCATATATTTGATTAAAAAATATCCACTGCGGAAACCTCAACAGAGCGTTTTTAGTCCCAGCGTGTCCCTCTACAATCATTATTGATGATTTATGTCACAGGAGCATGTTCAGAACATGATATACTTTCGATAAAAAAACCCTAATTTACTGTTGGTATATTGCTTTGACAATCTATACTATTAGCAGTGCATCCCGTTTAATTTCAATTATTTCCAACTTACCTTGTTTGTGTAATCGTTGAGTAACAGCATGTCTCTCGGTTCATATCCCACCTGCGGCAACCGCGTTGTGTCCTTGGGCAAGACACTTCATCGCCATTGCCCGCGTGGAGCACGGTGGCGTTGTGTACTAAGGCGTACTGCACATCGATAGTGCACTTGTCTTCAACCAATGCTAATCCTGTTTGTGTGGAGTTAGTATGTTGGGGAGCTGACAGTTGCTCGCCGTTGCTCTGTGGTTCTCTCCGGGTACTCCGGCTTCCTCCACCCGTAAAACTGTCACGGTCATGATTAGCCATTGTGCATAAATATGTGACCTTAAAACACCAATAAATAAATAACAGCATGCCTCTCTCATGGCAGTTGTTAACATGTTAACTCAATTCAGTGCTTCTCTCCAATGTTTATTTAAGCTCTCTTTAGTAAGCTATTAAGGCATCTTACTAAGACGCGGCGAAAGCTTACTTTAATCTTTATAACCAAGAAACCTGTTGTGAGATGACTCATTTATTGTATTGTATATACAGCAGTTATCACAAGTAAGAGTTCAGTTATAGTTTGGATTTCCAAACGTTACTCTGCTTAAGATTATTGGGAAATCCAATGAGCTATTGCTCTAATATTGTTCGGATATCCAACAAGCCAAGTAGTCAACTATTTTATTACTGTTAGCCACGTGGAATACCAGATTGGCTTGATAGATAATTCTTTATTCACGGTATGAAAAAAATGGTTTACAGTACAAAGAATCTTGTGTTACAGAAATAGGCACACCGAAGGGAATGACGTAGCCAGATTGGCTGTCTACAAGACATTCCCTTAAGAAAATAACAGTTTATTTGCAGTCTAACTGCTTTGAAATTGTCATCACCTTTAATTCGTCTCCGAGTCATCAGTTGAATACCAACTGACGTTCACCACGATTATATAAGGAACGGTCGTTTGTTTCTGTCTATTTCTTGAGATATGCCCCCCCCCCCCAAAAAAAAAAAACAAAAAAAAAAAAAAACAAAGGCCAAACT
This sequence comes from Pictodentalium vernedei, assembly GCA_031216915.1. Taxonomy (NCBI): domain Eukaryota; kingdom Metazoa; phylum Mollusca; class Scaphopoda; order Dentaliida; family Dentaliidae; genus Pictodentalium; species Pictodentalium vernedei. The sequence continues at coordinate 64,770,742 of CM062297.1, forward strand.
GTGTAAATGGGCTAGCCCATTTACACAGTTTGGCCTTTGCTTTTGGGAATTCATAATTCAAGAAATAGACAAAAACAAATGATAATACCTGATAATTAAACTTGAGGGGCAATAAATTTAAACACTTTCTACTTTACGGAGTTAAAATAAAAACCAGGTCGCATCATGCTTCCCAGTGATAACTGAATAACAAAGGCATAATATTCGAAAATTCCGTTTGAAATAATGATACATATCACTGAAACGTGTTCTTGTGTCAGTAAACATTTCATTGACCAATTAATTGCGTAAGTTAAAAGGAACGTCATACGCCACGCCCACGAAAATCTTCAATCTCCTTTTCCACTTGCCGGGAGGGTGCTGTCATTCAAAACAAAACTGAGTTAAATTTAATTCTGATTTTGACCTTTTCCTGAGAAACTGAAAACACAGTTTGTAAATGTGGAGTGCGATATAAACCCATATGAAATGAAGTTGGTTCAACATTGTTTCGGAAAGAGTTCATTCAGACGATTTGGAAACCGCTCTCGAGTTTCGTTTGTGGATTATTATGACCGGCCATTGTTTTCGTTTGATTTAGCAAAACGATGAACACAGACGATCACCTATGCCGTATAAACAAATTAACCATTGAATAAAAAGCATGATATGAATTTCATTGTTTATTAAATTTTATGTTGAAAATGTTTTTAATATAATGAGATAAATATTAATTACTTTTGATGTTTAAACCATTTGAGCGTGCAGGAGTTCTTTTCTATGAAAGGGTACTGGTGCAAAAAATATAAAAATATTGGATACCTCTCATCGTTAGGATATATTATCTCATCATTAGGGCTGATTATCTCATCATTAGGAGATATTATCTCATCATTAGAATACATTATTTCATCATCAGGAATTATTATCTCATCATAAGAACTTATTTTCTCGTCATTAGGAGATATTATCTCATCATTAGGACTTATTATCGCATCATTGTGAGATATTATCTCATCATTAGGAGATATTATCTCATCATTAGAAGATATTATCTCATCATCAGAACTCATTATCTCATCATTACAAGATATTATTTCATCATTACGCGATACTATCCCATCATTAGGACTTATCATTTCATCATTAGGAGATATTATCTCATCATTAGGAGATAATATCTCATCATTATGACTTATTATCTCAGCATAAGGTGATGCTATCTCACCAAAAAGATTTATTTATCTTCAAATTAGGACTTATCTCCTAATGAGGACTTATTTATCTTCTAATTAGGAGTTATTTATCTCTTAATTAGGACTTTTTATCTCACCATTAGGAAATATCATCTATTCCTAGTTTATGGCTATGACGTTTGTTCCAAGTCAAATACAAGGAAAATTGTGACGGGAAAAATTGAGCTCACGTGCAAAAAAAGTCATTGCAGAGCTTCACTGGCTTTCTTTCCATTTTCCAAAATTTTCCCTAGAAAATAAATTTGACCCCACCGACGAGAATGAGATACCCCCTTTTTATCTTCTAATTAGGACTTATTATCTCCAAATTAGGACTTATTTATCTCCTAATTAGGAGTTATTTATCCCATCATTAGGACTTATTTTCTCATCACTAGGAGATATTATCTCATCATTAGGACTTATTTATCTGCTAATTAGGACTTATTATCTCCTATTTAGGACTTATATTTCTCATAATTAGGAGGTATTTATCTCTCATTTAGGACTTATTATCTCATCATTAGGAGATATCATCTATTCCTAATTTATGGCTATGACGTTTGTTCCTGGTCAAATACAAGGAATATTTTGACAGGAACAATTCAAAGAAGCCATTGGAGAGCCTCACTGACTATCCATTTTCCCTAGAAAAACTGGCGCAACCGACGAGAATGGGGTACCCACCTATCGTGACTGCTCACAGCTCGCCGCTACGGGCGACACACCATGACTAACAGGCCTAATTGTGATATTTAACAGTTAGGGGTTTCTTGAAATGAGGTCTAGTTAAAGTTTGTAGTGAAGGTTCAGTCTCATTCCAATCACTGGAAAGGAGTTACTGGGAGTTTGGTAGAGAACTGGATTCAAAGTTCAGCTAAAATGTCTGCCAGTCGTGTTTGGTGAACAGTTAAATTTCCACCACTCAGTGGCGTTGTCATGGGGAGAGGGACTCGCCCCACCAGCCTTACTTTCCTAAAAAACGGCAACACTACATACTTTCATACCCGAAACTCCGTGAACTGGTTCATGTACTTTCACTCTGATATTTGTCGGGTCATTTTTCTGTGGTTACTCTTACACTCCCTGGGTACTTAAGCCTTCAAGTTGGCATGGGAAGTTACTTTTGTTCCCCTGGACATTCACTCATGGGGAATAGACAATCTTAACCCTTTACCTAACACATAAGGCAGACGACACTTCCAAACAAAATTCTTGACTAAAAATAATGAGGAGTCATTAACTATGTTTATGAGACAAAACTGAAAAATAACGCAAATTGAAAGGTTATTTTGCGAATAGCACTGTCCAGTTTTGGCCATTATGTTAGATAAAGGATTAACCCAGCGCAAGATTAAATGAAGTGGGGGATAAAACATTTCTCTGCGGCCATTGGCAGCTGTAAAATATTTTGTCCCCCTCCACACTACACTTTGGCCTGCCATGCCCTCCCCATCCTTCTAGGCATTACGAGGAGAGTGTGAAGCCTGTAACTCTTCACTGAATAGGACGATTAGATCTCCTAATGATGAGATAAGAAGTCATAATGATGAGATAATATCTACTTATGATGAGATAAGAAGTCCTAATGATGAGATAATATCTACTTATGATGAGATAATAAGTCCTAATGGTGAGATAATATCTCCTAATGATGAGATAATATCTCCTAATGATGGGATAATATCTCCTAATGATGAGATAATATTACTGAAAGATGAGATAATGTCTCATAATGATGAGATAATAGTCCTAATGATGAGATAATATCTCATAATGATGAGATAAGTCCTCATGATGAGATAATATCTCCTAATGCTGAGATAATAAGTCCTAATGATGGGATAATATCTCCCCGTGATGGCATAATACCTCATAATGAGGAGGTAATAAGACCTAATGCTGAAATAATATCTCCCAATGATGAGATAATATCTCCTAATGATGAAATAATATCACTGAAAGATGAGATAATATCTCATAATGATGAGATAATAGTCCTAATGATGAGATAATATCACCTAATGATGAGATACATCCTCATGATGAGATAATACCTCCTAATGGTGAGATAATAAGTCCTAATGATTAGATAATGATGAGATAGTAAGTCCTAATGATGAGATAATATCTCCTAATGATGAGATATGTCCTAATGATGAGATAATATCTCCTAATGATCAAATATCTCCTAATTACGAGAGCGTGAGTCCTAATGATGAGATAATAAGTTCTAATGATGAGGTATCTCCTAATGATGAGACAATAAGTCCTAATGCTGAGGAGGTATCTCATAATGAAGACATAAGCCCTAATGATGAGATAATATCTCCTAATGATGAGATAATATCTCCTAATGATGAGGTAATATCTCCTAATGATGAGGTAATATGGTAATATCTCCTAATGATGAGATAATAAGTCCTAATGATGAAATACTTCTCCTAATGATGAGATAAAATATGTCCTAATGACGAGATAATATCTCTTAATGATGAGATAATATCTCGTAATGATGAGATAATATCCCCTAATGATGAGGTAATATCTCATAATGATGAGATAATAAGTCCTAATGACGAGAAAATATCTCCTAGTGGTGAGATAATATCTCATAATGATGAGATAATAAGTCCTAATGATGAGATAATAAATCCTAATGATGAGATAGTATCTCCTAATGAGTATATAATATCCCCAAATGATGAGATAATATCTCTTAATGGCGATATAATATCTCTTAACGATGAGATATTAAGTCCTACTGATGAGACAATAAGTCCTAATGATGAGTTAATATCTCCACATGATGTGATAATATCACCTAATGATGAAATAATAAGTCCAAGATAATAGGTCCCAATAATGAGATTATATCTCCTAATGATGGGATAATATTTTCTAATTATGAGATAATAATCCCTAACGAGGAGATAATATTTCATAAGGATGAGATAATAAGTCCTACTGATGAGACAATATCTTCTAATAATGAGATAATATCTCCTAATGATGAGATAAAACGTCCTAATGATGCGAATATGTATCCTAACGATGAGATAATCAGTGCTAATGGTGAGATAATATCTCCTAATGGTGAGATAATAAGTCCTAATTGTGAAATAATATGTCCTAATGATGCAATAATATCTCCTAATAATGAGATAATACCTCCTAATGATGAGATAACAAGTCCGATTGATGAGATAGAAAGTCCCACTGATGGGATAATATCTCCTAATGATGAAACAATATCTCCTGACGACGAGATAATAAGTCCCAATAATGATATAAGTCCCAATGATGAAAGAGTATCTCCTAATAATGAAATAATATCTCCTAATGATGAGATAATAAGTCCTAACGATGAGTTAATAAGGCCTAGTGATGAGATAATATCTCTTAATGATGTGGTAATAAGTCCTAATGATGAGGTAATATCTCCTATTGATGAGATAATATCTCCTGATGATGAAACAGTATCTCATAATGATAAGATAAGGAGTCATAATGATGAGATAATAAGTCCTAATGGTGATATAATATCTCCTAATAATAGATATCTCCTAATGATGAGATAACAAGTCATATTAATGAGATAGTAAGTCCTACTGATGAGATAATATCTCCTAATGATGATATAATATCTCCTAACGAAGAGATAATAAGCAATAATGATGAGATAATATCTCTTAATAATGGGGTAATAAGTCCTAATGATGAGATAATATCTCTTAATAATAGGGTAATAAGTCCTAATGATGAGGTAATATCTCCTATTGACGAGATAATATTTCCTAGTGATGATATAATATCTCCTAATATTGAGATAATATCTCCTAATGATATTGGTAAAAATAAGAAATATGATTAGGTTACAAGCTCCAGCCACTTAGAATAAAACCTCTACTTGAAATACAATTAACAATTATAAATACACATATAATGACGGAATAAGCTTTATAAATAGATATTCCAACGAAGACAAACATATTTATAATGATGAAAATAAGTAATAAGGCAGTAGTAAGGAAAGAAAACAGAGGTACCTGGATGAGTCAAGAAGAAGGAAAAGTAGATTATGCCACACCACAACAATATAACAATAACATGACTTTGGAGGGCATTGTGGTTTATTAACAGGTGTAAATAACAACTCGACAGCTTATAAAAGGCCCGAGACGAAGTCGAGGGCCGTTAGTAAGCTGAAGGGCCGTTATTCACACATGTTGGGCCGTTAATAAACCACAAGTCTCGACAAAGTCGTGTTATTACTATTATTACCACTGCGATTCTGAGAAAGTTTTGACCCTGTACCTTTCATGGTAGCTACCAACAGCCTTGTCCAAACATGGGCTGGAAGTCCGTAATATAATGTTTGGGTTTGGTACGTCCTTTGGAAGGACGTACCAAACCAAAAAATTATATTACGGACTTTCAGGCCATGTTTGCACTACAAACAGCCAATTGGTCTTCATTCAATTCGCTTGATTGGGACACTTTTAACGTTTTAAATTTTGGCATATGATATTATCGTCTGTTCCCAAACAAACTGGTGTCACAAGATTATAACGTCATCGGCACCGGGACTCTTTCAATTGCAATGAAGTTAGAAAACTTGAAAACAGACCCGATATTTACCGCTTTTGAGTCAGGAATAAAGGCTTAAAATGTCTGCAGACTTACTTATATAATTATACTGCTGTTTGTTCTTATGAGACTAACTTTGCTGGACATTTTACATATTTAATAATTTAAATAAAAATCATATTGTTTACTAGTTGAAACCATTTTTGGAAACTGTTTCCATTTTTGAGTGTACAACAGCGAGGAACAAAAGTTACTTGACGTGTCGGGCTGTTAATGAGATGCTTACCTCATTAAAGGCCCGACACATCACGTTACTTTTTAAGTTGAGCGTTACATTCTTGTAATGCCCTGTTAAACTTTGTAAATGTACTAGGGAACGTCCTCGAAGGTGGTAATAATAATAATTAAGTCAGTACATCATCAAGTAACTCAACAAATGAGCACAACCGCGATGCTCTTTGGGGCCCCCAAGTCAAAGTCAGGGTTAATAGTCGGTGTTGACCCTGTACCTTACACGGTAGCTACCAACAGCCTTGTCCAAACATGGGCTGGGAGCCCGTAATATAATTTTTGGGTTTGGCACGTCCTTTGGAAGGACGTACCAAACCAGAAAATTATATTACGGACTTTCAGGCCATGTTTGCACTACAAACACCCAATTGGTCTTCATTCAATTCGCTGGGATAATTAGGATATCAGATGATACCAAGTTTGACCTGTCATTGAAACTTAAAATTTAGATTACTGTTTCGGAAACGAAAATACACTAAACATTTATGAGACTAATCTGATCACTTGAGAAGTCTAAAAAAAGGCCTGGTGGCTTTTTTGAAAAGAAGGATGTGCATACTAACAGAAGGGGCAAGTTACAAAAATGCATAAAATATCAGACTGAACTATTTAAAAAAAAGTGCCTGGTGGCTTTTATGAAAAGAAGGATGTGCATACTAACAGAAAGGGCAAGTTACAAAAATGCATAAAATATCAGACTGAACTATTTAAAAAAAAGTGCCTGGTGGCTTTTATGAAAAGAAGGATGTGCATACTAACAGAAAGGGCAAGTTACAAAAATGCATAAAATATCAGACTGAACTATTGTGACGTGGGACAGATTGTCTAGTGAAGCTCGTTTTGTCTATTGAGAAATCCACGCATTCGAAAAATAATGCTGTGCATATTTTTTATTCAGTTTCCGCACGAGCAATTTTGAGTGTTGTGGATATAATTTCAGCCATTTGTCTGAATGTAAATCACTACAGGAGTTCCGTGGCTTGTTGTGTATCATTTTAATTGCCCTAGAACCAACATAAAAGTTCAGAGGCGGCTTGCATTCGTCCTTTTTGAAATATTGTGTAAATTCGTGTTGTCGATTGCCATACCTTTTTAGGGAAGTGTGTTCCACTTTAGAATACACGAAGGGATGAGCGAGCGCTTGAGTGCTTGAGTACTTGAGTGTGAACAAGTGGTATCTCGATAAGTTGTCAAATGTCCGAGGTAAAGGTAGCAAATACACTGCAAAAATATAGGTTCTCTTTAGAACCAAACCTGGTTCTAATCTTGTCTCTGAGATGGAACCAATTCTGTTTAAACAGTATTTATTTCAAATCAAATAAGTTCACCAAGATTAACATTCAATTTTAACAGAATATTACATGAACTGAAGTAGATTCAGCACTAAACTTGGGGGTTATTCAACGCAGTCGCCAAACATGTGAAACAAAGGAAATATGACCAATTGACATATCGAACCAGTTTTGGTTCTGTATAGAACCAAAACTGGTTCGATATGCCAACTGTTCATATCTCCTTTGCTTAATAATGATTTGAGACAACCTCGTATAAGCTCTCTAAACTAACGGCTGAATTCAATTTATGTTTAATTCTGTTAATATTTAATGTTAATCTTTATAAATTTATTTGATTTGAAATAAATACTGTTTAAACAGAACTGGTTGCATTCTCCCGCATAATTTTGAAATCAAGCAGTTGTCAGATAAAGCCAAAATCCGCAACCGGTAGGCACATGACTTGCGCCTCAATCCAAAACGTGACGAAAAGTAAATTAACGACGCTAATTAACGGAAGACTGGAGAGAGCATGAAGTCACATCTACCCAAAACTATGTATGTGAGTTGTCTGCTGTACTCTTCGTATTTGTTAATACTCGCCTCCTCCCTACCCACCAGAGGGAACTGACATGTTTATGTCTAAGAGAGTTCATGAGAGAAAATTTTACATTGAAAATTGGCAAGCAGGCAATATGTACATACATTGTTCCATTAATGTCATGTTACGGCTATTTTGACAAAGGATATGCACTATGAGCAGAGGCGGGGGGAACTAAAGCGACATAGAGGACGTTCCCCTCAAACTTTCGTTCACAGTTATGTTCCATGGTTACCCCTATCAAATACAGTGTATCCAAGGACAGGTTACATCCTCCGTTTGTTCATCCCAATTGTATGGATAGGTACCGCCATAAGCGGAGATGTCCCAGCCGAATGGGAGTTGTGTGCTTTAATTGGCTTACGTCACTAAAACCAGTACATCACGCCCTGTATTAAGTACAAAAAGCTCTAATTGGAGTCATGACCCAACAAACGATTACGTAACCTAACCACACCTTTATAGATCTCAGAACAGTTTACAAATACTTTGAAAATACGATAAAGACTGCCATCCATAACTAATATCGCCATTAAAATCTACTTTCGATAAAATTATCTCCCGTGATATTATTAGACGGACGAAGATAGTGCAACTTAGAAGCAAGTTTGTCTTGAGAAAACAGCTATGGTATCAGTAGAAAATAAAGTCTATTTTCCTTGTGTTACTTTTAATAAACGAAAACAACACTCAGAGCTGTCTGTTGATTTTGTTTATTAAAAATTAGAAAAGGAAACTTGGCTTTTATGTTAAGTTAGTTAGAAGCAACTACTTCACAGATAATCCGTCATTTATTAAGAATATCTATCAGTATCACACCTACCAACACTAAATAACAGTTCACTTTGGCTCTTTGTTTAGCGAATTTGTTTTTACAGTAATTTGCAAGTTTTTATTCTATTTTCCTTGTGTTACTTTTAATAAACGAAAACAACAGACAGCTCTCAGAGCTGTCTGTTGTTTTTGTTTATTAAAAATTAGAAAAGGAAACTTGACTTTTTATCTATCAGTATCACACCTACCAACACTAAATAACATTTCTCTTTGGTGCCTTTTTTAGCGAATTTGTTTTTACAGTAATTTCAAGTTTTTATTCTATTTTCCTTGTGTTTCTTTTAATAAACGAAAACAACAGACAGCTCTCAGAGCTGTCTGTTGTTTTTGTTTATTAAAAATTAGAAAAGGAAACTTGACTTTTTATCTATCAGTATCACACCTACCAACACTAAATAACATTTCTCTTTGGTGCCTTTTTTAGCGAATTTGTTTTTACAGTAATTTCAAGTTTTTATTCTATTTTCCTTGTGTTTCTTTTAATAAACGAAAACAACAGACAGCTCTCAGAGCTGTCTGTTGTTTTTGTTTATTAAAAATTAGAAAAGGAAACTTGACTTTTTATCTATCAGTATCACACCTACCAACACTAAATAACATTTCTCTTTGGTGCTTTGTTTAGCGAATTTGTTTTTACAGTAATTTCAAGTTTTTATTCTATTTTCCTTGTGTTACTTTTAATAAACGAAAACAACAGACAGCTCTCAGAGCTGTCTGTTGTTTTTGTTTATTAAAAATTAGAAAAGGAAACTTGACTTTTTATCTCTCAGTATCACACCTACCAACACCAAATAACATTTCTCTTTGGTGCCTTTTTTAGCGAATTTGTTTTTACAGTAATTTGCAAGTTTTTATTCTTCTTAGAAACATTGTTTTAGGAAATCTTACGCCCTAGATTTTTATATATATGAAAGGGAAGTATCTTGTCTTATATTTCACGATGTACGCGTGTGGATATAATAAACAAAGTTACAGAACATCAACATATGCTCAAAGTGACGTTTTATTATTTTTAAATTGGTTTAAACGGAGAATGATAGCCAAACATTCAAACCAATTGGGAAAAAAATATAAAACGCCAACTTCTGTATTTTTTATTCTACTCAACAGAAAAATGCCTAAGTTTGTGAAACTACTCGCACATCGATGGTTCGTAAGTCGATGACATTTAGTTCAATTTTTATATGAAATTCCTGTCCACTTAATGTTGAATTTACAGACAGCATTAGAAAAATTAAGGGGAGCTAACTGTCCTGTAAATCCCTTCCAATGACGAAAATTGTTTGCCATGAGCCAGCTGCCGACACTGCTGCAGTAAAACATGATAAAGCGCCGTATTCTGTTCAAGAGCGACATATTTGTTCCACTTAACTGGAAGTTACAGTACCTTGGCAGCGGTTCCGAGTAAAGTTGAGGATGATTTTATATGCCGCTGACTAGACACCACTATTGCCCGCTGTGTTACTTTATTACTATGGAGCAAATGGTGATATCAGAGCGCTCCCGAATAACCACTGTCCCAATACAAAAATCCCAAACATACGGGGTTTTTTTGCCTAATGGTGAGCTTACGCAGTAATAAGTAAATTTGAATTATGAGGACAGCAAATATTGCGCGAGTGTCTGAAGTACTCACAAAACATTTATTTGAAAACAAAAGTTAATAATTGAACCTTTTTTCTGTTCATGCATTTTTAGGCAAAATGATTGGCTAAAGCATTTCTTTTTCTTTTTTTCATAACACAATGAACCGAAAAAGACCCCGCATTTATGCCCGACCTAAACCACGCCCCAATGTCAGTCTTAACAATTACGTTGCATAGAGCGAATGAAAATGAACCCCTACGCGCTCATTTTGTTTCAAAACGAGAAATAAATAATATTTATCTCATGATATTAAAAAGAGTAAAATTAAAATTTAACTAGATATTTCGATTTCAAGAAATCGAGAGATTCACCTATTTTGCTTGCTTTTTGAGGCACCGGCAAAATCGGCCTGCTTACATAGTTGGGAAATATTTTAGGCTACTCAGTTCGTAACCGAAACTGTCTGCAGTCTATAACAATTCTTTCGGCAATACTCTTTCACATTGGCGTGAATGGTGTATGGTTGATGTCCAAGTTAGGGGTAAATAGCAAACCTCTTTAACAGATCGTTTATACTTGATATTAACAACCTGTGCGTATCAGGTATCATAGACTGTGGCGAACGTTTTCGGAGCAGCGACTCCAAACTTTCAGCGTTTGTTCTTGAAACTCTGCTGAACTCAGTCATATTATTAGAAAGTCCCGAAACCAAGCACGGGTCCCGTGGGAACCCCCGCACTTGCTCATACGCTCTCCTGATATTCAACATGATATAATGCGAAATGGGTGTCCTTCTCTTTGTGAAGCGATGCAGTAACCATTTGTGAAGAATAAGTGAAAATTTCATGGAAATCGGCCAAAACGTGGCTGAGATATAGCGTTTTGATGAGTGGAGGCAATTGTTTGAATTTGGTCTCTTTCTAGCCGGCGCGATCTGGCGCTGGGTGTATATTCTGGGCTGTGGCTCTGCCCCCCTCTCCCTGAGGTAGTTCAATTTGAAACTTTTGATTCACAGTTAACAGTGGAGAGATTCTGGTGATTGAAAGATGCATCGTGTACACTGACGCCAAATGGGCCCCGTCAAGCCGGAAACAGTAAGATAATTGTCAGAAATGAAAAGTGGACAGTAATCGCGCATGGGTTAATGGCGAAAAAGCGGTAATTTGGCTAATTTGACATTAAAATTGAGCAGACAGCAGTATCGCTCATACGCCCACTGTATCCAAACCACTGAAGGCAGCTACACGAAATCTTCAAAAGTTGTTCTACTATCTCTGCTCGAGAGGCTAGTATCTTTGCCGAGTGGCGTGACTGCGTGCGTGGGAACACAGTGGATCGCGTGGAAACCGAGGGGACGATTCGTCCCTACTCAATTCTCAATGCAATGACGTTTCCATTCATTATTTGCCTGTCACCGATCGAGTTTACCATTATTTCTGTATATTTGATGAAATGTTCAACTTTAAATATTCGCACCTTTATAGGACCGAAAGGCCACTGCACGGTTACCAATATATTCAGGGATTGATTTTACGAAAATAACAATTATTCCGACAGTACCCACGTGGGATCTCTCAAATCTGCTAAGGGTTAAACTTTTAATAATAACATAAAAAACAAAAGTTCTCATGCTGTACTTGCTGCATGCAGCCATAGAAAACATTCAGCGCTCAATCAATTAGGAATGGAGTAAACTGTCAATTAAACCTACGAAATTCTAATTCTAAAAAAAATTAGAGTTTTTTTCTACGGCACCTATCCTTATGCAACCGAGAGATGGCTTCGTTTAAACTTTACAGCAACGTTATGCAGTTAAAACTAGAAGTCCTGTCATGAAATGCGCACAAATATCACGTCGATCTGCGCGTTAATCTACGCGTTATGACCATAGTAAGGCTATCAAATTCTGTACATATGGCCTGTGCACAAGTAATGTTTCAGCCAATGGACCTCCGGGTAACCCGGAGGTCCATTGGCAGAAACAGTGCCTGTGTTTGCTATGAGTAACCAGGAGAACCCGCCGTGCTTTGGATGCCATTAGATTTGGCAATTGCGCGCTATTCCTACGCGCTATTAAGCCAAGATAAGCGCACATTTCATGACAGGACTTCTAGTTTTAACTGTAACAGAAATATTCTTAGAATTGAACTGTGAATCCGAATTTCGAAAGCATTGTCAGATATTCTATTCCGAACTACCACTGCACGCCTACCAATATTCAGTGATTTTACGAAAATAACAATTATTCCGACAGTACCTACATGGGAAATCTCAAAATCCGCCAAGAGTTAAATTTCTAATAATAACATATAAAACAAAAGTTGTCATGCTTTGACTGTTGCATGCAGCCATAGAAAACATTCAGCGTTCAATCAATTAGAAATGGAGTAAATTGTCACTTAAGCTTACCAAATGCTGAAAAAAGAGAGTTATTTTCGACGGCACCTATCTTTATGCAACCAAAACAGGGATTGGGTTAAACTTTACAGCGACCTTATAACAGAAAATATTCTTGGAATTGAACTGTGAATCTGAATATCGAAAGCATTTTCAGAAATTCTATTTCAAAATACCACTGTATGCTTATCAATAATCAGCGATTTTACGGAAATAACAATTATCCTGACAGTACCCATATGGGACGTCTCAAATCTTTTAGGGGTTAAACTTTTAATAATAACATATAAAACAAAAGTTGTCATACTATGACTGCTGCATGCAGCCATAGAAAACATTCAGTGCTCAATCAATTAGAAATGGAGAAAATTGTCACTTGAACGTACCAAATTCTGAAAAAATGAGTTTTTATGGCACCTATCTTTATATAGCCAGAATGGGCATAGTGTTAAACTTTACAACAAAGCTTACAAAAAGCAAATATGCTCAGTAGGTAACTGTGAAAAGGGGCATGCATATCACTTTTCGATATTCCATCCGAAAGTGGCAGAAAAGTTAACTCAAAATGATCCGATTTTATGAAGAATTTGACGGTAATCCAATTCAAGGCTCGGAAACCGGGTGAAGGTTAAAACTTTGAATAAAACATATAACAGCAAAATTGTTCTTGGATGAATGCACTATCTTTCCATGGGAAACGTTTTGAGAAAATTTAGCTAATGCTGAGAAATCGCAGGTGAAAATTGGCGAAAATTACAATTATTCCGACAGTACCCTTATAGGAACTCTCAAATCTGCCAAGGGTTAACTTTTAATAATAACATACAGAACAAAAGTTGCCACACTATGACCGCTTCATGCAGCCATAGAAAGCATTCAGGGCTGAATCATTTAGGAATGGAGTCAATTGTCACTTAATCTTACCAAATTCTGAAAAATGGGAGTTTTTTTGGATGACACTATCTTCTCATGGGACATGTTTTGAGGAAATGTGGCTGCAGTGCTGAGAAATCGCATGTGAAAGTTGGCCATTTTCGCCAAAAATGCATCTTCAGGGGAGGTTTGGAGAAAAATAGGGTCAACGTGGGTAATACCACCTATGCAGGCAGATACAGTTGGTTATGCCTCAAATATTAAGAAAGTTTCAGCCAAATCGTCCAGAGGGTTTTTGAGCATTGGGGCAAAAGGTGACATTTTGACTACATTTTACAGGGCTTTGGCAGAAAACGAAAACTCCACAAATGCCTTGACCCAGGTGAGAAACTTTGCCTGAAGCTCTACAGATGTGCCGGATTTAAGCAAAATCGTACAAGCCGTTTTCGCTTAATCCAAATGACAAAAATCGAAAAACAAACAAAAAAACCTAGATTTTTCCATTTCAAGAAATCGAGAGATTCACCTATTTTGCTTGCGTTTTGAGGCACCGCAAAATCGGCTTGATTACAAAGTTGGGAAGTATTTCAGGCTACTCAGTTCGCAACCGATAGAAAGTTGTGTCTACAGTGTCTAATAATTCTTTCGGCAATATTCTTTCACATTGGCGTGAATGGTGTATGGTTAATGTCCAAGTTAGAAGTAAATAGCAAACCTATTTAACAGGTCGTGTATACTAAATAATAACAGCCTGTGCGTATCAGGTATCATAGATTGTGGCGAACGTTTTCGGAGCAGCGACTCCAAACTTTCAGCGTTTGTTCTTGAAGCTCTGATGAACTAGATCATATTGTAAGAAAATCCCGAAACCAAGTATGGGCCCCATGGGAACCCCTACTCATGCGCATACGCGGTCCTGACATTCAATATGATAGAATGCGAAATTGGTATCGCTCTCATTTTTCGATATTCCATTCCAATGTGGAAGAAATGTGAACTCAAAATAAGTGAATTTTAGGAAGACTTTTAGGGAACTCCGATTCAAGGGCTTAAAACTGGGGAAATTTTTTGAGAAAATATGTCTACCGTGCTGAGAAATCGTATGTCAAAATTGGCGAAAATGACAATTATTCCGAAAGTACCCTTATAGGAACTCTCAAATCTGCCAAGGGCTAAACTTTTAATAATAACATATAGAACAAAAGTTGCCATACTATGAGCGCCTCGTGCAACCATAGAAAGCATTCAGCGCTGAATCATTTAGGACAGGAGTAACTGTCACTTAATGTTACCAAATTCTGAAAATATGGGAGTTGTTTTGGCTGGCACCTACTTTTACGCAGCCATAATGGGCATAGGGTTAAACTTTACAACGAAACTTATAACAGCAAATATGCTCAGTAGTCAATTATGAATACGAACATGCAAATCATTTTTCGATATTCCATTAGAAAGTGTGAGAAAAATGAACTCCAAATGAGCCAATTTTATGAAGAATTTGAGGGCGCTAAAATTCACGGCCTGAAAACTGGGTTAAGGTTAAAACTTTGAATAAAACATATAAAAGCAGAATTGTTCTTGGATGAATGAACAAACTTCTCACTGGACATGTTTTGAAAAAAATGTGGCCGCAGTGCTGAGAAATCGCATGTGAAATTGGCTATTTTCGCTAAAAATGCATCTTCGGGGAAAGTTTGTGGCAAAATAGGGTCAACATGGGTAATCCAGTCTATGTAGGCAGATGCAGTTGGTTATGCTTCAAATATTAGGAAAGTGTCAGCCAAATCGTCCAGAGGGTTTTTGAGAAACGGGGCAAAGGTGACATTTTGACTACATTTTACAGGGCTTTGGCAGAAAACGAAAAACTTCCGAAATGCCATGACCCAGGTGCGAAACTTCGCATGATGCTCTACAGATGCGCCTAATTTTAGCAAAATCGTACCAGCCGTTTTCGCGCAGCCCGGCTGGCAAAAATCAGTGAAATAAAAAAAAAGAAGAAAAATAAGAATAACAATAGATTCGCCTATTAGAAATAGGTGAATCTAATAAACAATGAAGCCCTTGTCATGCTTCATTTTTATTCGCTATAGATGAACGTCTAAACTAAAAAATGGGAAAGCTCCGGGTAAAGATAAAATTATTAACCCTTTACCCAACGTAACGGCCAAAACCGGCCAATGCTATTCTCAAAAATCGACAATTAATTTTCATGATTTTTTCATTTTTTTGTCTCAAAAACATAGGTTATGACCCCTCATTGGAACGAGCTCGTCGAGCTCGTTCCAATAAGGGGTCATAACCTATGTTTTTGAGATAAAAAATGAAAAAAAATTAGTTATTCAAGATTTTTTTTGCAAGTGTCGTCTGCTTTCATGTTAGGTAAAGGGTTAACGACTATATCAAGGCAACGTTCAAACAGTTTGGAATAATCTATTTAAAGTACTTCAATTTAATTCTTAATACTGGTATTCTCCCAGTCGAATGGACAATTGGTATGATTAAGCCAATATATAAAAACAAGGGTAACCCATTACATACAGGCAACTACCGTAAGATAACACTTTTAAGTAACATCTCTAAATTATTCACCAGCATTCTAAGTGAACGACTGAATAACTTTCTTAATGACAATAACCTGATGAGTGAAGTACAAGCAGGGTTTCGCCGGAATTACTCTACGATTGATCATATATTCTCTCTACGGTCAATTAGAGAGCTATTAAAATTAAAGAAAAAAAACCTTTATTGTGCATTTATTGATTTTTCTAAAGCCTTTGACATGGTGTGGCGCACAGCGTTATGGAAAACACTAATAAACTCCAATATAGATGGAAAAATATTACAAATAATAAAAAATATGTATAATAATATTAAATCAATGGTTACGATTGATGGAAAAAATTCCTAGCAGCACCGGGGTCAGGCAAGGGGAAAATTTATCCCCGATTCTCTTTGCTATTTATTTAAATGATTTAGAAAACTTCCTCATTGACAAAAGTTGTTATGGTCTAGTCATAGACTCCTCTCCGTCGCAAACTGATAATACCCAAACTTATTTACAACTTTTGGTGTTTTTATATGCTGACGACACCGTTCTTCTAGTTCAAGAAAAGAGTTACAAAATACATTAAATAACTTCTATATATACTGTAATCGCTGGAAATTGGAAATTAATATAAATAAATCAAAAATATTAAAATCTGGAATCTGCTCGGGCAGAAAAGAAAAATTTTATTTGGGGGGCACGCCGATTGAAACAGTAAATGAATACAAATATCTGGGTGTAACACTCACAGAAAATGGGAAATCTACAACTGAAAAAAATTACCGCTGTGCAGAAGCAAAAAAAGCCATGTACTCAATTATAAATAAGGCGCGCAGAAACCAACTCACACCCGATATTGTCTTAGAAATATATGAAAAGTCGATAATCCCAAGTCTAACGTACAGATGTGAAGTTTGGGGTCACGAAAACTGTAAAACTATTGAAAAAGTCGAATTATGGTTTTTAAAATTTATTTTAAAACTTAAAAAGTCTACCGGAGATAATTATATATATGGCGAACTTGGACTAATACCCGTTGGAATTAAAATTAAAACACGATGCTTAAACTTTTGGGCTAAATTAATATCCGGTAAAGAAAGTATAATATCAGTCTCCTTGTACTCTATCTTGTACCTGAATCACCTTCAAGGCTTATATTCATCACCTTGGATCCAATTTATATCAACACTTTTAAATAGTCTTGGCTTGGGCTACATTTGGGCTAATCAGAGCATAATTAACCCGAAACATTTTGACTCCATAATAAAGGAAAGACTTAAAGACATATTGTTGCAAGAATGGAGAGCGGCAATGAATAACTCGAATAAGTATTAATTTTATAGATCAATAAAAACAGATTTCGGCTTCGAAGATTACCTTAAACAATTGCCCTATCTTTGGCAACCCCTCTTCTTCAGTTTAGAGTTAGAAATCATAGGCTTCCCATAGAAACGGATAGCTGAGCGGTTGCAGAATTATCTCCAAAAAAAAAATGTAACTTGCGCGAATGCGAATTAGGAGATGAATACCACTTTATTTTAGTTTGTAAAAAATTACATTATACACGCAAGGAATATATAAAACCTTACTTTTGGAGACATCCGAGCATGTTGAAACTACAAAGTCTGTTCTCGAACTCAAAGATCAGCCAACTCTGTAAATTGGCAAAATTTATCAAAAAGATAAAACTCCTTCTAAAAACTTCTTACGGCTAATCTAAAACCCAAACCCACCATTACCACCTATACCTCGAATATTGGGCCAAGAGTAAAAATGTAATAGCAAATACATATTCACACACTGATCTTCTTCTCTGGCTTTCTAAATTTCAAAACTCTGTGTGCTTATAACTTTTCAAGAAAGGAGAACAAAATTATCCACTTCCACATAGATATCTGTACCCACCCAATCCAATTTATAGGAGTTGCATTTACCTCCGTCTCTTCTCAGTATTTCAGATTTAGTAACCAGATCAGAAAACGCGACATGATGCTTCCGAATGACCAAAATGTCATCTATGTCGCGTTTGCGTGCGTGCATGTGGAAGGGGGTTGGAGGTGATCAGTCTACACACACATGTTTGCGTCCCTGTGTATATCTAGTTTAGCACGCGCCTATATGGGTGCCTGTGCGTAAACTGGCACTAAAACTGGCGCGCGTGTAGGAGAAAAAGAAGTCAATCAACGCAAGGAAAAGTCATTAGGTTTTGAACATCTGGCATTCCTGGTCCTCTTCCTTGCATTTTTTTCGCATACAAAATCTTTCGACGTAAGGGCAAAAGCCCGTTCTACCTTTCGTTATAACGTTTCTTTGCAAGAAAGAGTCACACCGGGTTAATGCTACGTGTCGTTGATTGTAGGCATATATTGCAAGTTGTTACGTAATGATGAAATATCAAAAGAAAAAACGTGGAAATAATTATATTTCTTGCAACTCTAGGCCAGTTCATCTATCTTATCTTTCCCCAACTTCCCACCGCAACAATGTCTGGGTTAGGGGCTGTTTACAAAGGTATATAGATATATATATGCATGTGTATATGTATATATATGCACATGTGTTTGTGCTTGTGCATGTAGATATGTGTGCGTAATGTGTTTGTATGCGTATGTGTTGTATAATTCAATCCCGCCCAGACATCTCCGCGGTGCATGTTGGGGAGTGTCATGACATCACCAAAACTCAGTCAAGTTGGCTCTGAACCAAGGGGACATAAATGAGAGAGAGAGAGAGAGAGAGAGAGAGAGAGAGAGAGAGAGAGAGAGAGAGAGAGAGAGAGAGAGAGAGAGAGGGAGGGGTGGGGGAATGGGGAGTGGGGGGGGGGGGGCGAGAGAAAGAGAGAGAGTATGGAATCATTATTTATCAGGCTATTTTGGCACGGACATGTGCTGTACAATATATAACTGTTTTTTCTTTGTACCATTGAAACTTGACTCCATGAAAATGGAAATAAGTTAGAAAAATAAATCATATCAGTTTTACCCAAATCAAACGTAAACAATGGCCTGTCATAATCATCCACAAACAAAACTCACGCAAACAAAACTTTCCAATTTCCAAATAGCCTGAATGAACTATTTCTGAGACAAAGGTCAACCAACTTCATGTCATCTGGGTTATATCGAACTCCACATTCACAAACTGTGTTTTCAGTTTCTAGGGAAATGGTCAAAAGCAGAATTAAATTTAACTCCGTGTTACTCCGCACCACCCGTCAAGTGGAAAATGGGATTGAAGTTTTGTGCAGCCGTGACCTTCCATTTAACTTACGCAATTCATTGGTCAATAAAATTTTTAATGACACAAGAACATGTTTCAGTGAAATGTTTCGTTATTTCAAACTGAGGGGCGTGGTGGCTCAGTAGGTAGAGGTGCAGGCTGCAAGCCGAGAGGTCCTCGGTTCGAATCCCACCTGCGGCAACCGCGTTGTGTCCTTGGGCAAGACACTTCACCCCCATCGCCCACGTGGGGGCACGGTGACGCTGTGTACTAAGGCGTACTGCACGTCGATGGTATTTTGGGGAGCTGACAGTTGCTCGCTGTTGCTCGGTGGTTCGCTCCGGGTACTCCGGCTTCCTCCACCCGTAAAATTGTCGTGGTCATGATTAGCCATTGTGCAGAAATATGTGACCTTAAACACCAATAAATAAATAAATAAATATAAATAATTTCAAACTGAATTTTAGAAAATAATGCCTATTTTTTATTAAGTTATCACTGGGAAGCATGATGCGATCTGTTTTTTTATTTCAACGCCGCAAAGTGGAGAGTGTTTAAATTTATTGCTCTCAAGTTTAATTATAAGGAATGATCGTTTGTTCCTGTCTATTTCTTGGGCTATGACCCCCCCCCCCAACTCCCCCTCCCCCCAAAAAAACAAAAACAAAGGCCAAACATAGTGTAAAGGGGCTACGCTCATTTACACAGTTTGGCCTTTGTTTTGTGGGGTTCATAACTCAAGAAATAGACAGAAACAAACGACCATTCCCTTTGAAAACAAAAGTTGTTATACGCAGAAGAAACAACTTTGCGAAGTACTCTGATCCCTCTGCTGGGAACTATCTCGCTTCTGAGTAACCAAATGTACTTTGCTCAAGCATAAAACCATACTATAAATTAACACCAAGTGATGGAACTCGAAAGCACACAAGAGCTCGTACTATAAACGGCGTTTATAGTCTATAAACGTTATGTTGACAATAATCTTGAGTGCAATTAGAAGTTTATATCACTCGTTTATGAAACCCCGTTTTGAAGTGGAAAGTTATTAAACACCAGATGTTACCTCGTCAGAAATGCTTTTTTGTTGTCGCGGCTCAGTGCTGGTGGTATGGATGTGACAATCGTTATTTATTCCCAGTTCCTTATTCGATATAAGTTTTAACAAATTTTATCGATTGACAATGAATGTCAAATAAATAACTAGGAATAAGTAACAGTTGTCATGTCCCCGCTTGTGGTAATGTTTTATACAAGTGAATGCCCACCCAGACAAACTTACCACTCTACCTCACCCTAAAATTCACTCAGCGGATTGTGGGTATGTCATAATCAAGTTCACCTGGAGCAAATCACATTTTTTCCGATTGATGTATAAATTTTAAAAAAATCTCCACAATCACTACCCCCCCCCCCCCCCGCCCCGCCCCCGAAAAAACCCGAAAAACTGAACAAATGAACATGACATCTTGTAATTGTGTTGTCAAGATTAGCCGGCTTCGTGACATCTTACTGCGTGAAAGTTCAAGGGCTATCTGAAATTTGGACTAATTTTTGAACACATATTATTTATTTATTTATTTATTGGTGTTTAAGGTCACATATTTATGCACAATGGCTAATCATGACCGTGACAGTTTTACGGGTGGAGGAAGCCGGAGTACCAAGAGAGAACCACCGAGCAACGACGACTGAGCAGCTGCCAGCTCCCCAACATCGTAACTCCGCACCGCAACACAGGCAGGGTTAGATTGGTTGAAGACAGGAGCACCATCGACGTGCAGTACGCCTTAGTACACAGCGTCATCGTGCCCCCACGCGGGCAATGGAGATGAAGTGTCTTGCCCAAGGACACAACGCGGTTGCCGCGGGTGGGATTCTTCGAACCGAGGACCTCTCGGCTTGCAGCCTGCACCTCTACCTACTGAGCCACCGCGCTCCCCATTTTTGAACACAACCCTTTTTTCTGTGTCTTTGTTTTGAATTGTATTGTATTGTATTGGAACATTTAAATGAATTATTTTTTTCTATTGCCACAAACAACGCTGGAGTACCACAATATGCTGGATACCTCATTTTCAGAGCTGGTATTGTCGTCTCCTTTTTCATTCCCTGGATGATGACATCGGTGGACTAAAAGTTAGATATTTTGATTTTCTGTCCACTGTCTGTACTCATCTTTAACGCTTTACTCTACGTAACGGCCAAAAACGGCCAGCGTTATTCAAAAAGATCGCCAATTAATTTTCAATATTTTTTTCATTTTTTGTCTCAAAAACATAAGTTATGACCCCTCTTTGGAACGAGCTCGTCGAGCTCGTTCCAATGAGGGGTCATAACCTATGTTTTTGAGACAAAAAATGAAAAAGATTAGTTATTCAAGAATTTATTTTGCAAGTGTCGTCTGCTTTTCATGTTAGGTAAAGGGATAAGGTTAGAACAGTTTTACAGAGTTTGTTACTGCAGGACAAGCGGATTGGCATTGTTCTGTACAGGCAGCTAATATTTTACCAGAAATCACAGTCGGAGAAACTTGAGAACTGATTGAACCGTGGAACACTGCGGATCACCTGAAGTTTGGTGTAATTGTTCTTTATTTACTGTTTTATTTATTGGCGTTTAAGGCCATATATTTCTGCACAATGATGTAATTGTTGAAAACAATCATTTTATCAGTGTCTTTGTATTGTATTGTATAGTATATTATTGTACAGACAATAATTCACTGCTCGGATATTATTTATTTTTTTATTTATTGGTGTTTAAGGTCACATATTTCTGCGCAATGGCTAGTCATGACCACGACAGTTTTGTGGGCGGAGGAAGCCGGAGTACCCGGAGAGAACCACTGAACAACGGCAAGCAATAGAGCTGTGGGTTTTTAAATTTCTTGTTCGGTTTCGGTTTTGGTTTTTCAGGTGGAGTGAAACCTCGGTTCGGTTCGGATTTCGGTTTGTTCATGAGCCAAATAAAATTCAATAAACCTCATTTTTTTGTCCGGAATCATAACTGAATGGCAGTGAAATTGAGTGAAACTCAATGAATGCCCGAAATAAGCTATAATACATGAAGAATCAGGAAGGCCAATATAATAATTACCTAAATATACAGAACTTTTATTGTGCTTGGCCATTTTTCGAGGTCTGACACCTACACGCAACTTGAGGAAAGCTGCAAACACAACCGAACTGAAATGTCGGAAATTCACAGAATGTAGCCTTCCCAGAGTAGTGAGAGTACCCAGACACTGCCATTAGCAGTGTCTGGGTACTCTCACTAGTCTGGGATGGCTACATTCTGCGAATTTCTGCAGCAAGAGAGTATTTAATGAAAAACGAAAAACCTTAGATTACGGGGTGTCGACGGTTTCGGTTTTTAAAAAAAACTGAAAACCTCGGTTTGGTTAACCTACAACTCTAGCAAGCAACTGTCAGCTCCCCAACATACTAACTCCACACAAGCAGTGTTAGCATTGGTTAAAGACAGGTGCACCATCGACGTGCAGTACGCATTAGTATACAGCGTCACCGTGCCCCCACGTGGGTAATGGGTCACTGCTCGGATTCAAGTACGAGTTTTATCCTCGCGCGCAGAATCCGATCAGTGAACTTTTGTATTTATTTTCTCATAATTTGTTTTCCCAAAACATCCCTTTATTATTGATTGAACTCAACCGATTTGAACAATAATTGTCAAAGTGATAGCTTAAAATTGCTTAAAGTGTATATATTTTCGATAATCTTTCTCGTTGGGCTAAATATAAAGCGTAAAGATAGGTATATGGCGGACCTCGAAAACCGATTTGGCACTTAAACAGACCAGCAATAGTAAATGTGCAGCCAATTAAGCGTGGAATCTTATGTCCATTATCGCTGGTCTGGTGAACCCATTTATGAGCTATCTGATAACTGATCAAAGAAGTAAGAGAGACCAGTGTTCCCCTGCAGTCATTATCTGTGTATAATAATAATTATGGCCAGTTAATAGGTAATTGTTGTAAAAACAGTGTATCGCACATGTTCTGGACATACACCCATATTACGCATCTAGCCTGTCTTGAAATGTCAGGATACACCGAAATGCGAGTCTTTCAAAGAAACTTTAAAGCGAATATTAAATTAAGATAAATCTAAGCGGTCAAGTTCAAGAGAAGCAATTAAACTGAGAATTGATGTTCTCGCTATCGAAATAAAAATCGGAGGGGGGGGGGAGGGTTTCTCGAAAAATGCATTCCAGTCCGAGGGTGTGTAAGGCTGTGGATCGTAAGTCGTAGGAGCTGGGGATGTCCCATGCTACAGGTTAGAGGAGGTGACGCGTCGGTGCGAAAGTAAAGGCACGTTGTTGTGTAGGGGAGCAACAGAGCTCATATTTAGAATAGAATAAGGGCAGTCGCGGGCCAAGTCGGTGGCCATATCGGAGTGTAGGATCAGAAAATAGGAAGTGCGAGCTCAGGGAGCTATTAATATTTAGAAAGACGGCATACCTGTTGGAGAAGGCAAGACATACGTAGGCAGAGTAGGCCTGCCTGTATAAACATTATTCTGAGATAAACGTAGAGGAGAGTTTAACCCCGTTGATGGCGACTGCTTAAGTCAAAAGCGTTCAATAAAGTGACAATACGTTAGTGGCTGTGCGACGGCAGTGGTAGAGTGGCATTTCGTCACTTGTTAGAGGGAAAGCGATATATTAAAGTGACAATACGTGAGTGGCCGTGTGACGGCAATGGTACAGTGACATTCCGTCATAAGTTAGAGCAAAGACGACCGGTGAGGTGACAATACGTTAGTGGCCGTGCGACGGCAGTGGTAGAGTGGCATTTCGTCACTTGTTAGAGGGAAAGCGATATAGTAAAGTGACAATACGTGAGTGGCCGTGCGACGGCAATGGTACAGTGAGATTCCGTGAGGTGACAATACGTTAGTGGCCGTGCGGTGGCAGTGAAAGGGTGAAGTGAAGAGGCGACCAAAGAACAAACACGAGAAGGAGGAAAAAACAAGGACAACGGAGAACGCGGGCCCGCAAGTGACTCAAAAACTGTGTGGGTGGGGTGTAATTGACGCTCTATTTTTCTTACTCATTTGGATTTCATGTAAGTACAGTACGTGGAGAGTGTATTATCACTAAATCACCCGCAGAGTGGAGACCCCACTCAAGCAATAATTGCAATATTTTTACAAACCATAACAAGCACAAGCAAAGTTTCAGCCAATGGACCTCCGGGTTAAACCCGGAGGTCCATTGGCGGAAACATTGCTTGTGTTTTTAGTCAATATATATAAAATTTGAAAGTTATAATTCGGGTGATAACTCCACTCCGCGGGTGATTTAGTTACAATCCACTCTCCACGTACTGTAGCAAATTACCATATTTATTTTTATTTATATGTATTAAAATTGTTGTTTTCGGATAACCCCTGTTGATTTATGCTTTTTGAGGAAAAGTCTTTGACCCCTTCAGGATAAGAACCACTCCAACAAAAACGAAAACGGGTCTGTTCGTAACTGTGAGACACACGTTCACGCACGAGTTGAAGGCGACACTCCTTGAGTTTTGGCTGAATACGCGGCATGAATCTATTTCCCTCAGTAACGACAAAGCCTGGTTTCCAACATCTGGCGAGGCTAACACCAGGATCTTCCTAAATGGTATCAATTAAAAAGCTCAGGATCAGCAGGATCACTCAATGGCAATTTTAATACATGCTTCAGTTTTAATGTTCATACAGGTTGCCGCATTGAAATGTTAATATTTTTGTTAATTTGTGCAGGCGTTAATCGTTGGTTAGATTAGCTCTTAAATTCGATCGGCGAATTTAAAATAACGGTGGTGGAAATTCTCGCGTAATAATTATTGGACGCAGTGTAGGATAGGCAATAATTAACACTACAAGTGAAAAAAATATTTTTTGTGTGGAATGTTTAGTGATAAATTTTAATAATGGATACCTCAAGCTTGGAATATTAATTAATATGGGCTTCGCGTGTGGGCGTCGCGGGTAGTGAGTTGCAAAAATTTGTGAGAGATGAACAAAGGCGTATGTCGAAAGAAATGTCCGTGGAGTTAGAGCGTGAGGTTACGTTGAAGCGCGAGGAGGCTGCCTTATGGGCAGAAATTGAGAAAGAGGTTGAGAGGGTTGAAAAAGAAGCTGCGTTAGAGCGAGAAAGAGCTGAAAGAGAAGATGCGTTAGAGCGCGAAAGGTCTGAAAGGGCGCGTGAGGAAGCAGAAAGGCAACATGAGAGGGAAATGGAAGTTTTAAGGGCTAGGGCGCAGTTACCCAGAGCTAATGCTAGACAAGGTGGAGAAAGTCCCGTGGGAAGCGTGAGGGCACCTTATCCCCAGTTATCCAAGTTCAATGAACAGACTGATGACATTGACGCTTAGTTACAGACGTTTGAAAGGTTTGCTTTGAATCAGGGTTGGCCAGATGACGCCTGGGGGTCAGTCTTAGTGCGCTGCTGGCGGGCAAGTCGCTACAAGTATATGTGAGTATGCCCCCTGACCAAGCTAATGACTACGGTGATCTGAAAAAGGCTACACTCAAAAGGTACCAGCTCACCGAGGAGGGGTTCAGGACGAAATTCCGAGAATGTAAGGCTGAGAAGGATGAAAGTGTGTACCAGTTTGTGTCAAGGGCCACGAGGTATTTCGACAGTTGGGTAGAATTATCTGAAATTGAACAGTCATTTGCCTCCCTGAAGGACTTGCTTATCAGGGAGCAGTTTATGTCATCTTGTGCCCCGAGAGGGTATTGTTTGTTAAGGAGAGAAAACCGAGTAGCGCGGAGGAAATGACAAGGGTGGCCGAGCAGTATTTGGAGGCTCATGGGGAGGTCTGTCCCAGGGTAGGTCGGGCAGGAATGGGAGTAAGGTGGTTGCAAAGACACCCGTTAGGAATCCAAGCCCCGAGCCGAAAAGTTCCAGGGGAAATCAGAGAGAGTCTGGGCCTAGGGACATAACTTGTTACATTAAAATTTTGTGACAAGAAGGGGCACCTGGCCAGAGACTGCTGGAGAAGGATGGTCACAAGGAGACAAAACTCGAGTCGTTCGAGTAATCAGAGATACTTAGCAAGCTTGTAGTAATGATACAAGATAGTTGTAGTCTTACAGGGCTGTAAGGAGTGCAGAAGACTATAATACATTCGATCATAGGGGATAGACAGCATGGTGGAAGCCGATGGTAAGACTAACTGTATAGGAGAGTGGAATCCTACTTACGGAATCCCACTTAAGGAATCCCTTTTTGGAATCCCTATAGAATCCCTTTTTAGGATATGTCTGTGGCTACAGAATCCCTTTTCGGTGGTATGTGCTTATGTGCTAATGTAAAATGTGTCGCATTGTGCCTTTTCACATAAGCACATATCGGCACATCCACCATGTACTTATGTGCTACAGGTAATGTGTTCAATAGAACATAAACACGTCTAGGGTCGTCGGAATACTTATGGAACAAGGTAGTAATGGCACAAGACTGGTACACAACTATAGTACTGGATGACTACAATATAGCCAAATCATAAGACATTCAGTTGGAGATCAGATGCTAAGACTACCTGTAGAATCAACTTATGGAATCCCTTTTTGGAATTCCTATAGAATCCCCTTTTGGGGAAACGTCGGTGGTTATGGTTTAGTCGCATGTGCCCACGTGCTATGCACAAGGTGTCTCATTGAGCCTTTTCACCTCTAAGCACATATCGGCACATGGAGTGGCAGTCATAGAAAGGATTCTGGGGGTGGGGGAATCCGAGCCAATTGTTAGATAAATAGGTTATCATCACCATGTGGATTTCCAAGATGATGTGTTGAAGTAGAGACCTCGCCTCTAGGTCATATATCGACTCTTCTATACGTGACGGACGTTTTTGAAAACGTCACGACGTCGCAACGTTTTTTCATCAACTCTTTCATTCTTGGTTGGAATTTCTGTTTGTTTCCTATAGGATTATATGTAGAAGTTGGAGAAGTTAGAAAATTAGTATAGAAGTCTGTGGGAAAGAAACACAATGGGAATTCACTAATCTAATTGGTCGACTAACTTCGATCTGATTGGCTTGTGTAGAAACATCTTGATCCTCATTAAATTTACTATTTAAAATCAAAGGTTGTTACTAAAACTAGAGCGTAGAAATTTATAAAAAAAATATAGTTCCAGGTAGAAGCAGAGGATTCTGGGTAATGACACTTATACAAAGGAACGTGCCTTTTACTCGGAGAAAAGCCATGGTATGGCGATCCTAAAAAGGATTCTGGGGAAATCTGAACCAGAAAAACTACTCTAGTTCAATCGAACGTACCCCCGGGGTCCTTCTCGGTATGGGGAGGCTTCTTGGTACCATGGTATGGCGTACCTGAAAAAAATTCTGGGGGACTTCATATCAAATAATGTCGTTTTTGGTGATTTGAAGGGATTATCGGGTCTATTTGGGTAATTCGACGAATCGAGGATTTACTCCTATTCATTCGAACACACCCTCCAAACACACTCCTAGTCTATAAGAAGCCTTTGGGAAACATAGCAACGACGTACTACCAAAGAAACCAAGATGGCGGCCTCCAGTATACAAAATGAACGACGGAAACACGTATCACTCTAACAACACGCTCATGCGCACTGACACGACGTATCACTATGATATTGACGTCACAAGATGGCCGCTCACGACAACACAACATGGCGCGACTGGGTCACGTGACATGACGTCACTTCCGGGGTCCAGCATCGGAGTCCGGCAAATATGAGGAGAAACATACGAGACATACCACTACCGAGCTCTGGTACGACAGGCATCGCCTGTGGGCCTGTAGGTGTTGGGCGTGAAGACGTGTGGGGTTCTTGGTGGAACACGCGCCCAAGGAATAGGACCCGGTGGAGGGGCCCGAGGGGTTCACTAGAGCATAGTATGGGTCCCACCATACATGGGAATATTTAGTTAGTACCTAATAGGGCACGTAACCCGATGACGGGCGTGAGCCGGGCGGGGCACCTATCCAAAGATGGGGGCAAGGTAGTGGGGCGATGGGAGTTGGGCAAGGTGCCCATCGGCTGGCATGGAATTGGGTGGATTCCCCTTGCTAATATTTTTTGTCTTGCGGAGGTGATGCGTGAGTGTATATATGTGGCTGATAGAGTAGTATAAAATTTTGCGATGGAGAGAGTTAGAGAGTGTGCTTATAGGGGACCTGTTGGCTGCTTGTGTACCAACGGACCACCCTCTATTGTGCGCCAGTGGAAGTGTGCGCACGAGTGAAATGAGACGTGGATAGATTTATGTGTTCCAATGGGGAACTGAGTCGAAGTACTGGAGGATTATTTGAAGTGTGCGTAGGTGTGCGCATGCGAGTGACTGTGTTTGTTAAATGGTGAGTATATCGGTCTAATAGTAGAGCGAGGTTGTGACATAGCTCTAAGAGAGAAGTGTGAGAGTGGATGCACGTGAATGCTATCCCCTGAGTTTATTTGGAACAACTGAGAGTATGTTCCTTGGTGGGGGTTGTCAAGGTGATAGCTGAAAGTTGCGATTTTTTGTTTAAAAATGTATATTTTTCGATAATCTTTCTCACTGGGCTAAATATAAAAGGTATAGATAGGTATATGGCGAACCCCGAAAACCGATTTGTCACTTAAACAGACCAGCAATAGTTTATGCGCTGCTAATTAAGTGTGGAATTTTATGTCCATTATTGCGCGTCTGGTGAACCCATTTATGAGCTATCTGATAACTGATCAAAGAAGTAAGAGAGACCAGTGTTCCCCTGCAGTCATTATCTGTGTAATTATGGCCAGCAGTTAATAGGTAATTGTTGTAAAAACAGTACATCGCACATGTTCTGGACACAAACCCATATTACGCATCTTGCCGGTCACGGAATGTCAGGATATACTGAAATGCAAGTGATTCAAAGAAACATTAAAGCGAATATTAAATTAAGATAAAGCTAAGCGGCCAAGTTCAAGAGAAGCAATTAAACTGAGAATTGATGTTCTGTCTAACGAAATAAAAATCGGGGGGTTTCTCGAAAAATTCACTCCAGTCCGAGAGTGTGTAAGGCTGTGGATCGTAGATCGCAGGATCTGGAGATGTCCCATACTACAGGTTAGAGGAGATGCCGCGTCGGTGCGAAAGTAAAGGCACGTTGTAGTGTAGGGGAGCCACACAGCTCATATTTAGAATAAGGACAGTCGCGTGCCAAGTCGGTGGCCATATCTCAGTGTAGGATCAGAAAATAGGAAGTGCGAGCTCAGGGAGCTATTAATATTTAGAAAGACGGCATACCTGTTGGACAAGGCAAGACATACGTAGGCAGAGTAGGCCTGCCTGTATAAACATTATTCTGAGATAAACGTAGAGGAGAGTTTAACCCCATTGGTGGCGACTGCTTGTCAAAAGCGTCCATTAAAGTGACGATACGTTAGTGGACGTGCGACGGCAGTGATAGAGTGATATTCCGTCACTTGTTAGAGGGAAAGCGATATAGTAAAGTGACAATACGTTAGTGGCCATGCGACGGCAATGGTACAGTGACATTCCGTCACATGTTAGCGCAAAAGCGTCCGGTGAGGTGACAATACATTAGTGGCCGTGCGGCGGCTGTGAAAGGGTGAAGTGAAGAGGCGACCAAAAACCAAACACCAGCGAGGAGGAGGAAAAAACAGCGACAACAGAGAATGCGGGTCCGCAAGTGAATCAAAAACTGTGTGGATAGGGTGTGACTGTCGATCTATTTTTCTTTTTCATTTGGATTTCATGTAAGTCACAACTTACCATATTTATTTTTATGTATATGTAGTAAAGTAGTTGTTTTCAGGGCGCGGTGGCTCAGTAGGTAGAGGTGCAGACTGCAAGCGGAGAGGTCCTAGGTTCGAATCCCACCTGCGGCAACTGCTTGCGTTGTGTCCTTGGGCAAGACACTTTACCCCCATTGCCCATGTGGGGGCACGGTGACGTCGTGTACTAAGGCGTACTGCACGTCGATGGTGCACTTGTCTTCCAACCAATGCTAACCCTGCTTGTGTGGAGTTAGTATGTTGGGGAGCTGACAGTTGCTCGCCGTTGCTCGGTGGTTCTCTCCGGGTACTCCATCTTCCTTCACCCGTAAAATCATGGTCATGATTAGCCATTGTGCAGAAATATGTGATCTTAAACTCCAATAAATAAATAAATAAATAAATAAATAGTTGTTTTCAGAGAACCCCTATTGATTTATGCTTTTTCTGGAAAAGTCATTGACCCCTTCAGGATAAGAACCACCCCAACAAAACGAAAACAGAAGGGGTTCCTTTCGGTGAGACACACGTTCACGCACGGATTCAGGCAACACTCCTTGAGTTTGGCTGAATACGTGGCGTGAATCAGTAACGACAAAGCCCGGTTTCCGACAATAATAATACTAGAAAATAGTCCGTCATCGCTGAGAGTGGAATACGATGCTGGGAGTGGGTTACAATTTTCGGCGAGTGAGAGTGGGAATACGATTTGTTTTGGGGGAAGAAAAACAAATGAAAATAAAATAATGTATTGTAATAGATTATATTATATTGTATTAGAACATTTAAATGAAATATTTTTGTTCTATTGTCACACATAAAGCAAGAGAACAACAATTTTTCGGATAGTTCATTTTCACAGTTGGTAGTGTTGTCTCTTTTTTCATTCCTTGAATGATTGCATCGGTAGACCAAAAGCCAGATAGTTTGATTTTCTTTCCACTGTCTGCACTCTTCGTTAAGGTCAGAATAGTTTTAGAGAGTTTTGTACTGCACGTCAAGCGGATTGGCAATGAATACTAATTAAGTCTTGGTTGCCCATTCAGGCAGCTAATACTTGACTAGAAACCACTGTCGGAGGAACATGAAAATTGATTGAACTGTGGAGCACTGCGGCTCACTTGCACTTTCACGCAGTCGGTGTCAATGGTGCCAGTTGCACTAATATATTTCGTTTGGCACCAAAAATACAGCATTTGGCACAACATTTGGCACTTTAAAATATACTTTTTGGTAGATCTCAACGGCTTTATGGTTCGTTATTTCCGTGCGTCGTTTTCGATCAAATTGCTGTCTGAGGATACAGGCAGGCCTGGCATTCTGTAAAATCAAGGAGCGCAAAGCAATTGCCCTCCTCAGATTGCTTGGAAGTGCAATTGCACCTGGAATTTTCAGTGTATGTTATTTTGGTTACAGTACATGGAGGGTGGACTGTCACCCAATCACCCATGGAGTGGAGGTATCACGCAAGGTACTACTCTCAAATGTCATACAGAAACACAAGAAGCACAAGCCAAGTTTAAACCAATGGTTTCACCCGGATGTCATTGGCTGAAACTTTTCTTATGTTAATTACGCTTTGTAGCCAATTATCATTTGTTGCTTGAGAAAAATAATCATTCCACAGGTGATTTATTGACAATACACTCTCTATGTACTGTATATTTAGTTCAAGGTATTACTATTGTGACTGAGAAATTGTACTACATTCAGCTACATAGTGAAAATATTGGCACATACATATTCTCCTTATGCAAAATGTTGCATTCAATTCTTATATGACTGTCTTCTACACTCAAAATGTATTGAAATGCGACACAGAATGGGTCATGAAATCAGTGCAACATTGACAAATGATAATAGATTTTAAACGCCGTCCCAAAGAGGTCTGGCATTCCAGAAAATTAAGGGGTGCACAAAATTGCCCTCCTCAATTTTTCTAGGCTTGCAGTAGGCCTGTAGCACTCCTGCACTCCTAAAGAATGCCAGGCCTGGGACACAGGCGAGACAGAATTCACTCAAGTCAAATAATCTGTTGATAACAGTTAGGTATAACCACTGTCCTGTGACAATTAATTTTCATTATCTTTTCATTATCGTTTCATTTTTTGTCTCAAAAACATAGGTTGTCACCCCTCGTTGGAACGAGCTCGTGGAGCTCGTTCCAACGAGGGGTTATAACCTATGTTTTTGAGTCAAAAAATAAAAAAAATTGGTTATTCAAGAATTTTTTTTGCAAGTGTCGTCTGCTTTTCATGTTAGGTGAAGGGTTAATCTGATTCTTATCAAAACATTTTTTTCTTGCTTAAATAGAGGATATGGTTTTTCTCATATAATATTTATGAAACGAGTCTAAGAATTTTCCGTTTTGGCGAGCCTCTGGTGAGCCCAAACGGAAAATTCGGACGAATTTCATAAATATTATATGAGAAAAACACTCATTTCATATTCTATTTCTCATATGACACATACACACACAAATTAGCTACTTAGTATGACCCTTTTAACCCATCACCTAACTTGAGTTGCAGACGGCACTTGGAAAAAACATCCTCGTATAACTAAAAATTTTCATTTTTTTCTTCCAAAACATAGGTTATGACCCCTCATTGGAACGAACACTTCCAGCTCGTTCTAATGAGGGGTCATAACCTATGTTTTGGAAGCAAAAAGTGAAAATATAAAAAAAAATGAATGGCATTTTTCTTGTCGGTAAAAGATTACTACAATAGAACCCACCCTAAATAGGAGAGATAACGTAAATTCTCCCTACTGCAAATGTGACCCAGTTGTATTTTGTTTAGCCAATCAAGTTGACCAGTTTTGAAATTGACCAATGGAAGCTCCCAACTCTAATTATGCAAATTATGAAAATGTGGCCCAGTTGTATTTTGTTCAGCCAATCAAATTGTCTAGTTTTGAAAATGACCAATGAAACTGACCGAAGGCTTTATTTATCACCGATTAATATGAAAACAAAATATCAAATGTTTTAAAGTGAACAAAACGGACGAGTCATATGATAATGTTGTTTATGGTGCTTAATCTTTTTAATAATCATCTTGGATGGTAATTTATTTGTAGTGAATAAACAGTGAGTAAATGATAATTATAAAATTATTTTGTAAACGTTAATAATGGCCTTTCACTTTTTTATTCATATTTTTTTTATTTATGTTTTTTTTTCAACTATTTATTTATTTATTTATTTATTTATTTATTTGTTTATTTATTGGTGTTTTAAGGTCATATACTTATGCACAATGGCTAATCAAGACCGCTACAGTTTTACGGGTGGAGGAAGCCGGAGTAACTGGAGAGAACCACCGAGCAGCTGCCAGCTCCCCAACATCGTAACTCCGCACTGCAGCATATGCAGGGTTAGATTGGTTGAACACATGCGTACCATCGAATAGTACGCTTTAGTACACGACATCATCGTGCACCCATGTGGATAATCGGGGTTAAGTGCCTTGCTCAAGGACACAACGCGGGAGTCCGAATTGTTCGCTCAGACGGTCACCCATCCAATGATTAACCGGGATCGACGTTGCTTAACTTCGGTGATCTGACGAGAACCGGTTACCGCAACACCACCGCGCCCCTTTTTTTCAACTAAAATACAAATAAAATTAAAATATCGTACTTTGAGTGAAACAAGGCGTCATCTGCAATGCTTCAGCATTGCAGATATTGCCTTGCTGCACTCAAGGGACGACACGCTGTGAATTTGTTCCCTTTTACTATCAGATACCATTTGGCATTAAAATCTTTCATTTGGCACCAAAAAAATATCATTTAGCACCGAAGAAAAATGCCACTTGACACCAAACAATCGCAGGCCACCGTGAACACTGATCACTTGTTCTGGGCCTCGAAATTTATCCAATATTATAACGATCATCGGTAGGTGTGAGTTTGAGGTGGCGTGAACACTGATCACTTGTTCTGGGCCTCGAAATTTATCCAATATTATAACGATCATCGGTAGGTGTGAGTTTGAGGTGGGGAAAAAGATAATTACACCAGTCAAGACGCTTGCCGAGTGTATGGTGCAAATATCGTTTCAATAACGGGTCACAGGATATGGTTTCATTGAAATGTTTCGAAAAATATTTTTTTCTACTTCTAAATTTATAAATTATATGATAGGATGCGGTGGGTGCGATTTACACATTCTACATCCTCAAGGGTGCGATGTACACATTCTGCATCCAAAACCTGTCGTTGTCTCCCGCCCAAATGCCAACGTGACATCATTTGGGTTTGAAGACTGGCCCTATCTGAAAGCTGGTTAGTGATTAACAAAATCTAATTAAATTTCTTAAATAAATGACACAAAGGTGTGGAAATTTGGCGGTGTAATGCAGGGCGTATTTGGCATGGGAGGCAATCGAATCACCAATCTGCCTAATTCAATACATATGGCGGTTGACTGCCCTTTGATTTCGGTCGTGGAGAAGGTGAAATTCTCGAGACAAGTGATGACATTTCGGTCGAGGAGCGTATTAAATTGGACACTGAAAATCGAATGGTCTTTTGGAAATGGTCCTCAGTACGGAACTGTCGAATACACCATACCAACCACAGGTAACACCATGTGAAAGAGCCTGTCTTCGAGTGATGCAACGGACAAACTAGCCGCCAAGATCATAGTCAATGCGTATCCTGAGTTCCAATGTGTTCCATGTGCCAGTAGGCACATAGAACACATTGAAACTCAGGGGACGAATGGTCTCGAACACGAACCCTACAACGTCCAGAAACCGTAGGAAAACTTTCTTGTACAAGCGTGTTCGCTGCACTTTTACGAAGCCATGACACAATTTGGGTTCGAAGACAGATCACGTGTTCCCTGATCTACCTTAAGGTAGGTTGGTCGTTGCCAACGTCTAATTACATGCTATGAAAAAGGGGACTACCAAAGGTTGAGTTTTTACTAAATATATATTCTTTTGAAAACCAACGGCAGTTTTGCATCAATACAACATTAACCCTTTACCCAAACCAAATGATATCAAAATTTATTATTTTAAATATTATTTTTTCAAATTTCTAAAATATTTTCAACACAACCATATCATCTGACCCCTAATTTAAATGATCGTAACGAGCTGTACCAATAAGGGGTCACATGATATGGTTTTATTAAAATGTTTTGAGAAATTATTTTTCTTCTGCTAAATTTGTAAATTATGCGGCGGATGCGGCGGATGCGGCTAATTTGTAAGTTAAAATGTTAAGGCGTTGAAGCGATGGGCCAAGATGTACTAAAACAGTGCTCATGATGTTATATTTACATAATGCGACGTTGTGTTACGTGGTGACTGAAACTCGTCTGTCTCACCCACAAGTAGCTATACAACTGGATTGCTGGAACGCTCATTGGGCACATATAGAAAAAAGTCTTCACCGCTGCAAGAGGGTGGGGGGGGGGGGGGGGGGGCGGGGAGACTTTGCTATAGGTAAACAATGTTCAATAAAAACATTTTCTCGAACGTTTTCTGTTTCCCGACACGTTGTAATTTCCGATCGTTTTTAAAGAATATATTTTGATGTCAGCAAAAAAATGTATTTCTTCGTCATATGCACACATTTCGTGGTAATTCAAATCGAATATTTACAACATACTTTGTTTATTATTAATCAAAAACAATTGCCGAGATTGGGAACATGATACTGTGCTATCGGTTTTCGTGCAAGGTAATCGCCATGGCTGAAAGCTGTTACGCTGTGGTGTAACAGCGTTCATGGCATCAAACGTCGTAGGGAGCGCGGTGACGTGACTTAGTGGTTCACGGTTCGATCCCCGCCAAGGGTAACTGCGTTGTGTCCTTGGGTAAGGTACTTCATCCCGATTGCCCACGTGGTGCTCGGTGGTTCTCTCCGGGTACCCCGGCTTCCACCACCCGTAAAACTGTCCGTCACGAGATGACCCTGGCTGTCTAAACTGTCGTTAAACCCCCCAAAATAGATAAATAACCCTTTTTGAGTGGAGTCAGTACATTAGGGAGTCTGACAGTTGCTCGCCGCTGCTCGTGGTTCTCCCCGGGTGTTCCGGATTCCTCCACCCGGAAAACTGTAAACGAGGTGACCCGGGCTGTCGAAATTGTCGTTAAACCCCAATAAATAAATAAATAAATAAATAAATAAATAAATAAATAAATAAATAAATAAATAAATAAATAAATAAATAAATAAATAAATAAAATGTCGTGGATTGAGAGGAGTTACCGCGTTCAAAGAACTGGTGCCATCTTAGGGGCGGGATTATTTGTCTTGCGACGAATTTCGCTCACGTCCCAGCAGTCCAGTTGTATGGAGATCAGTGGCCGCTCCGAGGTATCTCACTCATACATAAGAGCATCGGTAGATATGAAGTGGGAGACAAAGATGAGTCCAGGGTCGGTTGTTTACAAAACCTAGTACAGATCAAGACAACTATCCTTAAACACAGAAGATGTTATCAAGGAATGTGCACTGAATCATAGAAGCATTAATATTAATTATCAAACCATAACTTCCATTCCTATTATGTATTATTATAGTTTCATGGCATGTTACAATGCGACCTTGTGCATACAGACTAACGGATTGACTCTATATTACCTTACAGAATCGATTGCATTAAGGCATCCGTTCCCAGACAATTTAAAATTCAAATGTGTGTCCACATCAAGGTAGATAAAAGCAAATGTTGCAAAATTCTGTAGAATTGTAATGTAATTATTTTGGAGTATCGCAGTTTCTTGAAACGGTCAAAAGAGTCGAGATCCAAAGATTTAAGCTTGGTGTTTGGGCTCAGTCATTCACGGATTTCGCTTTCGACTGTGCAGTGCGTGTGTGTTAGTACAGAAACATATCAGATTAAATTGTACTCAATTAATTATGAAACTTTGGTATACACAAACCCCATCAAGGTTTGCTCCGCGTGTTACTAATTATCCGTCAATCTCAGAAAGCATAATAATGAAATAAGAAATCTCATAAACCTTCTGTAATCTTTCTCTTTTTTATGGAAACCATATTCTGACGTTCCATAACTTTGGCTAGCTTGCAAGTACTCCCCGTGGTATTAAAAGTATATTTGACTTTCTCTGTTAAGAGGCACTTTCCTATTACAACGTTTGATGATTTAAGTACAAATTACAAAGTAAACAACAACAGGACAACCACGGAGCCAACAGTCTTTTTGCAGACATATGCAGAAACGGTTTTCGGATTGTCGTTCGTTGTTCGGGAATGTGTTATGGGCAATCACCATCACAGAATGTTTTGACCTTCGTTAATTTGAATATACACATGTAGTATGCAGTGACTGAATGGTCTGCTTTGGACGTGTAAATGCAAAACTCGAAAACCATTACCTATTCGTCTTGATGTATATATTCTTAATTTGAAGTAATACGACATAAGAGAGAAACTGGGGAGTTTTGGGATCGGCTTTTCCAACAGCGACTGTGAAAGAAACGGTCTCGCGGAAAACCATACCTATTTCTTTCGATGTTAAATTCCACGCCAATCATGAAATATTTCCACACAACAATGCCCAGAACGGCCACCGAAGACTGGTCACTTTCCACTGGTGGGCAATATTTTCACGGGCACAATCATATTAGATTCCAAACACTAAATACATGAATAATCATCAAAACTTTAATTAATGAAGCACCGGGTACCACTCGGTGCTTCATTATTTAAAATGTTGCTGCTGCTAATTTTTATTACCTGGTAGACGCACGCGTGGTTATCACTGCCTACGCAAGGATTACGGCCAGTCCACGACGGCTATATTGTACATTGCAGCTCTGTGGTTTACTGCCAGAAAGAGGTTGCACCAGTGAAACCCATTTGATTTTGCTTGTGAACCAGTGGGTGCCACCTGGTGATCAATGAGTAAAATATGTACAGTACGTGGAGAGTGGATCGTAACTAAGTCACCCGCGGAGTGGAGTTATCACACAAGCTATAACTTTCAAATTTTGTACATATCGACAAAAAACACAAGCAATGTTTCAGCCAATGGACCTCCGGGTTTAACCCGGAGGTCCATTGGCTGAAACTTTGCTGATGCTGGTTATGCTTTGCA
Organism: Pictodentalium vernedei; assembly: GCA_031216915.1. Classification (NCBI taxonomy): domain Eukaryota; kingdom Metazoa; phylum Mollusca; class Scaphopoda; order Dentaliida; family Dentaliidae; genus Pictodentalium; species Pictodentalium vernedei. Next base: position 64,809,026 of record CM062297.1, read on the forward strand.
ACAAAATTGCAATTATTTCTCGGGTGGAATCTCCACTCTGCGGGTGATTTGGTGATAATACACTCTTCACGTACTGTAGTCTTCCATTTGTGTTTCCTGAGAAACTGAAAGCTTCTTACCGCTGAAAAAAACGTGGTTTAGTTGCAGTGGTGGTTCGGAAGAACAGAATGACAAAAGTGGTGGGGGAGGGATATGAAGACAAAATAGAATTTATAATGCCAAGGTGTGTTTCCATTAGTTATCTATTTGAGAGGCCCCCTGACCTTGATTTCGTGAAGAAGGCCACCCATTCGTTTTCTCTCGTTTAACTTCATTCTCGTCATTTGACCTCAGGTTGGTGACATGAGTGGTATACCTAGCCGTTGGAAGCGCGGTGGCTCAGTAGGTAGAGGTGCAGGCTGCAAGCCGAGAGGTCCTTGGTTCGAATCCCACCCGCGGCAACCGCGTTGTGTCCTTGGGCAAGACACTTCATCTCCATTGCCCGCGTGGGGGCACGATGACGCCGTGTACTAAGGCGTACTGCACTTCGATGGTACGCATGTCTTCAACCAATCTAACCCTGCCTGTGCTGCAGTGCGGAGTTACGATGTTGGGGAGCTACGGGTACTCCGGCTTCCTCCACCCGTAAAACTGTCACGGTCATGATTAGCCATTGTGCATAAATATGTGACCTTAAACACAAATAAATAAATAAATACCTAGCTGTTCGCCGGAAAAAAACTTATCCACTCATTTTGAAATGCAAATACACCCCTTAAAAATAAACACGGTCCTAAAAAATAAACACGCCCCTTAAAAATTGTGCCAAAACAGAAAAAAGTGATTGTTTGACATGATTGAAACAAAAAAGGGAAATGAAAACCTCGTCACATCCTAATTTAAAGAGGAAAGTTAAAGTAGATCTTCTGTTTCTCGGGACATTTGTTGTAAAATTGCATTTGGGCGGGCGTTTTTTTTATTTTATCATAGGACTCGTCCGTTTTGTTCACTTTAAAACATTTGATATTTTGTTTTCATATTAATCAGTGATAAATAAAGCCTTCCGTCAATTTTATTGGTCAATTTCAAAACTAGACAATTTGATTGGCTGAACAAAATAAAACTGAGCCACATTTTCCTAATTTGCATAATTAGAGTTGAGAGCTTTCATTGGTCAATTTAAAAACTGGACAATTTGATTGGCTAAACAAAATACAACTGGGTGACATTTGCATAATTTCAGTAGGGAGAATTTACGTTATCTGTCCTATTTAGGGTGGATTATATTGTATTAATCTTTTACCTACAAGAAAAACGCCATTCATTTTTTTTTTATATTTTCACTTTTTGCTTCCAAAACATAAGTTATGACCCCTCATTGGAACGAGCTCGACGAGCTCGTTCCAATGAGGGGTCATAACCTATGTTTTGGAAACAAAAAATGAAAATTTTTAGTTATACGAGGATGTGTTTTCCAAGTGCCGTCTGCAACTCAAGTTAGGTGATGGATTAAAAAGTCATACCAAGTGGCTAATTTGTGCGTGTGTGTGTCATATGATAAATAGAATATGGAATGAGTGTTTTTCTCATATAATATTTATGAAACTCGCCCGAATGTTCCGTTTGGGCACGCCAGAGGCTCGCCAAAACGGAAAATTCTTAGACTCGTATCATAAATATTATATGAGAAAAACTCTCATTCCATATCCTCTATTTATTTTATTTTGTATTTTTATAATTATTTCTTTGCCATCAAAAGTTCATGTTCTTGGTTTGTTTTATGTTTTTGTCCTCATAATCTACAGAATAACATGGGCGGTGATGTATTTCGTCCCTTGAGTGTAAGAAGGCTTTGCAATGCTAAAACATTGCAAAGCCTTGTTGCACTCAAGGGACAAATTCATCAATTTTATTAACTTGGGTAAAATATCAAACATAAACCATTTATTTTTTAATTTTTTGAGTTTGCTTTGGTTATAAAAAGAGAGCATGCGGCAGCCAAAACGACAATGGGGAGGGTCCGAGAAACAGATTTTTAACATTTTTAGGCCTAACTTGAATATTTTGTCTGTTAAATTTATAAAACGTTCCTCAGTCTCCTTGTCCTTCAACCTTTTCTTGATTGGAGTCGGCTTTTGAGTTTCATATCAGGAAAGTTTGAAAGGTAGAATTAAACATTGTTTTATGTGGTATTTCACGGACAATTTCGATTCAGTTATCCAGGGAAATTATATTTATTTATTGAAGTTTAACGATACTTTCGACAGCCAGGGTCACCTCGTGTCGGACAGCTTTAAGGATGGATGGAGGAAGCCGAAGTACACGGAGAGAACCACCGAGCAACGGCGAGCAACTGTCTGGCTCCCCAACATACTAATTCCGCACACGCAGTCTTAGTATTGATTGAAGACAGGTGGACCATCGACGTGCAGTACGCCTAAGTACATAACGCCACCGTGACCCCACGTGGGCAATGGCGGCGAAGTGTCTTGCCCAAGGACACAACGTGGTTGCCGCAGGTAGAATTCGAACCGAGGACCTCTCGGCTTGCCGCCTGCACCTCTACCTACTGAGCCACCGCGCCCCGAAAATTATATTCACTGTCAGTGAAGATGATGAAGTTATCAGTGCCGTCGTTTACAGAGGGATAGAATTTGAACACCGAATTTCACGAACGTCTCAGCTGCACATAATGGCAAGTACTATTTTCTGCCTAGCATCGAATTTTACATCTTTAACCCTTTGAACTCCGGTGGTATCTTCCATCCCAGTTCAATGGCAGCAATTAGAAGAGTCCATATTCATTATTTGGGGTAGACTAATCAATATTTTCAACGTGCAGCCTCGGGGCTGCACGTTGAAAATATTGATTGGTCTACCCCACACATTTACTGAACAGCCATCCTATTTAATGACGTTATGGCGTATAATGTTCCTGGCCGGAAAAGCGGCCGCTAGGGTTCAAAGGGTTAAGAACATACGGTAAATAACACTTCAGTCTCCTAAACATACATGGACAAAATTATAAATAATTCAAGTGCAGGTTTAGGCGGCAGCTCCTGTTCCTAGGCTCAGTTAGTGGTTCCCATTTCTTATGAACTGGCATCGTAGTAGTATGTGTTCACTATCAGTTGCAAGCAGTGAATTTATTTATTATTTGTTTTTTTTATTACTGAAAGCTAACTATGGAACTCGAGAACTATTTGACAAAATGGCGACGTCGATGATTCGGGTGAGGTAATGTCTGAGGAATGAAATCATACGAGATGCGACGCGTGTGAGGCCACCAAGCCAGCAAAACATATCATTAGGACATCAATAAGGTACGCCGGAAAACGAACGAATTTCAGACGTTTAAATTATCGCCATTAAAACCTCTAGAGTTTAGGATTTGGCGAGTGTTGCCCCTAAAATTCTCAGTTTTTCGCTCCGTACCGAACTATTATTAGCCCGGTGGGTCCGGTACCCCCGATCGAAATCAAGTCCGAGGTCCCCCAAAAATACCAGAGCCGTCCGCTTCAGTCCCCAAGTTATTACGCCAAGTCATCGTTCATATTGCATTTACATAATATTCCTCCACTCTCACTTCTCTCGACATTAATATATATATTTTTGGGCAGTTTGAACAAAAATTCGCACGCCAATGGAAATTCGTACATGAGTAGGGCTTTTATGATCGTCCCTATGTGAATATGTACGGCTGTTAACCTTCTAACGAACGAATCGGTCGCATTCGCACGCATAATATGCAAATGAAGCAGTTGATAAAAATATAGTTTTCGAAAAATTTCAACAAAACCATATCATGAGACACGAGCTCGTTCCAAAGAGGGGTCACATGATATAGTTCTGTTGTAATTTTTGAAACTTTTGAAAAAAAAACAGTAAGCAAAATAAAAAAAGTGCGTTTCGTATATGGTTAAGAGAGGTTGTCTAGTAACAAGAGAGGTATGCACTTAGCAGATTTAACCACGTCCATGCACGATTTGAAGACTGCACTTGAAAAACAATATTCCTGAATAATTAAATATTTTTATGTTTCTTTGCTAAAAAAAGAAAGCTCGTGATCCCTCATTGGAACGTGTTAGTTGAGTGCGCGTTTCAATCAGAATTCCTAAGATATATTTACATGTGCTAGGCGTAAAGTGAAAAACTTAATAATACAATTTACTTGATGCGTTTTGTTAGTAGTGTTAGCTAAACATTTCCAGAGGAGATGTGCTAGGCGTAAAGTGAAAAAACTAATAATACAATTTACTTGATGCGTTTTGTTAGTAGTGTTAGCTAAACATTTCCAGAGGAGATAAAGGCGTCTAATTGAAAATTTTAACATCAATCCTGATGCGGGTTACCCCTTTTGAATTTTGCACACCAGTTACTTTGGGGTACATGACAACCGATAAAATCGGTGGATAACGAATGTCGAATAAGGAACTGAGAAGAAGTAACGATTGTCACGTTCGTTTGTGTAATAATTTGACCAAAAATGAAAGGTCAAAACGACAGGTATGAGAGAAGTAAAATTTATTTATTTATTGGGGTTTAACGACACTTTCGACAGCCAAGGTCACCTCGTGTTACGGTTTGAGGAAGCCGGAGTATTCGGAGAGAACCATCGGGCAATATTCCCCAGCTTACTTACTCCACACAAGCAGGGTTAGCATTGGTTGAAGACAAGTGCACAATCGACATGCAGTACGCCCTAGTACACAGCGTCACCGTGCCTCCACGTGGGCAATCGGGATTATGTTAGTGTTCAACCGATTACCAATAATGGCCGTTGACCGAGTACTGGTTATTTGATATCACAATCGGCCGATTCCCATGCCGATTCCGATTATAATACCGTGCACTACTAGACAAGTCGACGTTCTCAAAGAACTACATTACATTGAATTTATTTTACAGTGTTTACAGTTCGTTCACTACTAGATAAGTCGAGACTCGAAAGAACTACATTAAAATGAACATATTTCACAGTGTTAAACTCCGTTGACTCGGGTAAAATTACCAGTCGCGCACACTCGGGTGGTAAACGTGGCTCTGGGAGCCACGTTTACCACCCAAGTGCGTGCAACTGGTAATTTTTATCGCGACCTGAGTCAATGGGTGCAACCTTCACTTTTCCGGTATGAACTGGCGATTACCGAAAGTACGCTCAATTGTAAGCTTTACATGTCGTTTAACTTGTATATCCCATAAAAGGGCGTCTAGAGAGATTAAGAATACATATTGTTGAGTTGTATCATTGACATCATTTGACATAAACAATTGAACAACTGCAAAAGATAATTAATTGCGGTTCACGAATCATCACAAAATTCTTGGCAACAATCGGTTGAACCGATGTTCCGGGAGGCGTTGCCGTTGTCATCCGATTGCCCACAATCGGCCGATTGTGGTGGCCGGTTCCGATCATCGGTTGAACACTAGATTATGTGCCTTGCACAAGGAAACAACGCAATTCCCCCTGCCGGGGATCGAACCTTGTACCTCTTCGGTTTGAATTCCAATTCCGTTACCACTGAACAACGCACTCCCGAGAGAAGTAAAAACTTAAACTTCTCCCTGTGAACATTTCACTGCTGCATTTAGCGTCATACAAAATTCACAGCGCCCGCTAGTTAACGGACGTTTTTTTTGGAGGGGTGGGGGTGAGGGTGGTGAGTGCTCGGTGTCATACCAGCAAGACGAATCCCAACAAGACGAATGGGAAAAATATCTCAACAAGACGATCCCAACAAGACGAAGAAAGCGTGAATCATTGCTCACCCGATGCGGTGAATCCATTACCATATCATCAGTTAACTCATGTAAGTTGCATCTGCAGCAAGAATTGAATTTGTTATCCCTGAAAGGGTACGGCGTTAATACAGGCATTGCCTGTTCATTAAACCCATTTCAGACTTCGTGAAATAAAATATTGTTTAAAAAAATGATCTTGCGAAGTTTTAACGAAATCTGTAAGAGTGTTCTCGAGAATTCCGCTCTTGTAAAGTGTTGGAAAAAAGAAAGAAAAGACGGAAAAAATAATATTTTTTTTGGCTGTACAATAACAAATGTCTTTTCCTTTTTGGAAAAGCCAAAAAAAAACCCCCAAATAAGACGAAAACTCTTTTTCATTAATCGTGTAGCGGGCGAGCTATAAAGGCAGCTTACAAACCAGCCTGCTTGATACGGATCTCTTTGACTCGTGATAAATCGGTCGCTTCGTGTGCTATAGAGGTCAACGATTCGAGCCACGGCACCCGCACGGCTCTCTCGATCTGCTACATGTATGCTGATGACCAGCCCTCAACAGTTGTTGGCATTGTAGATGCTGTGATGAAGCATGGTGGATGTTTCGGCTGCTCTGATGTGGAATCTGGTATGAGAGGCACTAGGGTGAATCCCAAAGAACGTGAGAGTAGTGTAGCAGTCGAAGTACAAAGCCCATTTACCAACCATTCTGGTTCGCCCGGTTCTCTTTGTCTCTTAGTAAATCGGTCGCCTTGTGTGCTGGAGGTCGACGATTCGAGCCTCCGCACTTCTCTCAATTTGAATGCCGATTTTTGTAGTTAGCCCTGGTAGTTTTTTCTGTTACGCTGGGCAAAGGGTTAAAACTTTGAACACGAGCGGATGCCTTGTCGGCCCAGAAACATGATATGTCATACTTTCATTCAGTAATTTAGTTGAATGGTTGTTGCGTCAATGTGTATGGAAGATTAATCAATATTTTCAACGTGCAGCCTTTGGTCGAAAATATTAATTGGTCTGTCCCCAGGTAATAAATATAGACTCTTCCGATTGTTCCCATTACACTGACATGGAAGATACGAAGATGGTTCAGAGGGTTGAGGAAGTGTATGAGAAATCAAATAATTAAGAAAACAATCCCGACAGAACGGCAGTATTTTTATATAGCATGTAACCTGAACTAAACCATTTACTTTTTCTCCTTACTGACATGTATTCGTTTTTCGACCATCAGTGGGAATGCTCTTGAGTTCATTATACATGTGCATACCAATCGTTATTCTACGCATAGTGTTATCCAGGTAGGATAAGTGGTGAGAAAAATCACTCTCTTGAAAAATACGCGTGTTCGTGTCGGAGGGTATTGAATCACACGTCGGTGCATTTAGTTCAGTATAGCTGATGCTACTGCTTCTGTTGAGGTGGTGTCAAACTCGACATCATTCTATCATGTTTTCTTGAATAACAAAACATTGTCTTCTTTCACTTTAGTAAGCTAATGGTTCTCGCTTGGATAGCATAAATGAAAAGAAATCATAAAAAAGAAACCTAATTTATTTTACATCCCGCTTTTAATTACTTTTCACAGCATTCGTAAAATGTGAGAAGTCTTAAAAATGGAACTTAAATCTTATTAGGGTTGCATAATGCCAAATACTGTATGTAGCACAGGCCAACGTCATAACGTAAGTGTGGAAAGGTGATCGCATTAGCATTTACACATATCTTACACATATAACAAATATGACTGCTTGCGTCTACTGGCTACGTCGTTCACCAAACCTTTTACTCTTATCGAACGTAACGGTCAAAGCGAAACAGCGCTATTTACAAAAAAATCGCCGCTCAAATGCTTGCCTCTGAAACATAGCTTGTTAACTCACATGAGCGAGCGCGATTAATTAGTTCCAATGAGGTCCTAAACTATGTTTTGCAAGCAAAAAATTGGAAATATATAGTTAAGTAATTTGGTAAAGCCAAAGAGCACATACATGTATGTGGATTTTATTATTATTATTATTATTATTATTATTATTATTATTATTATTATTATTATTATTCAAGAATTTAAAAAAAAAATGTATTCACATATCTAAACTGACAGGGATATATACGCGGGCAAAAATAAACATTTATCTCGGTCACTCATGAGATAATTTTCGATACCCACTCAAAAACACTAGAATTTCTTTTTATTATACGCTTTTTATAAGAATCTGATCATTCCTATCGATAATTCCCCTTGTTTCTACCTTGAATTGATGCATGAAAGTAAACAGCGCGCATTGATGCCCGGAAGTGATTTGACTCGAAAAAGATAGCGTCTTGCGATCTGATTCAGCTGGAGGGTTTCATGCATCAATTCAAGGTGAATACGTGTCGAGTTATTGCTAGAAATGATCGGTTTCCCCTCAGAACACCAGATTTCCCTTTCATTGTGCGGTTTTAGAACAAATTGATCATCTCCAGTGACAATTTGACTCGTATTCACATTGAAGTGATGCTTTGAAAGTCACCATTTGATTAAAACCGTGAAAGTGAAAATTTCTATATCTTCACAGTGGGGGATACGATTTCTATCTTTCTGCAATTTTTTCGCTAATCTATCGTTTAGAGTATAATAATATTTTTAATTTTTACAATTACTCAAATAATTTTGGCTCAATACAGTGTCTTAGTACATGTTTGAAAAATGAGAGTTAACCACGACCGGCAATAAGTAATATTCATTAGGATCCCAATATTGGCATTTACAATTTGTGTTGCACAGAACAGCGATAGATAAAGACATATTTTCAATACACACGTGGATATAGACGCGAAAGTGCATGCATTTAACGCATGCGCAAAGATGTGCACGACTAAGTGTGAATCCATGTCAGCTGCCAAGGGTCTCTTCAGAAAGAATAGTTGATCAAGTCGTGCTAGGACACAAGGATTCTACAATTCCCCAGTTCCCTTTAGTGGCTATTTGTTTCTTTTCTGAGTACCTGTGGAGTGAATAAAGTTCCAGTTATCTATAGAAACGCATTTGTTCAATAAACCATTGGAAGTGCAGTTGATAGTTTTTTTTTTATTTTGTAGGCGTAGATACCTTTTTGTAGATCTGTATCAGGAGGCCTATAATTCGTTTGGGCTGTGGGGATATCATTGCTGTCATTAAAAGCAAGTAACTTGTATTGGGGCGGAATGGGAATGTAATGCTACATTTCTCGAACAACAAAATCAGCAAAATTTAAAAGAATGGTTTTTGACACTGTGCATTCGAAAAATAAGTGCAGATATAGAATAAATAGGCACTAGGGCCGGTAATCAGATTTAAACCACTCGTACAATAAGGGTTTTAACCACTCGGCTTGCCGAGTGGTTTAAACCCTTATTCTACGAGTGGTTTAAATCTGATTACCGGTCCTAGTATCTATTTCTTTTATTTATGCCATGCTCTTAATAAATAATCGACTTTGTCACTTAAAATGGAAAAAAGAACAACACTTTCCATCGCAACACACGGATTTGTTTTGTTTACATCTGCGCCGGTGGGCAGTACTACCGGCTGTACATGAACGCTTGTTTGACTGCAAGACACATCGTCAAAGTTGATTGAATGTACCTTGCCTTTTCAGTCAAATTAGTCTTAACAATTCTTAAATTTTATTTTTAATATTTAATTCTAGGTATTTTAAACTTAATAAATCATTGTGCGTAGTAGGTAGTACCACAAATTGTCGCATGTTTGAATGAAACATCGCGAAGTGTGAATGTATCGAAGTTAGCAAATTGCCTCATGCCAAAGGTCAAGTTGGATGAACTTCCGACAAGAGGTGCAGATTTCATTTAACCTTAGTAGAAGCTTTACACCGGTAGTGGGGTTAAAAGCTAAAATTTAACATAAGGCTTTTCACAGGTTGTAACATAGGCGAGCATGGTATAAAATTCTCTTTTTGCGGAAAAGCAAAAAGTACAATGTTCAGTTTCTGAAATGTTACATTTAAATAGATTGGCGTTTGAAAATAATGCTGAATGTAAGATTTTGTACTGTTAGCTCTTTACATAGGGATCGTTAGTGAGTCTGGAAGGACATTTGTATATATATATATACCCGTCTTCCGACTTATATTCATATTCAAGAGGATTTTGTAAGTATATTATTTTCTTCGCAGTTCTCACCAAGTAAATCGTATTGAGTGCTTAATATCGAGAATACATCACTGTGGTTCCGTTGGACTTTTTGTTTTGTAAATATTTTCTCCTCCGACCTCTTTTGTGGACCAGAGAGAGAGAAAGAGAGAGCGAGAGAGAGAGAGAGAGAGAGAGAGAGAGAGAGAGAGAGAGAGAGAGAGAGAGAGAGAGAGAGAGGCCAGTGAAAGCCGGTCTATAACAGGATAAGAAAAAGAGGAGGGAAGACAGAGAGAGAGAGAGATGCGATTTGGTTCAAACAAAATGCTGTTGAATACCGATTCATAAGGGAGAGAAAGAGAGAGAGAGAGAGAGAGAGAGAGAGAGAGAGAGAGAGAGAGAGAGAGAGAGAGAAGAGAGAGAGAGAGAGAGAGAGAGAGAGAGAGAGGAGAGAGAGAGAGAGAGAGAGAGAGAGATGTGACTTGGTTCAAACATAATGCGACTGAATACCGATTCACGAGAGGACAGGGAGAGAGAGAGAGAGAGAGAGAGAGAGAGAGAGAGAGAGAGATAATTGAGAGAGAGAGAGAAACAGAGTGAGTTCCCGTTCATGTGCATATTTCATCCCATGAGTGCAACAAGGCTCCATCTACAATTGTAAAGCCTACACCCACAAAACGATTTATAACCACCACCACAGACATGTCGTCGCCTGAGTGCTAGAATGTCCTATGTCCCATAGGGGAGATAATATATAGTCCCATAGGGAACATAGGACATTCTAGCACTCAGGCGACGATGTACTGCAATTTGAATTTATATTTATAATCTTTAGAACTTTAAACCCTTTACCTAACATGAAAAGCAGACGACACTTGCAAAAACAATTTTTGAATAATTATTATTTTCATTTTTTGTCTCAAAAACATAGGTTATGACCCCTCATTGGAACGAGCTTGACGAGCTCGTTCCAATGAGGGGTCATAACCTATGTTTTAGAGACAAAAAGAATGAAAAAATAATGAAAATTAATTGGCGAGTTTTGTGAATAGCGCTAGCTGTTTTTGGCCGTTACGTTAGGTAAAGGGTTAAAAATGTAAATGGATAAAAGTCTAGAAATAAATGAAAAAGGCATACACACGCCACTAGTAATCCAATCTAAATCAATATCAAAACATTATCACGAAACATCTTAAGGTGGTATATTTGGATAATGGACTGGTCATTTACGTCACTCTTCCTGCTAGTTGGTTATTAACAAGTTTATTAAAGGCATACGATAAAATTAAATATAAAATTACAAACACAATTAGATGAAAGGATATTGAACAAATCAATAAAAATCAAATAAAGATACAGGTGAAACGGGCACTTTCATTCAATAAATTCATACAATGATTATACGATCTACATAAATCACAGTGGATAATCGTCCTGATCGATGAAATATATAAAATTGTTAGAATCAATGAATTGTTGACAATATTCTGTGTGCGACAGTCGTTAAAAGTTTTCCCAATGGCGCTCAATACACCGCTTGATTCCTGGTATAATAAAGCGATAAACAGTTGTTGCCCTTGCACGGGGTTAGTGTCCATGTCCCAGGGCACGAGATTAATACAGTGCTATCAGTTTTCGTGCAAGGTGAACGCTATTACGTTTGATGACGTAACTGCGTTCACGTCATCAAACATCTTAAGGAGGGCGGTGGCTCAGTAGTTACGGCATTGGACGACTTCAAACCGAAGGTCCACGGTTCGTTCCCCACCAGGTGTAACTGAGTTGTGTACATGGGCAAGCCACTTAATCCAGACTGTCCACGTGGGAGAATGGTGGCGCTGTGTGCTATGGCATACTGGAAGGCGATTGTGCATTTGTCTTCAACCAATGCTATCCTTGCTCATGCGGAGTTAGTACGCTGAGGAGTCAGACAGTAGGACGCCGCTGCTCGGTGGTTCTCTCGGGTACTCCGGCTTCTTCCACTCGGAAAAGTGTCTGAAACGAGGTGGTACTGTTTGTCGAAGGTGTCGTTAAACTCCAATAAAAATATCCCAGGTCACAAAGTTAAAAAGCAACGTGCATCCAGCATGGAACAAATCGGCTTGCCTCATCCGCGCAAGGTCAACAACTTTGTAATAACTAACACACAATCACACACACCACCCTCTACACCACAAACACGCCTAAATCTGAAAATAAACACAAAATACACGAATAAAATAAAATATCATTTGAAACCCCCGCTTTGAATTAATATAAAATAAATGATTGAAATTAACATCAATTCAAAGAAGATCCCTAATGTTTTGAGCAGATACGAAAATTACCTCATGAGTGACTGTGAGGAAATATAAGTTTTCAGCCACTCATGAAAACTCAGATTTCCGTGCAGGTTACGAAAGATATAGTTCTACTAAACACAACTGATATTTCTTTTATTATATGCGATGCGATGTTTTAATTGCAATTAAAACATATTTTACTTTCAGTTAAAACACCCAAACACCACAAACATGCAGCAATGTCGATATCAATTAATATTTGCAACGTACAGCCTGAATGGTATACTCTATACATTCACTGAGCAACCACCCGACGTAATCCAATTGTTACGTATCATGTTCCTGGGCTGGAAAAAGGGCCCCTCGTGTTCAAAGGGTTAACACAATGAATCAATGATTTTATCATATGACTCGTCCATTTTGTTCACTTTACAACATTTGATATTTTGTTTTCATATTAATCAGTGATAAATAAAGCCTTCCGTCAATTTCACGGGTCAATTTCAAAACTAGACAATTTGATTGGCTAAACAAAATACAGCTGGGTCACATTTGCATAATTTCAGTAGGGAGAATTTACGTTATCTGTCCTATTTAGGGTGGGTTATATTGTATTAATCTTTTACCTACAAGAAAAACGCCATTCATTTTTTTTTATATTTTCACTTTTTGCTTCCAAAACATAGGTTATGACCCCCTCATTGGAACGAGCTCGTCGAGCTCGTTCCAATGAGGGGTCATAACCTATGTTTTGGAAGCAAAAAATGAAAATTTTTAGTTATACGAGGATCTTTTTTCCAAGTGCCGTCTGCAACTCAAGTTAGGTGATGGGTTAAAAAGTCATACTAAGTGGCTAATTTGTGTGTCATATGATAAATAGAATATGAAATGAGTGTTTTTCTCATATAATATTTCTGAAACTCGTCCGAATTTTTCGTTTGGGCTCGCCAGAGGCTCGCCAAAACGGAAAATTCTTAGACTCGTTTCATTAATATTATATGAGAAAAACATTCCATATCCTCTATTTATTTTGCAATATAATACATGACTGAACGAGACGAAATAATGATTCAGCAAGCATGGTACTGGAAGGTAAAGGCATAGCCAAGAGGCTGTCTTTCTGTCACACCCAAATATTAGTTTGAAGGCACATTCCAGAAAGTAGACTTATTTACAACTGTTTGTTGTGATAAAGAATCAGTTTTTCACAGATATCGAATAGGTTTTCAGTATGATGGTCCTCCACAGTGGGTGATAATGTGTCGACGAGAGGGAATTTGATTTGATAGTCATTTTCTCCCTTTGGGACTTCAGTAACAAATAAAATATAAAGAATATACGTTTGTGAAAAATTAATATGTTGATAATGTGCACATTTTTCGTGGCAATGCATATTGAATTTTTATAAGATAATTTAGTTTTTATTGACAAGAAACAAGTTAGATTCAAAAGCTGATACAGTGTAACTAACTGTCGAACTGAGTAAAGACAGTGACGTTTGATGAATGAAGCGAAGCTGTTACGCTGTGACTACAGTCGCAGCGTAACAGCTTCCACGTAACTAAACGTCATCGATTGGAGAAGTTACCGCGTTAATTAAATGGACGCTATCTTAGGGGTGGGTAGATAGAATTGCGTCGTTCTTCCCTGACATTCCAGCAATCCATTCGTATAGAGATAACTGACCCATGGCTTCTTATTATACAAATAATTGATTACGTTTTCCGCAAACATACATTACTGCATTTGTAACTATTTTAGTGCTGTTCTGACATTTTTGAAAAAAAACATGGTGCAATATCAGTGAATAACAAGTTGAGGCATAAGAGAGCTTATCTTAAACATCAGATTAATATAAAATATTTTGGGAAGAAAACGAAAGTTGAAAGAAAAGTTTCATATATATTGTACAACTACCTCTTTTTGTTATTATTTCTGCCTTGTAAATGTTTGAGCGTTTTTGTTTTCAATATAACTTTTCGTGTTCTTGACTTGATTTAAATCGGTGATTTTTTTTAGTTGGTTTATATCCGTTATTTATATCCATTAATCAAGAATCTAACTGTATTAGCTGTAATTAAGAGAGTGCCGATCAAGAAATAAAACCGCTGTGTTTATGTGAAACTAGCAGTCTCGAAAGTTTCAAGTTACGAAAAATTAGAAATTCAAAGGTTTGGTAAAAGTACTCATTATAATAATATACCATTTTGTGTTAAGAGTTCACAGATTGATGAAACCTTTTACGGCACAGTTGTTGTGGGCAGGTCGTAATCCACGGGTGGGCAGTGGTGTCCACACATGCATTTACCAAGCAGTAAATATCATCCTCAGCAAAATTTCAATTAATGAAGCACCGGGTTGTACCCGGTGCTTCATTAATTAAATTTTTGATAATTGTTCTTATAATTAGTGATTGGAATCTAATATTGTTGCGTCCGTGGAAATATTGCCCACCCATTGGAAAGTGACTAGTCGATGGCGGCCGTACTGTAAGTATATGACTTAAGGGTCGTACAGCTAACAAACACAAAACTTTCTGGAAATTACCAACAAAACAAATTATTATACTTCCATGTGTTGTAATTGCATTTTTGCCTTATTATTATTATTTTTCACTATAAGCCATGATTGAGATCTCAAGAACGGCAAGGCTTATTGACTTGAAATTTGCAGTGGTGGTAGCACTCAAGGAGTAGGGCCGACTGGGACTGTTGCGAATTTTGTCCGACTTTGACCTTGACCTTCGCCACCAGCGCTCTTTATCGGACTTTTGTTTTTCTTGTCATCACTTCTGCTTCGGAACGACTTAAGATATCGAGTTCAAAGTTTTCTCGTATATTAGACTATATGTTTACTACATTCTGAGCAAAAATGGCAGGGGTCCGACTTCCGGTTCGGAAGATCGGTAGGGGTCTAAAAATTGACGTCACTCTTTATGAAACATTCTTGTAATCGCTTCACCTCCCGAACAGCTTGAGATATCGAGTTCGGATGTTTTGCATTGTGTACGCCTGTATGTGAGGTAGATACTGTGCAAGAATGCTAGGTGTCCGACTTCCGGTTCGGGAGATACTATGGGTTGAATATTTTCACCATAGCATTTAAGGCTCTTACATGGAATGCTTTTTTATAGTAAGTTCTCTGGAACGGCTTCACCTATCGAGTTCGAATTTATTTCGTTACGCGCGCCTTCATGTCAAGTATTTTCAATTTTGGCCATAGCATTCAAGGCCCATTATTTGAAATGCTTCCTATTGCTGCTGCATCAGAACTGCTCGGCCTATCGAGTTTGCAAGTTTTTCTTTCCTTGTGCCCACATGTCTTGTATAAGCAGTCCAAAAATGGCAGGGTTCGGTCTTCCGGTTCGGGAGATCGGTAGGGTCGAAAATTTGGCAATGCTCTGTATTGAAAATTATTGTAATCACTAAACCTCCCGAACGGTTCGAGATATGGAGTTTTATTTTTTTCATTATATATGCCTGTATGTGTGAAAGACACTGTTGAAAATGGTGAGGTTCAAACTTCCGGCTCGGGAGATACTATGGGTTGAAAATTTTGACCTAAGCGCATAATGCTCTTTACATGAAGTGTTTGTTATCACTACTCCCCGGAACGATTTCACATATCGAGTTCGGAGTTTTTTCCTTGTATGTCCCTAAATGTATTGTATATTCAGTCCAAAAATGCTAGGGGTCCCACTTCCGGTTCGGGAGATCGGTGGGGTCGGCTTGAGGTGTCGAGTTCCAACTTTTTAATATTATGTTTGCTTATGTGTGGGGACAATAACGGTAATATTGTTCTTCACCGTGGAATACCGAGGTGAAGAAAAATGTGGTGAGAATGGAGTGAAAAGTGTATGGGGTGGTGTATTATGAATATATAAATAGATTTAGGCTGTATGTGCACGGTTTTAATGATATATTTGAGAATTAGTACATTGTTAAGAGTAATTATACTGTGATCTGTGTTGCGATTCTCAATTAGCAGTTACATGCTTCATTCACACACCGATGTAGTCTATTAATTACCAAGCTATCCAACAAATGCCTAGGGGTAGTTTTCGGCGATGGCCTGGTGTATATATCTTGCATTTACTCGAATAAATCAACGGTTATATCACATATATTGCTTCAAAAGACTAACCTATATTTTTGCACATATGTTTAAACCTTTTAAATAACAGGGTGAAGAACATGAGCTATGAATGCTACTTCTTGTCTTGTTTGAACCCATGCCGGCATCTGCTAATTGCCTCTCCATTAGCAAAGTCCCCATCTGAATCTCCCAACACAAAACTGGTGATTGGTTGGGAGAACACAGAAATGGTGATTGGCTGAGAGAATACCAAACTGGCCACTAGTTGAGAGAACACAGAACTGGTAAATGTGCTGGCGAATGGATGGTGATCGGTTCAAGAAATCGAGATGATAATTAGAGATGTAGATGTCAGAGGGTCCTTGCCTCCCTTACCCCTTGGGTTTAGAGGGTTGTGGGTCCTATCCCTGCCTCCAGGTATTTTGTTGAGCCCTGCGTAATTGGATGTTTTTAGACATTCCAGTGGTAGCACCTACACTTGTATTTTTATCGAGTGGTCTGGTGCTATCAAGTGTGTGCTCCATGCACTCTCTGTAAGTTGCTGTAGTAGATGTGTAGAGGCTCACAGTTCGTCCAGTCTACTGGGGAGTAGGCTTTTATTATGAGGCGTGTGGCTCATACTACTTTCATCGAGTTTGGCCTTTTTGCGTTATATTCGTTTGTACGTGGGGTAGATAATATCAAAACGTGGTAGGGGTCAGACGTCTGATTCGGGAGATTCTCCTAATGGTATGGCTGCAACGATACGTCTCACTCACGATACAATATGTATCGCGATTTTTTTTTCACGATACGATTTTTTCACGATACATTACATGCAGTACATTGAAAGTGAATTATCAGTAATAAAAGGCCCACAAACTGCACAGAGTCCAACTTTCATTTGGCCAGTAACATCCAATTTCTTTTTTCGTGCTTGAGAAAGACAAGCAAGTTTCAGCCAATGGACCTCTGGGAGTCTGGGTTCAACTCAGAGGTGAGAGGTCTGTTGCCTCAAACTATGCTTATAATTTAGACAGAGTTGATATTTCACTGAAATACAAATGAACAAGTGGAATCACAGGAGTCTAAAATTCTATAAGTATAGCTATAATTCACTTTCAACGTGATACTTACGTTCCCAACGTAATCCCCTTCTGAAGGGGATTGCGTTGGGAACGTAAACATCACGTTGAAAGTGAATTATAGCAATTCTGATAGAATTTCAGACTCCTGTGGTGGAATTATAAGTTGGAAAAGCACAAACTAGACTTGTTGGGCCTGAAAATGCAACTTCTGACTACATCATGCCAACCTTCTGGAAGTGTATCGTTTGTATCGTGATACACATGACACGATACAATATGCGTATCGTGGACAAATGTATCGCGATGCATTGAAATCGCGATGAATCGTTGCAGCCCTACCTAATGGACATGCTGACATTGGAAAACATGAAAGTATCGAAGCTGCCGTGCAATTTCATTTGTATTCTTGTTAATTGTAATAATTGCTTTTCAAGCTATCCAAATCCACATACTTCCACCCTTTTAGGGCTGCACGATATTCAAAACTGAATACCGGTATCGGTATTCAAAAAAATACCGTGGTATACAGGTGTATCGAAAACTGTTCAGATATATGAACACAAGTACCACAATCGGGACTCGAGGCATCACAGTCGGAACCAATTAGCATGCCTGATGATGCGGTTCGAAATATCTCTTCCCAACGCTAGACGTTATCAAAATTTATTATTTTCAAAATTAGTTTTTCAGATTTTCCCCAGATTTCAACAAAACTATATCATGTGACCCCTCATTGGAACGAGCTAGACGAGCTCGTTCCAATGAGGGGTCACATGATATAGTTTTATTGAAATTTTAGAAAATTACTTTTTCAACTGCTGAATTTGTATATTACGAGGGCACACGCAGACAATTCCTTGGATAAAGGGATAATATTATTCATTCGGGGCTACAATTAAAAAACTCAAGACATCTTGAAAATCAAAATTGTGGGTAAATAAACAATGACGATAAACCGATACTTTTGTAATTACACCGGTATTCAATCGATATTGATTTGAATACTGGTATATATCCGTTTATCGATGTACTACGGCAGCGTAGAACCGCCACACCGCAGTATATTTCCAGGGATTCCTAATCTGTTTTACAGATTACTAATCTGTTAAAACAGATTACTAATCTGTTTAAACAGATTACTAATCTGTAAATACAGATTATTTAATCTGTTTTTACAGATTACTAATCTGTTTAAACAGAGTACTAATCTGTTTTTACAGATTACTAATCTGTTTAAACAGATCACTAATCTGTTTTTACAGATTACTAATCTGTTTAAACAGATTACTAATCTGTTTTTACAGATTAAATAATCTGTATTTACAGATAAGTAATCTGTTTAAACAGATTAACTAATCTGTATTTACAGACTACTAATCTGTTTAAACAGACTACTAATCTGTTTAAACAGATTACTAATCTGTTTTTACAGATTAACTAATCTGTATATACAAATTAGTAATTGTTTAAACAGATTAACTAATCTGTATTTACAGTTTAACTAATCTCTATTTACAGATTACTAATCTGTTTTTACAGATTAACTAATCTGTAATTACAGATTACTTAGTCAATCTGTAAAAACAGATTAGCAATCTGTAAAAACAGATTAGTTAATCTGTAAAAACAGATTAGTATTCTGTAAATACAGATTACTAATCTGTAAAAACAGATTAGTTAATCTGTTTAGACAGATTACTAATTTGTAAATACAGATTAGTTAATCTGTAAAAAACAGATTAGTAATCTGTTTAAACAGATTAGTAATCTGTATTTACAGATTAATAATCTGTTTAAACGGATTAGCAATCTGTAAAAACAGATTAGCAATCTGTAAAAACAGATTAGTAATCTGTAAAAACAGATTAGTTAATCTGTAAAAACAGATTAGTTAATCTGTAAAAACAGATTAGTAATCAGATTAAAGAGACTAGTAATCTGTAAAAACAGATTAGTAATCTGTAAAATCAGATTCGTAATCTGTTTAAACAGATTAGGAATCCCAGGAAATATACTATGGTGTGGCGGTTCTACGCTGCCGTAATATATCATGCAGCCCTACACACTTTTATTCAGAAAATAATGAAAAATAGTAAAATAATTTTTTAATATCATTTTTTTTAATTTTTTCAAAAAAATTCAACAAAACCATATCATGGGACCCCTCTTTGGAACGAGCTCGTTCCAAAAGAGGGGTCGCAAAAAAAATATTTCGGGAAAATAATATTTTCGAAAAATAATATTTTTTCAGCTGCTGAATTTGCATATTACGCGGGCGGATGCGGGCGATTCGTTGGATAAAGGGTTAAAAATGTAAACAATCAAAACAAAAACTCTCCCTATTTTTGTATGATACTTATTTTCTTATACATGCATGATTGCAGAACTGAATGTCAGTTTCTGTGGTAGTCAATTACCTTTGCATTATCAGCATATATTAGTGGGACACCTATTAGAAACAATATAAAATCTCAGTATGATGCTTTCAATCGATTTTTACGACAAAGAAAGGAAGAAGTCTTCTTTTATCGTAGCCATGGGCGACATGTATACTGTTGTTTCCAATTAGGGCAAATGATGTTTCGTTGAGAACTATGAGTGTCGTACCCACGAGCTGTGTCTGGTCAAATATGTCACTTTGAGACAATCAAATGTGCGTGGGTAACAAAGATCACAATTTCACTCTCAGTGTATTGTCCAAAAGTTTCAGCAGCAAACTTTTCGAATAATACAATTCGGAATTTAACCAAATAGTTCGGCAGACAAAGTCAGTTTTGAGCCGAATCGTGTTTTGGAGTACACACAAATTGTTGCCCAATGTATCCGCTACAAGAATCCCTCTTTTTGACAGCCTAACACCATTGGGCATAAAAAAGTAAAAAAATCTGATTCTCAGGCCTTCCCACATGGTCCTTTTGGCTGCCGCATGCTCTCTTTTTATAACCAATGCAAACTTTAAAAAATAAAAATTAAATGGCTAATGTCTGATATTTTACCCAAGTTAATAAAATTGATAAATTTGTCCCTTGAGTACAACACGACTTTGCAATACTTTAGCATTTCAAAGGCTTCTTGCACTGAAGGGACGAAATACATCAACATCCATGCTATTCCGTAGACTATTAGGCCTGAAACATAAAGTAAACCCAGAACATGAACTTTTGATTGCAAAGAAATAATAACAATAATAAAATACCCACCCCCGCCAATAGGCAATTTTCCAAAAATGACCTGAGAAACAGAAGATCTACTCTGTGGGGCCTTAAATGTATCTTTCGAAACTATTGTTGTTGATATTGATATTATGACTCCCTGTGTGTACTATTCGGTGTTTTGCTATCTGCAGGTCTTTTATAACGTTTTATCGAAAAAAAGTAAAAAGAAGTAATAAAACATTTCATAAAATGTGGGGTTTTATTATATTTTTCGAATGCCAAAAGTATTTGTTTTCATAACATGAAATTGCTGAACGTTATCGTGATGTCCACCTTAGTCATTTTGCGTGAGTGCTTTCGTGTTGATGGCTTTTGAGCTGAATACTTTTGTCAATACAAACAACGACAATAAAATAAAACAAATACAAACACACTATCACATTCAGTTTTGTCTTTGTGATAATCCCTTGCAGCATGAAGGATGCGATTATAATATAATATGGCTTATTCATTAACTCACGCACCGTGGGCATTATGCCCATTGGTGGGAATAGTACAATTTGCAAAATTCACGCAAGCGTCAATCTTTGACAGACCACTGGATTGGGTCTAAAAAAGGGGGAAACGCGTCGCCTTTTGTGGGAGTTGGGAATTTCATTTAACCCTTTACCTAACGAATCGCCCGCATCCGCCCGCGTAATTCGCAAATTCTGCAGTTGAAAAAAATAAATTTTTCAAAATATTTCAACAAAACCATATCATGTGACCCCTCACTGGAACGAGCTCATCGAGCTCGTTCCAATGATGGGTCACATGATATGGTTTTGTTGAAATCTTTTTTTTTAAATTTAAAAAATAGTAATTAAAATAATAAATTTTTTTTGTGGTAAAGGGTTAATATATATATTATGAGTTTTTATATGTTTTATTTGACTGTCTTTTGTATTTTCACATGTTGTGAAGAGAACACAACTCGTAATTAATATATGTAAGATCTATGAGGTGCTGCGACTCAATACGAAATATATGAACCGAGTACACTAAATTCGATTTGCGCCGAGGTTTACATCGTAGCGAATCGAATTTAGTGAACGAGGCAACCTCGGCCATATTGAAATTCGTCATTGCGCATGACTGTACAATAGCTCATATTTTACAAATAAATACAACACTACATTCGGGCCGTAAAATGTGATACAGAACCCCTTTAAACATGAACGGTAAAATTAATTATCAGGGAGGAGAGTTGTTGACAAGTAAATAAGCTGAAAATCCCATATTTTAACTTGCAAACAAGTAAAAATAAACTTTCGTCAGAACGGAAGAGGCTGTATAGTTAAAGTATCACTTGCGATACATTCTATTTATATAAATTTACATGAAAATGGTCTAAAAGACCATTTTCATGTAAATTTATAGAAAATAAAATGGCAGCATTTTGATTTATTTATTTATTTATTTATTTATTTATTTATTTATTTATTTATTTATTTATTTATTGGTGTTTAAGGTCACATATTTTTTCACAATGGCTAATCATGACCATGACAGTTTTACGGGTGGAGGAAGCCGGAGTACCCGGAGAGAACCACCGAGCAACGGCGAGCAACTGCGCAATTCACAAAATTCACCATTCAATTTTTATTACTTTTTCATTTTTTGTCACAAAAACATAGCTTATGACCCCTCATTGGAACGAGCTCAACGAACTCGTTCCAATGAGGGATCATAAGCTATGTTTTGGACGCAAAAAATAGTGCTTCAAGAATTTTATTTGCAAGTGTCGTCTGATTTTCGTGTTATTTATTTATTGGTGTTTAAGGTCACATACTTCTGCACAATGGCTAATCATGGCCATGCCAGTTTTACGGGTGGAGGAAGCCGGAGTACCCGGAGAGAACCACCGAGCAACGGCGAGCAACTGTCAGCTCCCCAACATACCAACTCCACACAAGCAGGGTTAGCATTGGTTGAAGACAAGTACACCATCGACGTGCAATACGCCTTAGTACACGCCATCACCGTACCCCCACATGGGCAATGGAGGTAAAGTGTCTTGCCCAAGGACACAACGCGGTTGTCGCAGGTGGGATTCGAACCGAGGATCTCTCGACTTGCAGCCTGCACCTCTACCAACTGAGCCACCGCGCCCCCGGCAGCATTTTGATTAGAAACTAGTCAGTCAGCTAATTTGCTGAACTCTTCCACCCTGAATTATTAACACTTTTAAGAAATGAAAAAAAATATAAGGATACAAGAGATTACATAACCTAATTTAACCTCCCCCCCCCTCCCACACATACATGCAATACTATTATCTTCTGTTTTAACGGAGATTGTACATGTAACGTTCATCACACAAGTGGATACGTTCATGCATAATTCCTTCTATAGAAATAATCCCCCGACCCAAAACAGCACTTTGTGTTTAATGGGGGTTAATACACTTCCAACAGCCAGAGTTACATCGTGTCGGATAGTAATACGGGCAGAGGCAGCCGGTGTACCCGGAGAGAACCACCGAGCATCGGCGAGAAATTGCAAGACTCATCAACTTCCTCGCTCTGCGCATGCAGAGTTAGTCGCGGTTGAAGCAAGTGCACCTCGACGTGGAATAAACCTTCACAACCCTACTGTCCGCCACGTGGGATAAATTTGGATTAAGCGTCTTGCTCAAGACACAACGCAGTTGGCGCTGGTCAGAATCCAACTGTTGACAGTTTGCTTTAAAGTCCAGTGCTCTAAGCATCGAAGGACCTAGCTCCCCAAAAAGAACAATAAGGGAAATATATTACAACAGTTGAATGGATAATAACACAGTACTCTTCAGACGTAACAGTATGGGCAGCTATCTCCTGAAATCTAGAAGTGACAATACTGTGAGAAAATATTTTTTATAATTTTTCAAAGTGGAGACAGTACATAATTTCAGTCGGCGGATTTGATCTGCCTGCAGATTCTATTAAGGTTTCTTTATATTTGACTGATCTCATGGACAAAGGTTCATCCTGCAACGTCATTTCATCTTTGGTTTATGCTATTGAGTGGTTTCATGATGTTAAAGGTTTACAAGGACCCCACAACAAACTCTTTTTTCAAGAACTTGTTGGAAACTGCTAAACGAGTTGCTAAACCTGCTGTTAACAAAAAGAGCCGGTAACTGCAGAAATGCTTATCGAGTTATGTGATTTTTACTCAAACAAATTATCGGATTTGGCAATATTGAGAGATCTTACAATGTCATCTTTGGCTTTTGTCGGTTTTTTAAAGATTTGATGAACTTATTTCGTTAACCGCAAAGGATACTGGTATTTTTCGACTATCATTTTTCAATTCAAATCCGAAAAAGTAAAATTGATCAGTATAGACAAGGAAATGAACTTCTTATTTCCAACGGCTTTACTTCCGCTTGCCCTTACACATTGCTATCAAAGTATATGAGACTGGCGGAGGTAGATTCTTCGGAGAAGGTGTTCATGTTTTGGCCTCTTTTACAGGTCCGGTTCTGTTTGTAAATTAGTTAGAACAAAGAGAAAGCTCAGCTATTCAAGAGCAAAAGAATGCATAACGTTCCGTTTTGAGGGCGTATTTGGTGACATTGATTTTGGGTTACATTCACTGAGAGCAGCTGGTGCATCAACTGCTGTCAGGCTTGAAGTACCAGGAGATGCTGGAAAAGGCAAGGCATGTGGCGATCAGATTCCACCAAAGACGGATATGTAAAAGAGTCCACAGAACATAGACTGTATGTCACTAAAATGCTGGGTTTGTAAAGTTGCTGTATTTAAATACTGTCACTCACTCGTTTTAAGCCGTGTGCATTATCAACCCGTTGTTTTCGGTCTGTATGCGCAGCGCAGGACAGTTTGCAATGTTTTTGAGTTGCTGTTGTTTAATAGTGTAGAAGAAAATTTTATCATATGACTCGTCCGTTTTGTTCACTTTAAAATATTTGATATTTTGTTTTCATATTAATCAGTGACAAATAAAGCCTTCCTTCAATTCCATTGGCCAATTTCAAAACTAGACAATTTGATTGGCTGAACAAAAGTAAAACTGGGCCACATTTTCATAATTTGCATAATTAGAGTTGGGAGCTTCCATTGTTCAATTTCAAAACTGGACAATTTGATTGGCTAAACAAAATACAACTGGGTCAGATTTGCATAATTTCAGTAGGCAGGATTTACGTTATCTGTCCTATTTTGGGTGGGTTATATTGTATTAATCTTTTACCTACAAGAAAAACGCCATTCATTTTTTTTTATATTTTCACTTTTTGCTTCCAAAACATAGGTTATGACCCCTCATTGGAACGAGCTCGTTCCAATGAGGGGTCATAACCTATGCTTTGGAAGCAAAAAATGAAAAATTTTAGTTATACGAGGATGTTTTTTCCAAGTGCCGTCTGCAACTCAAGTTAGGTGATGGGTTAAAAATTCATACTAAGTGGCTAATTTGTGTGTGTGTGTGTCATATGATAAATAGAATATGAAATGAGTGTTTTTCTCATATAATATTTATGAAACTCGTCCGAATTTTCCGTTTGGGCTCGCCAGAGGCTCGCCAAAACGGAAAATTCTTAGACTCGTTTCATAAATATTATATGAGAAAAACACTCATTCCATATCCTCTATGTTTACGCACATCATTTTACAAAACCATATCCATTCAACTGTACTGGAATAATGTGAAATATGTGACTTTCGTGTTAAATAATCATTTCCGTGGTTTTCCAAACGATGCTTAAAAAGATATTTTTAATTCACTTGCAGGTGATTATAAAGCTAAACACATTTGACAATTTTTTTTATTAATCATGAGATCAAAACGAAATCCCAAAATAGTTCTTGTCCAATTAAATGTTCGTTTATAGCGGTGTACGATGACATTATTAACTGGCAGCATTTCTCAACCTGGACCTGTAATTTTATTGTCTCAAAAATAAATTTACTTTAAATAAAACGAAATGCCAGAACTCGGGCACACAGATTTACAAAACACTGCACGTGGCGAGAAAATTGCACTAAACACCCTTGGAATGGAGTTTCTTCACCGCCAATGAATATAGGATGTTTCGTGCATAGATATTGCGGACCTTTACGTTTAGTCCAAGAATTTTCAACTAGACATAAATTACGACTCATTCCGTTTATAATGTACTTTTGGACAGACTAAAATCGAAATTTCGATGAAAAATAAAACGTCAGAAATTGAACTTATATTTATCTTATAAAAATTGTTTTCCACATTGGTCATACTTGAATACCGGAAATATTTTGGTGAAAGGGCGGTTTAAATCAGAAAAAAAGTTCAGGATGGCTGACAATTTTCGGCATTGGAAATGATTTACGGGAAAGAAACCCCCATCCCGGTCCATCCCCATAGCTGGAAATTCACCGAAAAAAAATTTGAAAATAAAGCCACGAAAGGGGGCATAAAATTGATTCTAGTAACTGAAATGCCAACACATTGATGACAGATTTATCAAATTGTTATTATTATTTGGTATTATTCTGAGAATTGAATATGTGCTAAACGAATGCTCAAGCTGAGAACTTTGAGCAATTCACACTCTCCTAACAATAAATCAGATCTAAGGCAGGAATGATCAATTTTTGACAGTTTCATCATTTTGTAACTGTGAATATCGAGGTGGTCTCCAGAATGGGAACGAGATCTCGGCGAGTTGTGATCCCATTTTTGGACATCACCGAGAATCTGATACAAATCACATGACATGCATATGATAATTCATTTATCTAACAATTCTATCATACAAACAGATTAAATCTTAAATTATTAATACAGTGTTGGGACATAATGTTGGGCGAGAAACAGTTTTAAAAAACCCCATATTTTTGGGAACTATATTATTGAGCACTCTAACGAACAACGAGTAACGCGGGCACCGCAATTTTCAACGTTGTGTTGTCAAATTATTCACTCTCAGTGTCACTTCCTATGATGATCCGCATGAATTTACGAGTGTGCGACGTGGGTACATCCCCAGGAACCGGGTAGGTGTAATATTGAGTTGTGCAGTTTCTCTTTATCAGTTCTGTTGCTAACTGTAAGGAATTTTGTTTTGTTTTGTAAGCGATCAGCTGAGTTGATCACTGAAACACAAATAGAATGTATTCATGTACCTATTATGGCAGCCCGTCGCGTTACCGGAAACGAGTCGTCTATATGATACGGAATCGGAACACTTCATGTGATACGTGCCGTTTCTCTTGGTTTTCAGGCCAAAATCTATTTGATTGTTAGATAAAAATAAATAGTATATTTTATAAATCAGTCTTACAATCATTCGAAGAATGAGGATCGCCCATAGCCCGCACGCCCGCCCGCCCGCCCAATCGCCCATCCACCCACCCACACATCTTTTCTTTTTTTCAAACCGCTCACTCGACAACATATTTCCGGTATTCAAATATGATCTTGATAATCCATCAAAATTTATTTATTTATTGGAGTTTAACCATTCGAACTCTAGTGGTATCTTCCATGCCAGTTCCACGGCAGTCTTTAGAACGGTCCATATTCATTATTTGGGGTAGACCAATCAATATTTTCAACGTGCAGCCTGGGAGCTGCACGTTGAAAATATTGATTGGCCTACCTCACACATTTGCTGAACAGCCATCCTATTTAATGACATTATGATGTATCATGTTCCTGGTTCGAAAAACGGCCGCTCTTGTACAAAGGGTTAACCCTTTACCCAACGAATCGCCCGCATCCGCCCGCGTAATATGCAAATTCAGCAGTTGAAAAAATATTATTTTTCAAAAAATGTCAACAAAACCATATCATGTGACCCCTCGTTAGAACGACCTCGTCGAGCTCGTTCCAACGAGGGGTCACATGATATGGTTTTGTTGAAATTTTGTGAAAAATTTAACAAAAATGATATTTAAAATAATAAAGTTTGATCTCGTCTGCGTTAGGTAAAGGGTTAACGACACTTTCAACAGCCAGAGTCACCTCGTGTAATATTAAAATAAAATGGAACGTTGTCAATAACACTATGCAAATATGGATGTCATTGATACAAGGGTGTTAAGTTGTCTGTAAGACATTCAAATTTGCATTGATTTACTGACCAATATCCTTAAATATTTGAAAATATAATCCTTCAGTAAATTGAAAAATATATAATAATTATAAACAAAAATGGTTGAGAAATAAGCAAAGAAAAATACCAGTAATATACAAAACACAGATTGAGTTACCAATAAAATACATTTTGAGAACTTCATAAAACATAAAAACAGTATAACATCAAAAGAAAATATAAATTTATTACTTTTCAAAGTGTCATTTACTGGGATTTCCGGGTTTGATTAAAAACGATAACTTCATAAGTGAATCATGCAATCAACAATTGTGTCATGTATCCGAGCACACTTTGCCGTGGGTGTAATGGGGACTTCATTGTTTTTTAACATGAAAGCAGACGACACTTGCACAAATAAATTCTTGAATAACTATTATTTTCATTTTTTGTCTCAAAAACATAGGTTATGACCCCTCATTGGAACGAGCTCGACTCGCTCGTTCCAATGAGGGGTCATAACCTATGTTTTAAAGACAAATAATGAAAATTAATTGGCGTTTTTTTGAGAATAGCGCTTGCCGGTTTTTGCCGTTTCGTAAGGTAAAGGGTTAAATAATATAATTATCGTTAATAATGAAAAGTAATAAACAGAGTAATCGCTTGGCTGGACTTGTTACATGAAATAATTCATTCGAGGCGAGGGACTATATTGTAAAACACTCGTGCGCATTCGCGCACTCGTGTTTGTACAGCGTCCCTCACCTCTCATGAATTATTTGACGTAACCAGTCCAGTCAAGCGATTACTCTCAGTATCATCAATTTAAGAACATAAAGAAAAAGCATAGCTATAAATACCCGTGGGTCGAAACCTTGTGTGTCGAAACGTCCTTTGGAGTAGACATCCGGCCCACACATTTCTGTACTGAAAGGTCTGTTCCCTCAAGCAATACTTTTTACTGTGTAAAACAACTTAGCAAATGGAGTTACATACGGAAGCAAAGAGGACAATTAGTTGAAAGGTTGTGTGTGTTTTTTGTGTTCCTGTAGAGAAAATATCTGCAATTGTTTGGTGAAGGTACGGAACATGTTTATTTAACAAATCGTTGAATAGATGTGTTCTTATTCTATAGCAAATTACAAAAGTGGATGTTCTAGAGTGCGAGTAAATGGAAATCTCCGAACATCGAGTTTCTCCAAAAGGGATCACCATTTTCCTTTTCCGAGAAAAAGTCAGAAGCTGAGCCAAGGCGAAAATTAAATATTTTTAAGTCTCAGTATCGTCACCATTGCGCACGCCCCGCGTTTTCTTCCTTATTGGGGTAGTGCAGTGAATGGTCACGTGACCATCGAGTCCCGTACTATACGCAGGGAGTGGAATGCAAGTAAAACACTCACCCCATATCATTTCCTCTCAAATAATAACTCACATTGTTTGAAAAGCATTTTAAGTGTTCAGTCAGTGGAAGTTCGAGTCAAACAACTGACTGAAAATTGTCTCTACATTTTTGCAGGGATTTCATTGGAGTATGCAGAATATTTTACAGAGGTGAGAAACAAAAATGTACACACTTCCAGTTTCTTCGCTGCCAAGCCACATGCCCTCGCCAATGAAAGAACTCCGTGTATCTGATAGCGAAACTATACACAAAGCATCCGACCGCGGTGTTTTACACGAAACAGAAACCAGGGAGCGGGTGAGGCGAAACAGAAAACTCAAGAAATACAATGTTCTTTGACCCGGTCCCCACGGGTGCAGATTTTTCCCGGAGTCTTCGCGTATAATACCGTGGAGTCGATTCCATGAGTATGCAATCTGTGGAATCTACCAACAGTATAAAAATCAGAGTTGATTATAGCGAAGAATCGGTTGAGAACAAAAATCCCATCTCAAACCAAAGATTGTTCGATCGCAGCGCCACCCCTTAGGCATAAATAAAGGAGGTATAAGTAATATGACCTCTCAATAATGTTTCTAGTCAGGACATTTTCGT
Source organism: Pictodentalium vernedei (assembly GCA_031216915.1). Taxonomy (NCBI): domain Eukaryota; kingdom Metazoa; phylum Mollusca; class Scaphopoda; order Dentaliida; family Dentaliidae; genus Pictodentalium; species Pictodentalium vernedei. Next base: position 64,838,512 of record CM062297.1, read on the forward strand.
TCGGATTCGAGTGTATAGATAGGATATAAGAGTTAAACATTTTGTTATGGGCTTGTTGTCCGTTCGGCGTACGGGGGCGTGAGGGAGGACTGTCTAGGGTCGTTGGTCCGCGAAATTGTGGTCCTGGGTCCAGCATCTCTTGGACTACTAATTCTTGGAGATGTTGGTACAGTGGTTCCGTGGATTCGTACTCTGTGTGTGTGTGTGGGGGGGGGGGGGGGGGGCTGTTTTTCCTGCGTACTACTATTCCTCTTTCACCGGTGGCAAGCTTTCGCCATGTCGGGAAGTGGTGCATTCAACTTTGGCTCGATGTATCGTGCAGTAACATCTAGATAATGATTTCTGGGGATATAGACATGTTAAGATACCCCTGGGGCACTAGAGGGGCAGCTATCAAGACTGCTGGCAGCGCTGACGTCTGTATATAGAAGACCTCTCAACCAAAAGAGCACAAGCACCATTATTACTGTTATTTTGTTATTTTGTTTGTTTTATTAGCTTTACGTGTAATTTGTCCGTGTAGGGTACGATATCACATAGGCTATGCCTGTTTACCAAACCTATTTCTGTTCTGGACAAATAAAATGCTGTTTGGTTAGTTTAGGTTGTCGCGTTCGATAAAATCGCTGTCTAATGACATCGGCGAGACAGAATTCACGCCTGTCAGGTAATCTACAGTATGTGGAGAGTGTATTATCACTAAATCACCCGCAGAGTGGAGATTCCACCCAAGCAATAATTGCAAATTTGTTGCAAAGCATAACCGGCACCAGCAAAGTTTCAGCCAATGGACCTCCGGGTTAAACCCGGAGGTCCATTGGCTGAAACATTGTTTTGTGTTTTTGTCGATATATACAAAATTTGAAAGTTATAGCTTGGATGATAACTCCACTCCGCGGGTGCTTTAGTTACAATCCACCCTCCACGTACTGTATAGGCAACAGGCACAAACATGGCTCGTTGTTATGGGTGAACTAAACCCTTTGAAACCTAGTGATATCGTCCATGTCAGTTTAATGACAGCATGTGGCCGAGTCCACATTTATTATTTGGGGGCAGGCCAATTAATATTTTCAGCGTGCAGCCTCACGGCTGCACGTTGAAAACATTAATTGGTCTACCCCACACATTCACTCAGCAGCCATCCTACTTAAGGAAAACATGGCGTACATGTGTCATGCTTCTGGGCCGGTAAAACGGCCTCTTGGGTTCAAAGGGTTAAGAAACAGTTTATCCATTTAATCTGATTGTTATCAAAACATTTCTTCTTACTTAATCTTTTATATCTTGCTTAATCTTTTTTTTATAATCCTTCTGAAAGATAATAAATTATTTGTTACTAGATTAGTTGGAGTGAATAAACAGTGAATAAATAATAATCATGAAATTATTTTGTAAACGTTAATGAAATATCCTTTTACATTTTTTTTATGCATATTTTCATAATTTGTGGTTTATTTTGCTACTAAAATATTTAACCCTTACCCAACGTTACGGGAAAAACCGTCCAGCGCTCTTCACAGAAATCGCCAATTAATTTTCATTAGTTTTTCATTTTTGTCTCAAAAACATAGATTATGACCCCTCATTGGAACGAGCTCGTCGAGCTCGTTCCAATGAGGGGTCATAACCTATGTTTTTGAGACAAAAAATGAAAAAAATTAGTTATTCAAGAATTTTGTTTGCAAGTGTCGTCTGCTTTTCAGGTTAGGTAAAGGGTTAAAAGAGCCATGCAATACTAAATTAAGATATCATTCTTTGAGTGCAACAAGTCGCCCCCTACAGTGCTTCAGCATTGCAGATGGCGACTTGTTTCACTCAAAGAACGATACATGATTGCTTTGTTCTCGTTTACAGTCAGATTCCATTTGGCACTAAAATCTATTATTTGGCATCAAAGGAATTCATCTGGAATCAAACAAAAATTCCACTTAGCACCAAAAATGTCGAGCCAGCGTAAACATTGTCTGAAAGTAAGACTTAATGTATGTCACACACAGCGCCGTACTACAAACGATCAATATGGCCCAACTTGGAGCACGGTATGGTCTAATGGAATATGATGTTGGAAAGCTAACGCGTGACGACTACTTTCTGCCACAGTACCCTACCCGCAAACACGGCAATATATCTAAATGTCTGTGAAAAAAGAAATATCTTCTTACAATGATGCTATAGCAACTTTCGCAAAAATCGTATTTTATCACTGAACGCATTCAGAAAGTCTTTATCAAACACCGAATTCTCAACAAAAAGGGGCATAACTCCTACAATACCTTGACCAAGATGTTCTGAAAATGTATGCCGATAGCAATTTTCGTAAAAATCCGATTACATTTGTTCAAGTTATCGCGTACGCAGTCATTATCAGACGAACATCGAATTTCAAAATAAAAATGGTCATTATTCCTACAAAATTTGATGAAAGGGTGAAAATATCGAACTTCACCGTGATCTTCTCAAAACGTTTCATGTAAATCTTATTACATTTGTTTAAGCGTATCGTATTCACAAAGTTATTATCATACAAACACTGAATTTTCAACAAAACTACTATAGCCAGGGAAATTTGCCGAGTAAAGAACGTGACCAGGATCTTATCACAAGCTATGCCAAAAGCTAGTTTCGTAAAAATCTGATTACATTTCATTCCCTGAGTTCCAATGTTTTCTATGTTCCTGCTGGCACATAGAACACATTAGAACTCAGCGGACGATTTGTTCAAGTTATCACGTTCATAAAATGTACGGACGGACACATGAACATCGCCCGCACGCACGAACGGGTGGGACTTTTTCCTATATTCACTTCCAAACGTTGGGCGGGGGATAATCAATTTAGAAACGTTTTGAGCTACAATCCCGACAGACTACTATTCTAATTACATTGTCAAGGCTTTACTGTGATGACTCAATACCCAACTGTTAAAAAATGCCAGCTACACACACTCAAGGCATGCCTTTATCGAAGACATACCTTGATCACGTGGATAGAATTTTTATCAGTCAAAACTAGAGCCATCACGGCGATACAAAACAAGGTTTACACTCCACACAATCGGACAGCTGTGCGCCTCACTCTCGTGTATACGCTATTGCTGTTGTCATTAATTATTCTTGGATGTAACACCCTATCCGCTGGTCTTTCTCCACCTACCACGTACTGTATATAGATTCACAAATCGCGTTTCTGAAGTAACAGTTAGTTTAGCCTCTCATCAAATCCTGTCAGTTCAAAACACAAAAATCGCCATTCATTTGTTTTATTTTATATTTTCGAATACTCCAAACCAAATCTGGTCACCTAGCAATGCTAGTCTCATTACTGTTGGAGTAATGGTCTATGGATTTAAAATAGTATTTTTATTAGTCGGTCATATAAGAGGCGTATCTGCCCATATTTATATCGTTTTAACCCTTTACCTAACACGAATTTGTAGACGACATTTGCAAAAACATTTCTTGAATAACTACAAATTTTCAGTTTTTCCTCAGAAATATAGCTTATGGCCCCCATTGTTAGGAGCGCATTTGGCTCGTTCCAGTTAGAGGTCTTAAGCTATATTTGGTAGAGAAAAGTGGAGAAACTTTAAAATTTGAATGACAATTTTATGTATATTGCTTGTTCGTTATAACTGTTACTCTGTGTAAAGGCTTAACTCTTTGCTTGAGTGGGCGAATTGTCTTACATCGAACTACCCTGTTACCTTTACCCCTCTTCCTCATACAATACATGCTTATGAATAGCTGTAGTATTCTTCACAATTATTTCGTTGAATCAGACATGTGTTGAATTTTTCATCAAATCAACTCATGGCTACTTTGCTGCAACCATGATTCGATTTTCTGAAAAAATAAAAAAAAAAAATACTTAGGAAGTTGAGATAAAGCGACCATTTAGTCAGGTAAATGACTGTCATGCAGTCTTGGAGTCAAAATGTAAGGTATTCGAATCTCTTCTATTCTGTTTCCGGAAATTTCCAGACTTTTAGAGTTTTTGCTTGGGCACATACTTGCCGGAAAACTTGGATTTGCCACCTTCAAGACATGCTACTGTACTAGTGAAGGAGACAATGCGGGGCATGGGGTCTAAGGGGCCCCGCACTTTCCCAGAAGGTTAATGTTTTTACAAGAAAAATAATCCACTATTGTGACTTCCAAATTTATATGAACTATGGTGTTCCGTTATATGCAGTTATTCGCAAATTCGCTCACCTCCACCTTACACTGAGTGAAATGTTTCTCTTGAATTAACTTGGGAGTGAAATGTGTAAAACAACTGTGTATTACCGTTGCTACTTTAGTAGCAACGGTAATACAAGTTGTTTTAGAAATTCGACTCGCACGTTAATTCAAGTGAACGAGAAATGAAAAAAATCACACAGAAACACGCCCACCACCTTCCAACAATACACCTGGACAAACAAAGAAGAAACAAAAACAAATGAGTTTAGGTTTCAGCCCCTCATCTTTCAAAAGCGTTTGCTATCAAATCTTTCAGACAGAATTGGCCAACTGCGACGACAGGACAACAAAAAGCGAACATAAAGGATTAAAAAGGTGTTGGATCTAAATATTCATACCACGATTGCTGTATGTATTCAGCGTCATCCAATACAAAATATACATTCAGAAATACGCCAGATATCCCACGCGTGGTATCCGGCCTCCATGTAAGCACATCATGTATGATTAAATCTGACTGGTCATTAAACATCTGACGTTATGACGTGAAAGAAACGTTTCGACACAAAACAAGGCCACGAAGGAAAGTAAACAGACCGCCGAAGGTGATATTTTTCTTTATTTTTATCGACTTCATTCGCTTAATTCAAGTACAGTAGTCGTATAAAGACAGAACACACCTCAGGTAAAATACGGGGACTACTTGGGCGGACTAGGCCAAGAATAGTTATCGGGAAATGCACCAATGGCGACCCCGAAGAAAATGTTGATTTTTTGAACTGAAAGAACGCTGCTTCCCTACATCTGAGCGATCAATTGCATTCCACATGGAGGACATCTCAATGGAATGTTTATACCGTCTTCGTCGCTTATTCTGAAAAATGGTTGCACGGAGGGGGGGGGGGGGGGGTAGGGAAAGGCTTTGACCCATCGAGCCAATGGGAGAAAATTTAGATTTTGCAAATTAACAAGACGCTGTTTTCTTGCATATGGGCGGCCATATACAGACTAGACTGCTGGTATATCGAAATGTCTCTACCGAACGAAAGAACGCTGTTTTCTTGAATCTGCCCGATCAATGGCTGACTAGAGTGCTGGAATAGGTATCGCGGAACTAAATATTTGGTTTAGAGTGATCTGCCCGTGAAATGTTGCACTCGGATATTGCACCATAGCCTAAAATAAGCCTCCTAGAAAGAAACTTATTGCTTGAGAAAACTGTTAAAGCATTTTATTAGACTTTTACAACAATACTGAATATTTCACAAGAAAAAAAGAGATTTTCTAATTATTTTCTTGGTCTAAAAATTCAGTTAACTGTTTATGTATTTTTGTTGAGCATTCCCAGAAAAACTGAGTTCAAGGACGGTACTTCACTTCCTGGTGCATTTTCTCTCTTATTTGTTGCATGATCCCCTGTTTTCTGGACAGAGAAAGTTGTGAGAAGGTCTGTACTTTATGTAGGTATTTAAATATTTAATTTAAAGTGATGCGATCATATTTTTTTCCACATAAGTGTTATAATAGTCGCCTATGGTAAAATATTTAGTTCTGTGATACCTATATCGAAATGCCTGGTATGTGGAATGCCAATGGCAGTCCACATAGAGAGCATTTCGGTAATATAATAATAATAATAATAACTTTATTTGCTCAACCATAATACATGAAAAGGTATGGCAGTAAGAAAAATAAAATAACTAAAATAAAACAAATACGTTTGAACATATAAATGGCAGAGGGACGGGAATAAATGTACGTGACAGTATTCTCAAAAGTAAATACACACAGCTGCAAACAAAACAGCACATGTATATGCACGGATGTTCATGTGGATTTCCTTGCAATAATGTCCACTTATAAAAACATATATCCGCTTACGCACGCAACGCACGTTCCGCCTCACACTCACTCACTCACACACACAGACACACGCTCACAGACCCCCCCCCTCCCCCCCCCCCCCCACACTCACACACATGTGTGGACACACTCATAAACGTACACTCAAATGCCAACAACTAATTATTTTTAAGCATAGCCTAGTGGAAACATGTGGCCCCGTAGTTTATTTCACCTAAAACAAATATGACACAGTGATCTTTACAGACTTCTTATCGGCGGCAGTCTATGCATTCAGATCCATTTCTCCTTTTGGTCATTTTCACACAATTTCATGCACCAACACACATTGGGCTGCATCAATTTTGGGGCCCAGAGTAACCTCCCATTAGGGGCCCACCAGGAATTTTCCCGGTAGACCATATGGCCAATCCGCCTCCGGGAGACAGGAATCGTCGGCGCCCGAGGAATATTGGAAAAACTCCAATTCATGTCGTTGATTCCAGTCCCCTGCACTCCACCATCGGTGTATTCAGTCTTATAAAAATCATCTACCTGAAGTGAGACTAAAACGGTCCGTTCTGGTCTATATTGGTCATAATTTCATTTATTGGACAAATCTAACAACGCCTTTAAGCATATACCATTTTAATGAAACACATTAGCTGGACAAAAAACAAGAAATGGCTGAAGAAGACATCGGTGTCTTTGTACTTCAATACAATCTCTTATCGATTTTCGTTCCTCAGAAGACACTGATGCAGTTGGAAACGTATCTTAAATTATCAAGACGCAGCGAGATACTATGAATATTTCATCAGCTACTTCCCTTGAATGTAATTTGCGATATTAGGAACTAGACCAAATAATATTGCTGTTAACCCTTTACCCAGTGTAACGGTCAAAACGGACCAGCGCCATTCACAAACATCGCCAATTAATTTTCATTAGTTTTTCATTTTTTGTCTCAAGAACATAGGTTATGATCCCTCTTTGGAACGGGCTCGTTGAGCTCGTTCCAATGAGGGGTCATAACCTCTGTTTTTGAGACAAAAAAATGAAAAACATTAGTTAACCAAGAAATGTTTTGCAAGGGTCGTCTGCTTTTCATGTTAGGTAAATGGTTAACTGTTTTACGCCGCAATTGTCTGTGTTCTAGATATTAATGTCTGTTTATAAATGGCTAAAATTAAAATATATTTTGTCTAACACCTGAACAAGCCGGTCAAGCGCGTTTCAATTACGAATATACGGGCTGTGTTTTATAAGAAAACGTATGAATGACAAGGCACACTTTCTATACACCGTTAGTTTTTGTTCACCGAGTTGTGTTGAGATTGTTTAATGATTTATTTCTTTTTATTGTCTGTTCAGCGGGTCGCCTGTTTTAAAACCCCCAAATCCCGGCGCTCTGGGTGGTGGTCGCATACAATATTTCAGTACAGCCGTCGTTGATTGGTCAAAATCCACGCATAGGCATGCCAATAGCAGTCCACATACAGAGCATTTCGGTATATCGGCAGTCTATGCAATCAGATCCATTTCTCCTTTTGGTCATTTTCACAAAATTTCATGCACCAACACGTGTTTTGGGGCCCAGAGTAACCTCCCAATAGGGAGACCACGGAGAATTTTCCCGGTGGACCATATGGCCAGTCCGCCTCCGGGGGACAGGAATCGTCGCCCGCGGCGCTTTTCTCAGTTAATAATCAGTAGTTTTCAGCAAAAATTCAGTGAAAGAACCAACCGGCGCTTCATTCATTGAAAATTTGATGACGACGATTCCATTGTTTTATGTCAGATATTAACTGATAACGCATGCATGGGAATATTGCCCGCCCATGAATCTTGACCTTTTTCCGACGACCATACTGCATCTGCTGCGAAATCCATCCTGCATTTAGTTTAAACAATGTTTATTTGTGAAAAGAAGTATGAATACAAAAACCAGTGGTGCAATGAGTAACATGAACAATACTGTCACACAGACAAGGCACAAGGTAGGATTCGGCAGCAAGCATTTTTGCTTTTGTAAGCCGTCTCCGGGACACAGTTTACAAGATAGTCATGACGAAGGAGTTGGTTTATGTTTATTTGAAAAGGATAATTTATAGTTTCACCCTGCAATAGATTCAAACAATTTCAACTTCCGATGCGTTGTTGGCGAAAGGTGATCAAATAAACCGGAAGACTGTTGATTGGAGGAATTGAGGGGAAGGGATACCCAGGAGGAATTGATAGCAACTCAGTCACGTGTGAAGTGAATAATTTCCTTGCCACTAGAAATTCTGCATTTGTAGGACTGTTTAGTAAAATTTAATACCACAGCTCTTCTCACTTCCAGTTTGTTGATCATAGTGTCGTCTGCTCGTTCGAAAGCTGTATTGGTAATTTATACGCCGGGAGGTTGCCATCTCGCTCTCTCCAATCACGAGTCATCATATGGACAATAACTATAAAGCGGACCCTCACCCCCTCACAGTGTTTTTATCAATAGTAAACGATTTACTTTCGTTGAAAAGGACTGAAAAAAGTCCTACACGATATGACCCTGGCTGTTGAAAGTTTTGTTAAATCATGATGAAAAAACTAGCGTAGATATATTAATGCTGGGTTGAATGTGTTCAAACCCATCCCTGACAGATGTCGTCATGGAAATCGACATTAAAAAACGTTATCGCCGTTGAATTTATTATACACGCGATGAAGTTCTAATTACCCCTTTACCTAACGAATCGCCCACATCCGCCCGCGTAATATGCAAATTCAGCAGTTGAAAAAATATTATTTTTCAAAAAATTTCAACAAAACCATATCATGTGACCCCTCGCTGGAACGAGCACGCCGAGCTCGTTCCAACGAGGGGTCACATGATATGGTTTTGTTGAAATATTTTGAAAAATTTGAAAAAATGATATTTAAAATAATAAATTTTGATATCGTCTGCGTTGGGTAAAGGTTTAAGAAGCAAGTATTGCTGAGAAACCCTTTTTGACATAAGTAGAAAATAAAGGCAAGTTTCCTTTTTGTTACTTGTAATAAATGAAAACAACGGAAAGCTCTCTGTCCTGTTTGTAGTTTTCGTTTCTTAAAAGTAATAAAAGGAAACTTGTCATTTTATGGCACGCTAGTTAGAAGCTACTAGTTTTTCGATAATCCGTTATTAAAATGTCCATTAGTACCACATCTCCCAACGTAAGTGCCCACTTTATTTGTTTAGTGAATGCGTTTTTACAGTAATTTCCAAGTTTTTATTCACCCCAGGAAAGAAATTAACAAATCCTACCTCATCGACTTTTATATTAATAAACATGACAGTGTCAGGATTATATGTCACGATGCGCCCACTGTTGATATAATGAGCAGAGAAAAAGCTACGGTACATGAAAAGATGACAAAAACGCCGTTTTCATATTTTCAAATGGGTTTAAACCGAGAACGTTCAAACTGATTGGGAAACAGTTGTAAAAAACTAACTGTATTTTACTATTCTACAGGAAAATGCCTGACGTTTGTGGAATGATGCTCACATCGTTGATTTTTCGATGTGAAAAAAGTTGGGTGTGGGTGTTGGGGCACGTGTTTGCTGTGACCTCCGGCTCCGCCGCTCCTGCCGTGACATATTATATCTACACTGCCCTTTCCAACAATATAAAAGTCTAGGAGGTGAGATTTGCGAATTCTCTTCCCAGTAAGAATAAAAACGTTTAAATTACTGTAAAAACATATTCGCCGAACAAAGAACCAAATTGGACGCTATAGTATTGGTAAGTGTGATACTGATATATATATATTCTTAATGATGGATTATCTGTGAACTAGTTGCTTCTAACTGGCCTGCGACAAAAAGCCAAGTTTGTTTTTGTTACCTTGAAAAAGTGAAAACAACAGATAGACCTGGGAGCTGTCTGTTGTTTTCATTTATTAGAAGTAACAAAAGGAAGCTCGCTCATCTAATAATTTCAAGGGAGATAACTTTGTCGATTTTCATGACGAGACAAGTCAGAGATGTTTATTCCTTTTTTGTTCTCCTCTTCTGTTTATTCTTCTATGGACCCCGGTGTCTGAATTAAAGACTTATTATTATTATTATTATTATTATTATTATTATTATTATTATTATTATTATTATTATTATTATTATTATTAAAAATAAACTTGCCTTTTACTATCGTATTATGGTATGAATTGAACATTCATTTTCTACAGTACAGCAGTCGTAGACTGGTCACTTTCCAGGGGTGGGCAATTTTTCCACGGACTCAATAATAATAATAGATTCCAAACATTAATTATAGGAATAATCATCAAAAATTTAATTAATGAAGCACCGGGTACAACCCGGTGCTTCATTAATTAAAATTTTGCTGACGATGATTTTTATTACCTGGTAAACGAATTTTTGGACATCACTGCCCACGCGTGGATTACGACCAGTTCACGGCGACTGTACTGTATACTTTTTGAGATCATATGTATTGGTATCAAAAGAATTGTTTTGATTGTTTTATGCGCATTAATTAAAATAAAAAAAAACTCAACTAAACTAATTAAAAGAGCAACTTACTTCAGTTTTTCCGTTTGCAACGGAATATCGTAATTTACACGGCTGACAATTTTTATCAATGGAAGAGTTTTGTGGGAAAGTTACCCCCACCTTAATTTCCGAAAACTGTCAGTAAAATTAACACTAAGGGTATAGGAATTTCATTTAAAAATTGAAATTTCGATATATTAACGAATTTGTAACATCAATGTGCGCATCATTTCACAAACGTAAGCATTTTCCTTAAGAGTAATAGGAACCCCAAGCGGGCCGTAGGCCCGCAAAGGGTTCCACATACCCAGTCAGATAAATGTGTTCCAGAACAGAATTCTCTATAGCCGTCAATGTGATTTTTGAAGTGGACAGTAAATTTCAGTGAAAAAACCACGTAACTTCCGGTGTCGAATTGCCCATGCAATTGCAATTGGCCTGTCCCCCTCTGGGAATCAAATGTTTTTTGTTTCGCCTCAAAGCTTTGGGTGATACATTGGCCTACATATCTACACTTCAGGGGTAACCAGGCCTTCTCAACCGAGAACCGCGACAAATCAGCGGCCGGCCAAAGTGTTACTATTATTACTCGAGTTCTGTCCTTCTGGAGGTTTGTCAATTTGCTCAGCTGATGATCTCGTCATTCAGATCGAACACTCAGTCCAGATTTCGTTGCAACTTGTCTGCCAGTGATAACCTCAATCGAAAAAAACGTACATATAACCGATAATATATATGATAATTGTTCTTATATTGGTGCGATTGTATACAGATATGCATTGACACGTATCTCGTGAAATATCAAGATGAACAGAAACTCAGTTGTTGAATTATCCGAATGTTAAGGTGTTGTAAAAGTAGGGTCATACTAAACACCGAGGGATGCTCTATATCTCGTTCTATAGGGGGTTTCTTGATATAATGTTTTGATATTGCAATTAGTAAAGTCAATATCTACCCTGATGCGAAATTTGAAGTCATTTGGGTGAATAAAAGTGAAGTTATAAACATTTTACAGTCAACATACTAAACACCGAGGGCTAATCTTTACCGAGCGACAATCTTAATCGGTTTTCACAGTGAGCGTACGCATAGCCAGTAGTTAATTAATTGATGCAGATATTGTCGCTCGGTGTGCAGTAGCTTTGTCAGCCCTCGGTATGGTAGTCTCAGTTATTTGTAAAGTATATGTGTATGCTTAGTTCAGGAAAACAGTTAAGTATTCCATATCAGGGCCACCACGAGGAGGGATACACATCAGCCCCATATTATTTTTATTTAATAAAATTCAAAGACTGCATATTTAAGGAATTTTAAATTCATTTAATTTATAATTTTATTCTATTTTGTTTTATTCAAGAGTTTCATATCCAGGGCCACCACGGGGAGGGATACACATCAGCCCCATATTATTTTTATTTAATAAAATTCAAAGACTGCATATTTAGTGTAATAGTGAATTTTAAATTCATTTAATTTATAATTTTATTCTATTTTATTTTATTTTATTCAAGAGTTTCATTCAAAGAGTTTAAAATTTATTTCAATTTATACCAAACGCTGGCGTTTATTAACGGATTTAGTTTTGCATGATTTAACACGTTTTACCCGCCCTGGTTTTTTTGCGATTGTCGCAGTCTTTGGTATTGTCAATTGTCCGTCCGTTGAAGTCTGAAGCTTCGAACTATCACAAACATGAGATAGCAAGCGCTTCATGCATCTGTCCTTCTGGTCTGGTGCTAACAAGATCCATGTTTTGTGCTTAACTCTGAGAGCACGTGCATGCTCGGATAGTTGGTAATCACCCGAGCCATACAAGGCGCCCCGCACATCACGCAACTGATCTGTGACGATTTTTTCCAGATTGTCTGCTAAGTCAGTTAATTTTAGAGCTTTCCAGTTATTTTCTAATTTGATGATGTTGTTTAAACTTTCACAATTGTTGTTTGTCCAAGATTTTGGGATAGTTTTATTCTGTTTGCGTGCATCGAAAACCTTTGTCCGGAGTTTGAAATACTTGACTGCATACACATTTACTTAACAAGTAACTGAGACTACCATACCGAGGGCTGACAAAGCTACTAAACACCGAGCGCCAATATCTGCATCAATTAAATAAAAATAATATGGGGGCATGGGGCCCTGGATATGGAATACTTAACTGTTTTCCTGAACTAAGCATACACATATACTTAACAAGTAACTGAGACTACCATACCGAGTGCTGACAAAGCTACTAAACACCGAGCGACAATATCTGCATCAATTAATTAACTACTGGCTGTGTGTACGCTCACTGTGAAAGCCAATTAGGATCGTCGCTCGGTAAAGATTAGCCCTTGGTGTTTAGTGTGTTTACTGAAAAATTGTTATAACTTCACTTTTAATAATTCAATTCACTTAAAATTTGGTATTCAGTATCATATCATCCACATATATAATAATATATATAAAATAAACCACGAAACCCCCTTTAAACCCCCTTTTTGAGCATCCCTCGGTATCCCTCGGTGTTTAGTATGATCGTAAAAGTAAGGAAAAGTTTGCTTGAAAAAAGGGTATATGGACGTTTCGTCTGCAAGCCGAGTCGTCCGCTTGTCAAGGGAAATATTGTCTGCACATTTTCTACATTTCGAACAAGACACCCACCCCCTACTAACGTGTGACATTTTCCCAGATTAAGCCCAATATTCTCACATATAAAGCCTCCTGATGTTGTATTTATGTTAAGAGTGTGATGTACAACATCATCTTTAAGGTTTGAAGCACAAATGATGTCATATATTGGCTGATATATTGATATGTTTTTAAAAAATTGCACAAGTTGGAAATGCACATTTTTGGTGCACCCAAGAGACTCACCCACCCCTGCAAATTTTTGGGCCCCCCCCCCCCCCCAAGGACCCCCCTCCCCCTGGAATAATTGCAAAATTATAAGATTATGTTACGGAACTTAATATAACAAGTTTTGATGCATTTCTTAATATAATTATAACACGTTTTGATGCGTTTCTTAATATTATTAATTCCTATAATACATTTGCTAATAATTTTGTGATTATTCATTGTAAAGGGCCGGTGATGCTCTTCCAAGAATAATTGCAAAATTATAAGATTATGTTGCAGAATTTAATAAACCATAAATTTTGATGCGTTTCTTAATATAATTAATTCTTATAATACATTTGCTAATAATTTTGCTATTATTCATTGTAAAGTGACGGTGCGCCTCGATGAATAATTGCAAAATTATAAGATTATGTTGCAGAACTTAATATAACAAATTTTATTGCATTTCTTAATATAATTAATTCTTATAATACTTAGGCTAATAATTTTGCAGTTATTCACTGTAAGGTGCTGGTGGGGCTCTTCAATGAAAAATTGCAAAATTATAAGATTATGTTGTGGAACTTAATATAACGTACATATACTTTTAGAACTTTTACTGTAATAATATAATTTTTATTGGTAATCCATTGAATAAACAGTAATTAAAGTTTATTACATGGCTGGATAGTTTATTTTGTTCTGACATTTCTGTATTCAGAATTTCATACACATACAGTTATAACTAGAAGTCCTGTCATGAAATGCGCACAAATAGCTCGCCGGTCTGCGCGTTAATCTACGCGTTATGACCATAGTAAGGCTATAAAATTTTGTACATATGGCCTCTGCACAAGCAATGTTGCAGCCAGTGGACCTCCGGGTAACCCGGAGGTCCATTGGCAGAAACATGGCCTGTGTTTGCTATGAGTAATCAGGAGAACCTGCCGTGCTTTGGATGCCATTCGATATGTCAATTGCGCGCAATTCCTACGCGCAATTAAGCCTAGATAAGCGCACAATTCGGGACAGGACTTCTAGTTTTAACTGTATATGAAATTTAATGCAAGGAGGTACATTAAGATATATTACAATGGAGGTACATTAAGATATATTACAATAGGTAATATACAATAAATTATACAATAAAATTATTATATAAATAAATAAAAAATGATTCAAAATGCAATACTTGAATACTTTCCCCCAGCGAACGAGTTTCGGATGTGTTGGGTATAATTGTAGAGGACGACTTGGGTAAAATTGCAGCGGACGATTTGGTTAGCAGATGAAATGGGTGTAATTCGAAAAAGTGATACTGACAGGTTGCTTTCAGTCCCGTTAGAAACCAAAACAAAGTAATAATGTGTTACTTTTTGGTGCATCTGTATTTCTGAACAGTGCTTCGTAGTTTCAAAAACTAAAAAATGGAAAATAATAACCCTTTTGGATATTTACCGCCATTGAAAATGGCATGTCATCTTTTTTCGGGAACTGGGGGAATCTTCAGCCTGGGGAGAACTAGGCCCAGGGAAGAATCATCCAAAAGAAAAGCAGTACACATCTGTTAGGATATTTTAGATACGCTACGATATTCGTTTTAACTCCTGAAAATAATTCTTAAAAAAAATATTAATAGATTGATCGATATTTATTGAAAAAATATTAATATAATATATCGTCGAGCAATTATCTCTGCAGTAAATTCACATTCAATGTGTTCTGTAATAATTAACGTCTCTCATCTGTTAGAATGATATCCAATCACTTCGGCTCCAAGTCATTTCGTCCTCTGGTCAATTCGACCTCAAAGTCATCTCTGTCCTAGTCCCTTGGTCATTTCGGCACCATTTTAAGTGTAGAGATCTATAAAGATCAGTGCATAGTTCATGTTTAGAAATAATGGGTAATTACCTTTATTAAGTAATGTTCAGTTATTTGTATTTACACAGTGTACAGAACAGTTATACATGACATTAAAAATTATCCATGTGTTCAATTTTACATTCATTTAAGATGCTATCTGTATAAGTAAGAGAAATTATTTTACTTTGAAATTTTGCAAAGTACCAGAATATGCAGTCATTCATTCATATTGTTATGCACAATTCCTAGTCACCTTCCAGTTTGAGGTTCACAGGGTTTCTTTTTCTTTTTTTTTTCTGAAAACAATCACCAAACTGAGATTTTGATACTACCATAAATATGTCCACATTTTCTAAAATATAGAGCAGAATCTTCGTAGTCATGCGCAATTCCTAGTCCTCTTCCAGTTCGATGTCCATGGGGGTCTGATCCCAGTGCCCCACTTCCAAGGCGTACACTCAAACCAAATAACATTACTTACCCTCGCTTCCGGCTCTCATAGATTCATAAGCAAATAAAATTATTCAGGTCACAAGGGATTTCAAATCCCACATAGTCCATGTGCATCTTTGACGTGCTGAAACTTTTCTTTTATTTATTCATCATGAAAGAAAATCTACTAGACATATATCATGTATACCTGAATATCTAATTGAGAGATATATATGTTGAAAAAAAATTAAATAGAAAAATGTTAAAATTCAAACAATATTTGAAAATATTTGAAGAGGCCGAAATGACCTAGTATATTGGGGCTGAATTGACCTGAGGCTGTAATGATTGGGGCCAAAATGACTTGGGGCCAAAGTGACTGGAATTCATGAGAATTGCATCCAAACTGTCCTCCAACAATTTGACCCAAACTGGATACTAATCTAACCCAAACCATCCTTTGGCAATTTGCCCCAAACTGTTCTCCAGAATAGGGACACATGATTCTTATTGATTTATTTATTGGGGTTTAATGACACTTCGATAGCCAGGGTCACTTCATATCGGACAGTTTTACAGGTGGGAAAAGCCAGAGAGAACCACAGAGCAATTACAAACATCTAACGTACAAACAGCACACATGCTGGGTTAGCATTGGTTGAAGACAAGTGTACGATTGACATGCAGTATGCCTTGGTACGCAATGGCACTACGTAGGCAGTGGGAATGAAGTGTATTGCTCAAGGAAACAAAGTGGTTGCCACAGGTGGTATTTGATAGAGGACCCTTTGGCTTGCAGCCTTCACCTCTACAGTTAAAACTAGAAGTCCTGTCATGAAATGCGCCCAAATAGCATGTTGATATGCGCGTTAATGTGTGCGCTATGGCCCAAATAAAGCTGTCAAAATCTGTACATGTCTCCTGTGCACAAGCAATGTTTCAGCCAATGGACCTCCGGGTTACCCGGAGGTCCATTGGCAGAAACATTGCATGTGTTTGCTATGAGTAACCAGGAGAACCTGCCATGCTTTGGATGCCATTCGATATGGCAATTGCGTGCAATTCCAACGCGCAATTAAGCCTAGACAAGCACACTATTCGTGACAGGACTTCTAGTTTTAACTGTAAGTACTGAGCCCTTTAACCTTCAAAACTGTATAGTACCAGCTAAAACATTTTGTAGAATGACCACATGAAAATTTCACAAGTACATAGTTTCATTATTAGTTTGTGATATTTGTTTTTGCTGTACAGTGGAACCCTGTTAATTGAAGAGCCACTTTGCCAATAACATTATTCAATTAGCAGGAGTATTCAATTGACAGGGATTGTGTCACTTTCCTGTATTCCAGAGATAAACTTGGCATTTATTCTATTATATTTTGTTTGACAGAGCTCCTTGAGCTCTGTCAAACAAGATATAATAGATTAAATGCCTGTATCGAATGTACTGAGGCCAAATTGGTCTATAACCAAAGGAAAACTGGGCAGAGTCAGGGCAATTTCTCAACATGTTACAAGATTTTTTATTCAATTAACAGGAGATTACTCTATAACCTATATTCAATTACCAGGTCAAATTTGTACTGGAGGTAAATGGTTTTGTGTTGGGAAATTATATTCTATTAACAGGGATATACAATTAAGATATATCCAATTAAGTGGGCACCACTGTATAACCCCCCCCCCTTCTACCCACCCACACACACACACCCCAATCAAAACCATCATTCAAAGGTCTTGGATTCAGCAAATTTGATTTCTTTATTTATTGGGTCTAACAACAATTTTTACAGCCAGGGCCACCCAACAGTTTTACTGGGGGAGGAACCCAGCCAGAGCACCCAGAGAGAACTACCGAGCAACAATAACAAGCAACTGACAGCTTCTCAACATTGTAACTCCAAGCAAGCAGGGTTAGCATTGGTTGAAGACAAGTGCATCATTGATGTGCAGTATGCCTTATTTCAGTGGCCGCATTTGGGATTCGAGCTGAGAACCTCTCACAGCTTGTTTTGGGAAGGTTTTTTTTTGTTCCAGCTTCATTAAGGTTTGTTTCATATCGCACTTGTAATTTTGTCATAATTAGTAATCATAAATCCTTAACATAAAACAATAGAAAAAATGCATAGAATATTTAAAAAAAAAAATTCTGTGAGGATTTGACCTCAAGAGGTGATGACATTCGACCACGACTGAGACCGAATATTCTCCGAAAAAGTATGAGGGCTGAATCTTCCTGTGACTGAATCTTCATGAACCCCTTTTTTCAAACTAAATTGCCCATTACTTATAAAGCACCATAACTAAGGCAAAAAGAATACTATGAAATTTCCAAGTCTGAAATTCTATAAATTCCAAATAAATTTACACAAATTATATAGCAAAATGAAGGATGTGGTGTATAGTATGTGTGCATCTCACACACTGACACACAGTCGCCATCAGACATCAGCAGATCCTGAAAGTGTGCTATTGGTACCATATTTGTACCATAATTGATAATAATAAAATAATATTTCATAAGAACACAACAAACACAGGAATTCAAAATGCAGCCTCAAGGCAGCATGGTTGTGAATGCCAATGCTGTCCCATTGTCCTTGAAAGGGGGAGTCCTTTACAAAATAGGTTTTTGTTTTGTGATACTCTGGACACTCCCCATTTTTAGCTCAGCTTTGACAAAGTCATATTTAAGGTTGTGTCATAGCCCGTTGTCCGTCTGTTTGGGAACAACAATTCAATACGACTCGGGCTAGAGGCTGGATTTATGAACCGATCTTTACGATACTTATTGGGTACCTTTGTTATCACCGTGGGACGAGAACGAGTGTTTTTGGGTCCGGTCCAAAATGCAAGCTGGCCTCCAGCAGCCCTTTTGTACAGAAATTAGTGCAATCAGTTTTTTGTACAGGACTTCTGTATGAAAGTTCTGATTTGAATAAATTTTTGTATGAATGTTTAGTAACATGGAGTACATCACATATAATACAGGTGTTTTTCTCGTGCTGAAATTATGCAAATCAGATGAACTTTAATTTATTCAGTGCTACTTACATGGATACCCAGTAAGTGTACATGCCAATACGGCTCGGGCTAGGCTGTATTTATGAACTGATCTTCATGAAACTTCTTGGGTACCTTTGCTATCACCTTGGGATGAGAATGAGTGTTTTTGGGTGCGGTCCAAAATTCAATATGGCTACCAGTGGCCATTTTGTACCGAAATTAGGTACAATCAGTTTTTTGTACAGAACTTCTATACAACTTGTGCTAGAGGCCGTAATTATGAATCGATCTTTACAAAATTTCTTGGGTACCTTTGTTATCACCATGGGGTTAGAATGAGTGTTTTAGGGGGGAGTCCAAAATTCTAGATGGCCGCCGGCAGCTATTTTGTACTGAAATTACTACAATCGGTTTTTTGTACAGAACTTCTGTATGAAAGTTCTGATTTGAATAAATTTGTGTATGATTGTTTAGTAACATGGAATACATCACATAAAATACAGGTTTTTTTCTTGTACAGAAATTATGCAAATTAGACAAACTTTGATTTATTCAGTGCTACTTGTACACAGTAAGTACACATGTCAATACGGCTCGGGCTAGGGGCTGTATTTATGAACCGATTTTCACCAAGCTTCTTGGGTACCTTTGTTTTCACCTAGGGACGAGAACGAGTGTTTTGGGGTGCGATCCAAAATTCAACATGGCTGCCAGAGGCCATTTTGTACCAAAATTAGATACAATCAGTTTTTTGTACACAACTTCTATACGGCTCAGACTAGAGCGCGTATTTATGAACCAATCTTTACGAAACGTCTTGGGTACCTTTGTTATCACCGTGGGATGAGAGCGAGTGTTTTTGGGTGCAGTTCGAAATTCAAGATGGCCACTAGCAGCCATTTTGTACCAAAATTAGTGCAATCAGTTTTTTGTACAGAACTTCTGTATGAAAGTTCTGATTTGAATAAATTTTTGTATGAATGTTTAGTAACATGGAATACATCACAAAAAATACTGTATAATACAGGTTTTTCTCTCTTGCAGAAATTATGCAAATAAGATGACCTTTAATTTATTCAGTGTTTTTGGGTGCGGTGGCCCAATATTAAAGATGGCTGCCAGCTTTCACACTGTTGCTTACTGAGGTGAAGTCACATTACCATTACCAAGCTACCTACTAAATACCAAAGGGAAGATTTTTCAGCGCACTCTTATTACTTCAGTGCCCATAATTCTCAAATATGGCATTAAAACCAATCACATACTTGTACTGCTTAAATCTATTTACATAATCAGAATACACCATCAGGGGTGCATTAGCTCAGTAGGTAGAGGTGCAGACTGCAAGCCGAGAGATCCTCGGTTCGAATCCCACCTGCGACAACAGCTTTGTGTCCTTGGGCAAGACACTTCACCCCCACTACCCATGTGGGGGCAAGGTATGCTGTGTACTAAGGCATACTGCATGTTCTTGGTGCACCTGTCTTCGAACAAGGCTAACCCAGCTTGTGTAGTATGTTGGGGAGCTCACAGTAGCTTGCCATTGCTCAGTGGTTCTCCTGGGGTACTCCAGTTTCCTCCATCCATAAAACTGCCATGGTCACAATAAGCTATTGTGCAGATAAATGTGACCTTAAACACCAATAAATAAATAATAAAAAGAACACACCACCTCATACCCATTTAAACTCTCCTGTTTTCATTCACCTTGGTATCCCTCGGTTTGCCTCGGTGTTTAGTATGCCCGCCAAAAAAGGAGTGATTTCTTTTTCTAAAAGAGCAAAACAAGAAACAGTAATTTTTAAGAGGTAGTAACAAAATAATTTTCATGAACCGCACAATTTTATGTTGGTTAATAGCTGAAAAAACACAGGGTGATATTTGCAAATCTTATTTTATTACTGGCACCAGGTACTGGTAATGAAAATTGCTGTTTGTCATCAATACTTGATCAAGTTTCTGACAAAGTACATTATACTATTCCAATATGTTAGCTACTGGACATAAGCGCACAATTTGATGTTGGTTTACCACTATATACTGGTGCTTAGCCAGGAAATCTAAGTTACATGTAGGAGCAAGAGTAATATCTAGTGGGAGTGGGGCCGGGTAATAAAGAATATGATGCACAGAATCACCTGAGCCACATAGCAGTGAGATAGGGGCGATGACAAGAGGGTGTGTGACCCTCTCATCAGTGGAGAGGTCGGGTGCACCCCCCCTCACCCCCCCCCCCCAAAAAAAAAAAAAAAAAAAATTTGAAATTCAAGACAGTAAAACACAATTACCTTGACTCTGTGTCCATTTGTGTCCATAATGCATTGCGAACAAGCATAAATATCTAGATATTAAAATGTCTTTTGGGATGTTCATTATATGGGTTAACAGAAGAGAGGGGTGGGGGCATGAATGAAATTGGGGACCGAATATTCTCAGAAAAAGTATTCGGGCTGAATCTTCCTGTGACTGAATATGAACCCCTTTTTTTCAAACTAAATTGTCCATTACTTATAAAGCACCATAACTAAGGCAAAAACAATACTATGAAATTTACAAGTCTGAAATTCTATAAATTCCAAATAAATTTACACATATTATATAGCAAAATGAAGGATCGGGCTAGGGGCTGTATTTATGAACCGATCTTCACCAAGCTTCTTGGGTACCTTTGTTATCACCTAGGGACGAGAACGAGTGTTTTGGGGTGCGATCCAAAATTCAACATGGCTGCCAGTGGCCATTTTGTACCAAAATTAGGGCCAATCAGTTTTTTGTACACAACTTCTATACAGCTCAGGCTAGAGGCCGTATTTATGAACCGATCTTTACGAAACGTCTTGGGTACCTTTGTTATCACTGTGGGATGAGAGCGAGTGTTTTTGGGTGCAGTTCGAAATTCAAGATGGCCACTAGCAGCCAATTTGTACTAAAATTAGTGCACTCAGTTTTTTGTACAGAACTTCTGTATGAAAGTTCTGATTTGAATAAATTTTTGTATGAATGTTTAGTAACATGGAATACATCACAAAAAATACTGTATAATACAGGTTTTTTTCTCTTGCAGAAATTATGCAAATTAGATGACCTTTAATTTATTCAGTGCTACTTATACACTGTAAGTGCACATGTCAATACGCTAAGGCTGGAGGCTGTATTTATGAATCGATCTTCATGAAACTTTTTGGGTACCTTTGTTATCACCTTGGGATGAGAACGAGTGTTTTTGGGTGCGGTGGCCCGATATTAAAGATGGCTGCCAGCTTTCACACTGTTGCTTACTGAGGTGAAGTCACTTTACCATTACCAAGCTACCTACTAAATACCAAAGGGAAGATTTTTCAGCGCACTCTTATTACTTCTGCACCCATAATTCTCAAATATGGCATTAAAACCAATCACATACTAGTACTGCTTAAATCTATTTACATAATCAGAATACACCATCAGGGGTGCATTAGCTCATTAGGTGGAGGTGCAGACTGCAAGCCAAGAGATCCTCGGTTCGAATCCCACCTGCGGCAACAGCTTTGTGTCCTTGGGCAAGACACTTCACCCCCACTACCCATGTGGGGGCAAGGTATGCTGTGTACTAAGGCATACTGCATGTTCTTGGTGCACCTGTCTTCGAACAAGGCTAACTGTGCTTGTGTAGTATGTTGGGTAGCTCACAGTTGCTTGCCATTGCTCAGTGGTTCTCCTGGGTACTCTAGTTTCCTCCATCCATAAAACTGCCATGGTCACAATAAGCTGTTGTGCAGATAAATGTGACCTTAAACACCAATAAATAAATAATAAAAAGAACACACCACCTCATACCCGTTTCTCTCCTGTTTTCCTTCACCTTGGTATCCCTCGGTTGCCACGGTGTTTAGTATGCCCGCCAGAAAAGGAGTGATTTCTTTTTCTAAAAGAGCAAAACAAGAAACGGTAATTTTTAACAGGCAGTAACAAAATAATTTTCATGAAGCGCACAATTTTATGTTAGTTAATAGCTGAAAAAACGCAGGGTGATATTTACAAATCTTACTTTTATTACTGGCACCAGGTACTGGTAATGAAAATTGTTGTTTGTCATCAATACTTGATCAAGTTTCTGACAAAGCTCATTATACTATTCCAATATGTTACAGTTAAAACTAGAAGTCCTGTCACGAATAGTGCGCTTATCTAGGCTTAATTGCGCGTTGGAATTGCGCGCAATTGTCATATCGAATGGCATCCAAAGCACGGCAGGTTCTCTTGGTTACTCATAGCAAACACATGCAATGTTTCTGCCAATGAACCTCCGGGTTACCCGGAGGTCCATTGGCTGAAACATTGCTTGTGCACTGGCCATATGTACAGAATTTGATAGCTTTACTTGGGCCTTAACGCGTACAATAACGCGCATATCGACGTGCTATTTATGCGGATTTCATGACAGGACTTCTAGTTTTAACTGTAGCTACTGTACATAAGCACACAATTTGATGTTAGTTTACCATTATACTAGTGCTTAGCCAGGATATCTAAGTTACATGTACAGTTAAAACTAGAAGTCCTGTCATGAAATGCGCACAAATAGCACGTTGATATGCGCGTTAATGTGCGCGTTATGACCCAATTAAAACTATCATATTCTGTACATATGGCCTGTGCACAGGCAATGTTTCAGCCAATGGACCTTTGGGTAACCCGGAGGTCCATTGGCAGAAACATTGCATGTGTTTGCTATGAGCAACCAGGAGAACCTGCCGTGCTTTGGATGCCATTCGATATGGCAATTGTGCGCAATTCCAACGCGCAATTAAGCCTAGATAAGCGCACTATTCGTGACAGGACTTCTAGTTTTAACTGTAGGGGCAAGAGTAATACATGTGTCTGGTGGGAGTCATAAAGAATATGATGCACAGAATCACCTGAGCCACATAGCAGTGAGATAAGGGTGAGGACAAGAGGATGTGTGACCCTCTCATCAGTGGAGGGTCTGGTGCACCCCCCCACCCCCCCAAAAAAAAAAAAAAATTTGAAATTCAAGACAGTAAAACACAATTACCTTGAGTCTGTGCTGCTGTGTACTGGTCACTTTCCGTGGGTGGGCAATATTTCCGCGGATGCAATGATATTAGTTTTCAAACATTGTTTACAGCAATATTCATCAAAAATTTAATTAATGAACCACAGGATACAATTTGGTGCTTCATTAATTAAAATTTTATTGATGATGATTTTCTATTACCTGGAAAAAACATGCATGGACATCATGCACTGCCCATGCAAGGATTATGACCAGCAACTGTACTGTATGTCTGTGTCACTGCTCTGAGCAGGGACTAATCTAAATGGGTGGGTGTGTTTACAAATATTCATATTTTTTAACACCTGATAACAAAGTAATATAAGTTTATAAACAACCACACAATTGACTTTTAATTACAATACTCCTAATTCCTATTAAACATATATGAATGTTTATTAATTTTGTGAAATTTTTACACTGTGTATGAAGCTTATTTGGGCCTGTATGTTTGTTAAAATTGCCCTTCCACTACGGGGGACTTTTTGAAATCAGTCTACACTGGATTGTGTGGTATTCCTTTGTGTAAGACAGTGTATTCATTGTAATAATATTCATGCATAAGTTCATGTTCTTGGTTTGTCTTAGGCCTCATAATCTACAGAATAGCTTGGGTGGAGGTGTATTCCATCACTTGAGTGCAAGAAGGCTTTGCAATGCTACATGTATAGCATAAACCTTGTTGCACTCCAGGGACAAATTTATCAATTTTAATAACATGGGTAAAATATCGGACAGGAACCGTTTAATTTTTTTTTTTATTAGCTCACTTCGACAAAGTCAAGCAGGGCTTATCTAATCACTCTCCATCCATTGTCCATCCATCTGTCATCCATCAACACCATGTTTTGGTCAATTGAAGTTAAAGTTTGTGTGAGTATTTTTTGTTTAACTCAACATGCCCAGCCCCATAAGGAGGGGGTGGGCCCCGGTGGGGTAAAATTCTCCCAAAATATTTTTAAAATCTTATGAACCAGTGGGTACAGTGACTTTATATTCGTTATGGAACTACCTTTTGAGGTGTAGAATCAAGCTTGTTCAAACGTACTTTGTGAAGCAATATTTGGCTTTGTAATGGCAGTGGTTAGATTTTTGGTACCACCCAAAATTTCTATTTTCCGAACCGATGGTCCGATTTGAATGAAATTCAGTATGTGGTAATATTGGGTCATAAGTATACTTACCTCATGCAAAAAACCCCTGCATCCCCATGGGAACCCCAGGAGCAAAAAATAGAAATGTTTTCAAACTCCCATGTTTCCCAAACCACTTGGAACAGAGAACTGTTATGTGATGTGAAGCATCCTTAGGACCAGTAGAATTGAATGGTAAAAAAAAATGCCCTCTGTTGTTGTTAGAGAGTTCTGAAGAGGGCATCAGAATAATGTTGGCGCAGCATTTTTGCAAACATTTTAGAAAATCTTTTCTCAAGAACCAATGTTCAGAATCTTTTGATATTTGGTATACAGCATCCATAGAGGGGTCAGATACAAGTTTGTTAAAATGAAGCCCATTCGTTCATATTTGGACTCAATGCAGGAGCCCAAATTTTATGGGGAATTTTCTTTAAAAATCTTCTTCAGAACCACGAGTCAGAATTTTTTAATGTTTGGTACCCTCATTGTTATGATGGTCAGATTCAAGATTGTTCAAATCAAGTCCCTATGTTAATATTTGGGCTTCCTTTGGTAGCCCAAATTTAACTTAGGGCTGTATGGGGAAGTTTTTTTTAAAAATCTTCTTCTTCAGATCCACCAGTCAGATGCTTGGTATACAACATCTCTAAGGGGGGAGGAAAGGGGTGGGGGTGAGATTCAAGTTTGTTCAAATCGGGTCTGTAGGTTAAAGTTTGGGCTCGCTATGATAGCCCAAATTTTAACTTAGTGCAATATGAGGAAATTTCTTTAAAATTTTGTTCTTCAGATCCACCAGTCAGAATGCTTTCATGTTTGGTAAACAGCATCTCTAAGGAGATCAGATTCAATTTTGTTCAAATCGAGTGCCTGGGTTGATATTTGAGCTCCCTATGGGAGCCAGAATTGGCCAAGTAGCTGAAGAATTAGACATTTTTTATTCAGTACCCTCAAGAGGTGAAGAGTAATCTACATAGGTTGTATCAAGGGGCTTGAGAGGGGAGCTCCACATTTTACATCATAATCAACTAAAGAAAAGGCATGATGCTTGGACTGTTTTTGTCACTCCTGAGGGGCTCAAAGATTTGCAGTGTATCCTATGGAGATGGATTGCTTAATGTAGATTCATTCTTGGGCTCTTATATCGTGTTCTGTTCTCTGTTTATATCGTGTTCTGTTCAAGGTGAGCGCTTCAGGCCCTGTGGGACCTCTTGTTTATTTATTTATTTATTGGGTTTTAACAACACTTTCGAAAGCCAGCAGCTACAAGTTTCTTCTCTCCTAGAACCAAGCATCTCGCCCAACTGCAGCACTCATGGTCCACTGAGTTTTTAGCTCACCTGACTTTCAGTGAGGATGAGGTGTAATGATCACTTGCCATCTGTCGTCCGTCGTCCGTGAATATGGTGTTTGTGTCTTCTCCTCCAAACCTGCTGAACTGATAAATCATTTAAGTGAAATGTGAGATGCTTGTTTGTGATGACATTGCATTTTGATTTTGCTTAAATCAAGTTGCCCTGCCCCCAGTAGGGCCATGCCCCAAAATTTTGCCTAAATCTTCAAAAAATCTTCTTGTGAACCAGGAGTAGCAAAGATTTGATATGTGGTGTGCTGCTTCCTTTTGAGGTGTAGACTCAGTTTTGTTCAAGAGAAGTTTGTGGGTCTTTATTTGCCTTCATTATTGGAGGGCATGCATTTTTGCCCCTTCGAACCAAGAGGCTGATTTGAACCAAATTTAATTTTTGGTTTTATTTGATCATAAGTAATTAATTTATGCCCCAAAATATTTTCCCATCCCCCATGGGAACCGCAGGAGCTAAAAATAGAACAAAATTCAAAACACACATATCTCCAAAACTACATGGCACTGAGAATTCTTATTTGGTGTGAAGCTTCCTTGGGACCAACAGAATGGAATGGTCTAAGCAAATTTCTGTCAGGTCAATCATGGGGTACTTTTTCGTGACTTTGAAAAAATGCTTAGTCAGCTTTCTGTAACACTGTGGGTAATGAAGAAAGCATTTAAGACTCTTCTTTACCCAATTCACTCCTCCAAAACCTTTCAGATTTCACATATACCATCTTTGCAAGATTTTTTTTACACATTTATTGAAATCAAATCCCTGGGTCCATATTTGGCTTCTCTGTGGGAGTCCAAATGTTGAAATTAGTGCAGTATGAGGAATATTCTTTAAAAATCTTTTTCTTCAGACCCACCAATCAGAATCTTTTGATATTTGCTATGCACCATCATTAGGCAGGTGAGATTTAAGTTTCTTCAAGCCAAGCCTATATCTTGGCTCACCAGGGCTTTGCAAATTGCGAGAACGGTGATTTCATTCCTGTGATGTTCTTGCAAATGCTTGTTAAGAAGATCCATATTTACCATTTCCCAAAAAATATAAGCATTTTTTCATCAGATAAAATTTAATAAAATTAAATTAATTTTAGAGCTGAAACGATTAAAGGGTTTTCGTGATTGATTAATTGCATGGGTTAACCTTGGTTAACCGATTAATCACTTGCCCCAATAGGTAGCTGAATAATTGCTGTACCGTTGACCATTTATATAAGTAAAACTTTACTCAGCATAATGGACAAAACCGGGCAGTGCCATATACAAACATGTCCATTCAAATTTTATTATATTTTCAATTTTTGTCTCAAAACATAGCTTATGACCCCTCATTGGAACAAGCTCATTGAGCTTGTTCCAATAAGGGGGGGGGGGGGTCATAAGCTATGTTTTTGAAACAAACATTGAAAATCTTTAGTAATTCAAGAATTTCTTGTGCAAGTATCGTCTGCTACCTGCATTTGGTGAAGGGTTGAGAATGACCGTCTTCAGCTACTGATACAGTATAATGATCATGCAAGTGAACAAGTATTTTGGCACGTAACTGGAATGCATTTCTCTGTCTCATGCAATTGATGTGAGCCAGTGTGACAATGTTTGCCTGTTTTGGAGCAAGTTTGTTCCATAGTTAACCCATACAGGGTATTTTTTGTTTTTAAAAATTTGATTAACAGTTTCCATCTTGGTTTCAAAAAGTGATGATAAATAGTGAATATAAGCTTACCCAATATGAAAGAAAAATGGTTAACAATTGGACATTTTTGTATAGCATTTTGCGATGTGAATCCAGCCATCAAATACCCTGCCATATAGTACCGTACTTCAAAAGTAATGCTTAACCGATCAATTACTGTTTTTTCATCAATCAAGATATTGATCATTGGTTAGTCGATTAATCGGTGTGAGCCAGTGTGAGATTCAAGTTTGTTTATGCCAAGTCCCTGGGTTCATATTTGGGCTCACTGTGGGAGATTCAAGTTTGTTTACGCCAAGTCCCTGGGTTCATATTTGGGCTCACTGTGGGAGCCTGAATTATAACTTAGTTCAAAATGAGGAATATTCTTCAAAAGTATTCTTCACATTCAGCAGTCAGAATGTTTTGATATATACAGTATCCTTAGGGAGGTGAGCTATAAATTTGTTAAAGCCAAGTCCCTGGGTTCATATTTGGGCTTCCTGTAGGAGCCCAAATTGTAGCAAAATTTCTATTTTCCAAATTGAGAGGCTGATTTGAAGCAAATTTGATATGATGGGCTTATTGGGTCGTAAGTACCTAATTTATGCCAAAACATTTTCCTGTGGCCCTGTGGGAACTGCAGGATCTAAATATAGAAAAAATTTAAAATGCCCATATCTTCAAAACTACATGGCACTGAGAATTTTTATTTTGTGTGACGCTTCCTTACGGACAGCCGAAAAGAATGGTAAAAAAAAAATTGCCATCAGTTTTATCATAGGGAAGTTTTCCAGGACTTATGCGGAGTCATCATTTTAGTAATGGGAAAAACATTAAAGAATCTTCTTCTCCCATGCCACTGCTCCAAAGGCTTTCATATTTTGCATATAACATCTTTGGAAGATTTATTCACATGTTTGTTGAAATCAAATCCCTGGGTCCATATTTGGGCTCTCTATGATTAGATTAGTGCAATATGAGGAATATTTTTTAAAAATCTTCTTCTGATCCACTCTTCAGAATATTTTGATATTTGGGATGCTGCATCCTTAGAGGGGTGAGATTCAAGTTTGTTTGAGCCAAGTCCCTGGGTTCATATTTGGGCTCCCTGTGGGAGTCCAAATTACAACTTAGTTCAATAAGAGGAATATTCTTTAAAATCCAGTAGTCAGAATCTTTTGATATTAGTATATAGAAGCATCCTTAGGGATGTGAGATTCTAATTTGTTCAAGCCAAGTCCTTGGGTTCATATTTGGGCTCTCCGTGGGAGCCTGAATTATAACTTAGTTCAATATGTGGAATATTCTTTAAAAATCCTTTTTTTTTGAGATCCACCGGTCAGAATCTTTGGATATTTTGTATAAGCTTTTCTTATGAGGGGCAGATGCACCCAAGTGTTCAAATAAATTCCCTGGGTTGATATTTAGGCTACCATGTCAGGTGAATGCCATCAGTCCCTCTGGGGGCTCGTGTTTGTTTTCTGTTTGACAACATTGCCCTGGCTCTTCTATCTATATTTTTCATTTTAAGTTAGTCACAACTTTTATTTAGGCTTCCCAAATTTGTTACTGCATGTCTGTCTGTCTGTCCTTCAGATGAAATGTTTCTTTGCTTTTCATTTGCCTGGGTCAACATTTTAAATAATTTGCAGCTATCTTTCACACTCCAACCTTCCCCCCCCCCCCCCCCCCCCCACACACACACACAAACACACACACATACAAAAATCTGGGCTGGCAAGTATTAAGTATTTTATCAAAAAAGTGGTACTCGAGTACTACGAGTACTGAGTACTTTGGACCCAGCCTATCACAAATATATTAAACATCAAAGAGTATATTATATACTTGAAACAAATACAGTACAGTGGCAGTGTACTGCTCACTTTCCATGGATGGGCAATATTTCCACGGATACAAATTCATACAATAATATTTGATGCCAAACACTAACTATAAGTATAATCATCCAAAATTTAAATAATGAAGCACCAAGTACAACCCGATGCTTCATCAATTAAAATTTTGTAGATGGTGATTTTTATTGACTGGTAAATGCATGAGTGGACATCACTGCCCACGCGTGTATTACAACCCATCCACGGTGACTGTACTGTAACTGATTTGTCCTCTTTGTGAACATATTTTCTACAATTTCACTCCTTTTGACAGAATTTGTGCCTGTGGGGATTAAAACCAAAATAGTGAAAGTGCAGTTGTGGATATTTGCAGCACAAGCACAGCACTAATGAATCAATATTTGATGATTTTAGGAATTTTAACAGTGTCATGAGACACCACAGTAGCAGGTACTGGTCATTCTGTTGGAAAAAAATCACTGTTTTATGACTCGAGGTGCCTTGACTGAGAAAACTTAGGCTTTTTCTTACAAAGATTGCAGAATATCAAACACAATGTGAAATGTGTTCAGAAGCAAGAATGTGATTAAAAAATAATGGGAAATTCATGTCACCATCAATTTATTTATAAATTAATAAAGTGTTTTAGCTCACCTGAGCAAAGCTCAGTGGGAGCTTTACAGATCACATTCTGTCCGCCGTCCGTCCGGTATTAACTTTACATTATTCAAATGTTGGGTAAATGTTTATTACCTAATGCCAATTCAGATTTGTTCAAATGAAGTTGCCCCCTTCTCCTGGGTGGTGCCATGCCCCCAAGGGGCACCAAAATCTTCTTCTCATCAACCAGCAGTAGCAGAGACTTGATATGTGGTATGCAGCTTCCTTTTAAGGTGTAGACTTGGATTTCTTTAAGCGAAGTTTGATGGGCTATATTTGGCGTCGTTATGGGAGGGGCAAAATTTTTGGCCCCGCCCAAAATTTCTATTTTCCGAACCGAGAGGCTGATTTGAATCAAATTTTATGTGAGGGCTTATTGGGTCATAAGTACCTAATTTATGCCAAATTTTCTTTTTCTGTAGCCCCGTGGAAACCACAGGAGCTAAAAATAGAAAAAAGTAAAACGCCATATCTCCAAAACTGCACGGCACTGAGAATTTTTATTTGGTGTGAAGCTTCCTTATGACCAACAGAAAGGATTGGTCAAAAAAATTGCCATCGGTTTTATCATAGGGTACAGTTTCGGGACTTTGAAAACACTTTTTAACACTGTAGGCAATGGGAAAAACATTAAAAAATCTTCTTCTCTAGATCCAGCCGGCAGAATCTTTCGATATATGGTATGCAACATTGTAGGGTGGATCTGATTCGAGTTTGTTCAAATCGGCCCCCTGGGTTTATATTTGGGCTCAGTATAGGAGCCCGAATTCAAACTTAGTGCATTTCAGGCAAATTTCTTAAAAAATCTTCTTCACCAGATTCAGCTGACAGAATCTTCTGATATTTGGTATGCAACATTGTGGGGTGGATCTGATTCAAGTTTGTTCAAATCGGCCCCCTGGATTCATATTTGGGCTCACTATAGAAGCATTTCAGGCAAATTTCTTTAAAATTATTCTTCTCCAGATCCAGCAGGCAGAATCTTTTGATATTTAGTATGCGACATTGTGGGGTGGATCTGATTCAAGTTTGTTCAAATCAGCCCCCTGGATTCATATTTGGGCTCACTATAGAAGCCCGAATTCGAACTTAGTGCATTTCAGGCAAATTTCTTAAAAAATCTTCTCCAGATCCAGCAGACAGAATCTTTTGATATTTGATATGCAACATTGTGGGGTGGATCTGATTCAAGTTTGTTCAAATCGGCCCCCCTGGGTTCATATTTGGGCTCAGTATAGGAGCCCAAATTTGAACTTAGTGCATTTCAGGCAAATTTCTTTGAAAAAATCTTCTTCTCAAGATCCAGCAGCAGAATCTTTTGATATTGGGTATGCAGCATGCTTAGGGGGTGAGATTCAAGTTGTTCAAGCCAAGTCCCTGGGTTCATATCTGGGCTCACTGTGGTAACCCGAATTATAACTTAGTTCAAAACGAGGAATTTTCTTTAAAAATCTTCTTCAGATCCAGCAGTCGGAATGTTTCGATATTTGGTATGCAGCATCCTTAGGGGGGTGAGATTCAAGTTTGTTCAAGCTATGTCCCTAGGTCCATATTTGGGCTCACTGTGGGAGCCGGAATGATAACTTAGTTCAAAATAAGGAATTTTCTTTAAAAATCGTCTTCTTCAGATCCATCAGTCAGAATGTTTTAATAGTTGGTATGCAGCATTCTTAGGGGGGTGAGATTCAAGTTTGTTCAAGCCATGTCCCTAGGTCCATATTTGGGCTCACTGTGGGAGCTTGAATTGTAACTTAGTTCGAAATGAGGAATTTTCTTAAAAAATCTTCTTCAGATCCAGCAGATGAATGCTTTTGATATTTTTTATGCAGCATCCTTAGGAGGCAAGATTCAAGTTTGTTCAAGTCATGTCCCTAGGTCCATGTATGGGCTCACTGTGGGAGCTCGAATTGTAACTTAGTTCAAAATGAGGAATTTTCTTTAAAAACTTCTTCTTCAGATCCAGCAGTTGAAATGTTTTGATATTTGGTGTTCGGCATCCTTAGGGGGGTGAGATTCAAGTTTGTTAAAGCCAAGTCCCTGGGTTCATATATGGGCTCCCTGTGGGAGCCCAAATTATAACTCGGTTCAATATGAGGAATATTCTTTAAAAATCATTTTTTTTAGATCCACTTGTCAAAATCTTTGGATATTTGGTATAAGCTTTTCTTAGGAGGAGTAGATGCAACTTGTTGAAATCAATTGTGCGGGTTGATATTTAGGTCACCATGTACAGGTGGGCGCCCTCAGGCCCCCTGGGGTCTCTTGTTTTAGGAAGAAATGCATATTGAGAGCTTGGGGGTGGGGGGGGGGGGGGGTTACATCCAGGGCTATAATTTACCTCATCACTAGGTAAAAGAATATTTGACATCATTTGTTGAGATAAAATGGCACTTTCTAGTGATATCGGTGGATTATATAGCCTCAGCCAGGGCTTATAAGAATCTGAGAATCGATTCCCGAAGAGATCCATGCAACAAAACCAGAGAGAAACCATGTAGCTTCTCGTAACATTGCTGCTAGGATTCACATGAAAAGAACTGAGTCAGTTTAACCCTTTACATAACACAAAGGCAGCAAATTAACCAATACAACACTAACATGACCTGAAATATTGTGACACTGGCAATAAAATTTGTACAAATATGGCTGTCATTGGAACCGGCTCTCATCAGCCGGTTCTAGTAACATCCATAATTATTATGCTTGATGAATATTGTTTATTTTTAGCTCACCTGACTGTAAGTCAGGGGGCGCTTAAATGATGACTTTCTGTCTGTCGACCATCAGTCCATCCTGTCCGGCGTGAACTTTACATTACCAACCTCTCCTCATAAACAACTGAGCCGAATTGAACCAAATTTGATATTCATGTTCCTTATCATATATGAATTCCAGTTTGTTCAAATAACATTGCCACACCCACAGGAGGCCCCAAGCATTTCTCTGATAGCATGCATAAATTGTTTTCCAGAATTGAAAAAAAATCTTCTCCAGAACCATGTATAAGAATCTTTTGATACTTGGTATACAGCATCTCTAGGGGTGGGGGGGGGGGGGGGGGATAGGTTCAGGTTAGTTCAAATCAAGTCCCTGAGTTGATATTTGGGCTGCCTATGGGCACCCAAATATCAACAGTGCAACATGAGGAAATTTCTTTGAAAACCTCCTTCAGATCCACCAGTCAGAATGCTTTCATATTTGGAATGCAACATTTCTAGTGGGGTGGGGGGGGGGGGAGGGGGCAGGGGGGGAGGGTAGATTGAAGTTTGTTTGAATCGGGTCTCTGGGTTAATATTTGGTCTATCTATTGAAGTCCAAAGTTTAACTTAGTGCAGTATGAGGAAATTTCTTTAAAACTCGTTTTTTTTCAGATCCACCAGTCAGAATCCTTTCGTATTTGGCTTACAGCATCTCTAAGGGGGTCAGATTCATGTTTGTTCAAGCCAAATCTATGGGTTAATATATGGGCTCATTATGGGAGTGCAAATTAACTCAAAGCAACATGTGAAAATTTCTTTAAAAATCTTTTTCTTCAGACCCACTAGTTTAATGCTTTAATATTTGGTGTACAACATCTCTGGGGAGGTCAGATGTAAATTTGTTCCAGTTTGGTTCCTGCCAGTCAGAACCCTTTCATATTTGGTATCGCAGGAGGAGGGGGGGGGGCAGATTTGAGTTTGTTCATTTCAGGTCTGTGGCTTAATATTTGGGCAGGGGTGGGTTAGGTTCGAGGTTGTTCATAAATGTTCAAATCCATTCCTTAGAGCTTTTCCATAAAATTTGCCTTTCAAAGTGCAGTGACACAACAACCCTTGGAAGTTTGGCAGTACTTGTCTACAGCTGTCAGAATTGGAAGCAATCAGGAAGACCTATGCTAATAATCATCTGACATGGACAATAGAATTATGAATAATTTCATAACATTATTCCTATGTAGTGTCCATGAACCTTGACTAACTGAATCGGATCCAAAATACTTCTCTGAACCACCTCGTCAGGTGAGCGATTAAGGCCCCGGGGGGGGGGGGGGGGTAAAAATCAGTAGTTGGTGTTGTAAAAATTAAAAAGCTGTATTGGGTAAAGGGTTAACATGTATTATCAGCATGCAACAGGGGTTCAATCATACTGACCTAATAGGATCCTGGCCCATAGCAGGTCTGAATTCTCGGAACGATTTCCGCAAGAATCCAAATGGATTCTCCCAAATTTAGAGGAACTATAAGCCCTGCACAACCCCAATTTTGAAACAAAATTGACATATTGTTTCATGGTGGTGGGGCCCTATTTATCTTGCTGTATGATTAATTAAAACAAATTTTGTGAAAAGGTTTTGTGTGCTGATGCGGATTTTAGTTTTATTTTGGGATTTGGGTTGTTTCAAAGAAAGCTGTGAATTCTTATTCCTCCCAACTTATTGGGTAACAGAGTAGAAATTCTGTCGGAGGCAATAACAGTTCTTAAGCTTATTTGACGCAGATTGGACAGTTCTCTTCAAAAGAACAAATTTCTCATGCTTTGGACTAGGCAGAAGCCAAAAGTTGAATTCTATTGCAGAAATGAGTCTTTCATCACATAAAAGAGGTAAATGTATCTTTGGTAGGGTTGTGTTTGCTCATAGGTATAACTGTTGTAAATATTTTAATTAGATTTACCTGCCTCGAAAAGTTGCGCTCGGAAATTATGTAATTCCCAAAACTAAGCAGTCTTGGGGAAATATATTGTTTCAATAAACATTTGAAGAAGTCTACTGACATTTTGCATTACTGTTGAATGTTCCAGATGAATAAAGAGGATGATTTGAGGACTTTTAGAACCTAAAAAAATGTTTGACTATTGGTGTGTTTTGTTTGGGAATTCCCTGAGAAATATGAACATGTGACCAGCACTTCCCTTTCTGTTAGTTTTTCTTTTATTTGTTGCATGACCCCTGTTTAAAAATCATTAAAAGGTTGTCTGAAGGGATATACTTGACAAAAAATATTTGAATGCTAAATTTAAAATGATACGACCATATTTTTTTTCGCCTGAACGTTATAATGGTCGCCTATGGGAAAATATTTAATACTGTGAAACGTATTCATGTTTGGCTGAAATTAAACAATTGCAGTAATTCGACTGAATAAACCAAAATGTTTTTGGAGTAATGGTTGCGGAATGAAATATTGCAATATGTTGGATACTTTGGGGGTTCCTTCTTACGCCTTGCGTATTGTCATATTATAAAATACCGAAGCTGGCTTTTTAC
The DNA here is from genome assembly GCA_031216915.1 of Pictodentalium vernedei. Taxonomy (NCBI): domain Eukaryota; kingdom Metazoa; phylum Mollusca; class Scaphopoda; order Dentaliida; family Dentaliidae; genus Pictodentalium; species Pictodentalium vernedei. Next base: position 64,874,196 of record CM062297.1, read on the forward strand.
AATTCTTCTCCCTATCAGTTTGAAAGTGTTACTATTATTTTCTATTGAAAGCTATTCAAAAATAAGAAAAAGGGCGTTTGCGTCATATTTTGATGTTCTGTAACTTTTTCTGTTCATTATATCACGTTGTGCGCGTCGGGACAACTAATACACTGTCCTTTATGTCATCATAAAAGTCTGGGAGGTGAGATTTGGTATTTTTTTACCGGGAAATATAAAAACTTGCAAATTACTGTAAAAACACATTCGCAAAACAAAGAGCCAAAGTGGAGGCTTAGTGTCCGTAGGTGTGATACTGGTAGATATTCTTAATGGCGGATTATATGTGAAGTGGTTACTTCAAATTAGCTTGTGATAAAAAGAAAACTTTCTTTTTGTAACTTTTCATAAACGAAATCAACAGACAGCTCCGAGAACTGTCTGTTGTTTTCGTTTATTAAAAGTAATAAGGGACAAATTGTCTTTTTATTCCACTGATGGCATAGCTTTTTCTCAACAGTTACTTGCTTCTCAATTGGACGATCGTACAATAATTATTTCAAGGGAGATAACTTTTTCGAATGTCGATTTTCATGACGATAAAAGTCTGGGATGTTATAAAATATTCCACCAACATCATCAAGCCAACTTCAACGAAGGCATGTCTTGGTAATGTACTTGGAATATTAGTCAGTCGGGATTATAGTTTTAAAAACTACCTTGAAATATATTTGTTGATAAATAAAATATATATGTAATATGCGTGACGCAACGTCGCATTTAATTAGCTCGTGTAGGACTCGTACTCCCAATTGTTAATGCAGGGCCTCCAGGATCCCGAATCTGGTACTACTACCTCCATTTGCATGACCGTCTGTGTTGTTTTGATGTTCTGTAACTTTTTTCTGTTCATTATATCAACACTGTAGACATCATGAGATATGACACAGTTCCTTTCCATTAACCCTTTGCCCAACGAATCGGCCGCATCCGCCCGCGTAATATGCAAATTCAGCAGTTGAAAAAATATTATTTTTCAAAAAATTTCAACAAAACCATATCATGTGACCCCTCGTTGGAACGAGCCCGTTGAGCTTGTTCCAACGAGGGGTCACATGATATGGTTTTGTTGAAATTTTTTGAAAAATGTGAAAACATGATATTTAAAATAATAAATTTTGATATCGTCTGCGTTGGGTAAAGGGTTTTAATATTAAAGTCTAGGAGGTTGAGATTTGCTATTTTTTTCCTGAGAAGAATAAAAACTTACAAATTATCATTAAACCCATTCGTTAAACAGAGAACCAAACTGGGCAGGCTTGTGTTGGTGAGTAAATTTCTGATATATATATATTCTTAATGACGGATTAATTGTAAACTATTTATTTCTAACTAGCTAACCATAAAGCCAAGTTTTCGTTTTGTTATATTTCATAAACGGAAACGACAGACAGCTGCGAGAGCTGTTTGTAGTTTCCATTTATTAGAAGTACCAAACGAAATAATGGTGTTATTTTCTTCTGACAGGGTTCATACAGCTCTTGAAAAACCCTTGAAAATGAGTTTTTCTCTTGAACAACCCTGGAATTTGAAATTAGCCCTTGAGAAACCCTTGAACTTTCAGAAATCTCTTGAAAAACCCTTGAATACCAAGCTATTTCCTGGGCATTGTAAATATATGTGTACTCGCCTTTTACTTGTTTGTTGCTCTCATGTCGCTCAGTTAAAAAAAAACATAAAAAGTATGGAACGTTTTACCAAGATTAATGTAACACAGATCACACTTTGGGTACCAGTACTTCCTGACTTCCAAAGTCAGATCCGTGTCACATAAATCTTAGATTTTTAGAGCTCATACAACAAGCTGAATAGTATATGTAGCCCATGAAAAAAGAAGACCTTGAAAAACCCTTGAACTTTGTGAGCAAATTTTTGTATGAACCCTGTCTGATGTCCTAGGGTTTTCTTCATAATTACGTGCTTCTTAATTGGACCTTCTTCATCAGTCAAATAATTTCAAAGGAGATAACTTTATCGAAAGGTTACATTCACGACGATATGAGATAAGGATGGTATACGCCTCGCTGATAAGTTATAAACGCACTCATAAAAGTGGTTCTGGACAGGGAAAAGTGTTAAAACAGGATTTTAGTGTGTTCCTTAAATAAGGTAACGGCAACTGATATTGATTTGAACATTATGTGAAAGAAAAAAAAATAAAAACTTCACAGACATTGATTCTGCCATTTTTTCCACTCGTCAAACCGGATGAGTGATTATAGTTGTTACTCCCCCTGTAGTAATGGTTCCAGTCCTAATATAAAGCTGACTGAATCTGCAAAAGAGGCTCGAGTCATATCAACATGTCACCGACTATAATAATAACACTTTGGCAGGCCGCTGATTTGTGGCGGTTCTCGGATGAGAAGGTCTTGGTTACCCCTGTACTCCAAACTGCCTCCCTATTCCCACGCTTCTTCTCTCCTCCCAACACTCGGAGACGAACTGCTTGATGACATCCCTTGCCCCATTCTTCCTAATCTCTCCGATTAGCATACTAACGCTCTCCTTTGAGTCTCTCACTAACCACATCATTCCCTGAGTTCCAATGTGTTCTATGTGCCAGTAGGTGCATAGAACACATTGGAACTCAAGGGACGACATGACCTTCATTCTCCATGTCACCGTCTGAAGACATGACTATGCCCAAAGATATTAGCAACATTTCGTTCGTCCCACCACCCATCTTTTCTTTAGAACGTCGGCAGGATGTGACAATATCATGCGGATGAGAATTAATTTCTTATGTGACAAAGAACCATTTTTACTTGTGCAAACCAAATGCAGTTTTGCACAGCGTTTTAACACGAAGTACAGCTCTAAATCATTTGTTTATAAAATAATTAAGTTCCTTACTTTCACAATCACGATAAAATTATTCACAGTGTAAACAAGAATAAATGAAATATAAATTAATTATCATACGATTAACCATATTTACATGTTTGAGTCATAGGTAGTGGGCTGTGTGAATTTATCAACTTGGACGCTCGAACTAAGTTTTCTTTCTGAATAATTAGAGGTGTTCCAGCTTGTCTTGCTCCCCAAACACAAGACAAACTCGATAAACACGTTTCGATGTTAGGTTATAAACGATCCCATTTTATTTGCCATTTCCCAATCGAATAACCCTGCTAAATGCATATAACGTTCGAACACAAAATCATTTACCCGAAACCCTCTTAATTGCATATAGGTTGAAGAGTAAACTCCTATTCATTGGCGAAAATATCTTGTAATCTATGGAAAAAAGGACTCAGACAGCCACCAACTTTCTCCATGTTTTTAAAATCATTTGTCCACAGTTCATTCAATGTAAGCTTTTTATCTATTCAATCCTGTTTGACAGAGCCCTATGGGTTCTGTCAAACAAGAAAGAAAAGTTTAAATACTCAGTTCATGACTGAAATAATCGTGAACAAAATATTTCATTTCTTATCCACACAATTGCCCTTGTAAGTTAGAACAATGGTACCCCATGGTATTACCCCAGAATATCCCGGCATATCCAGGTCAAAGCCACGAAAACCATTCTATACGAGGATGTTACCTTTGTAAACATGGGTATTCTGGGAGAATGCCATTGTGTACCTTGTTTATAAGGGTGTGTAAATATCGTCCTACTTGATCTGAGTATTTAGCCTCGAAAAGGACGACCCACGCTTTTTTTTTTGTTTTTTTATTAGGGTTTAACGACACATTAACAGCCAGGGTCATGTCATGTCGGTGACAGTTTTACGGGTGGAGGAAGCCGGAGTACCCGGAGAGAACCACCGAGCAACGACGAACAGCTGTCAGCTCTCCAACTTCGTAACTCTGAACTCTGCACCTCGGCACAGGCAGGGTTAGATTGGTTGAAGACATGCGCACCATCGACGTGCAGTACGCCTTAGTACACAGCGTCATCGCGCCCCCATGTAGGCAATCGAGGTTAAGTGCCTTGCCCAAGGACACAACGCGGGAGCGCGAATCAGTCGCTGAAATGGTCACCCATCCAACTACTAACCGCGCTCGACGTTGCTTAACTTCGGTGATCTGACGAGAACCGGTTACCGCGACGCCATCGCGCCCCACCCACATCGTTGGAGCAGTGTTCTCCAGTAGTGACGAGGCACGGCAAGTGGGTAGATTTCGTGGCTCATGGGTCTGTAGCTCGAGAGACGATATGACTTTTTGTTATCTCATGTGAACAAATCCCCTTTGCATATATGTGAGGTGGGGCGACAATAATTTAATTTTACAGTCACATATAAATGATAGATTTAATTATTTTTTAACATTCATTTTGAGTTGATCATTGTGTCGGATCGAAATTGACTTCCACATTTTTCTTACGCAAACATGTGTGCAGAGAGTTAAAAAAAGGAATCGTGACCTTTTGTTTGTTCACTATATTCAGGTTTGCAATTGCGACGTAAAGATGGTTTATGGTGGTAGCGCGGTTGCTCAGTGGTTATGGCATTGGACATCAAACCGAAAGGCGCACAGTTTTAGCCAGGCGTAACTGCATTGTGTCCTTGGTCAAGACGTTTAATCACTGTAGCGTACGCAGGGGAGTTGGGCAGTTGCTCGCCTGTGCTCGGTGGATCTTTCAGGGTACTCCGGAATTTTCCACCAGTAAAAGTGATCGACATGAGGAGAACCTGGCTAACGAAAGTGTCGTTAAAACCCAATAAAAACGATTTATGGTGCATGTAAATGGACAGCCGTAAATTAAAAAACAGACACTATGAACTCATACGGTTATTTAGGTATTTCAGTACTCTTTAACCCTTTATCCACCGTCACGGCCGAAACCGGCCAGCGCAATTCACGAAATTCATCATTCAATTTTTATTACTTTTTCATTTTTTGTCACAAAAACATAGCTTATGACCCCTCATTGGAACGAGCTCAGCGAGCTCGTTCCAATGAGGGGTCATAAGCTCTGTTTTTGACGCAAAAATAGTTCTTCAAGAATTTTATTTGCAAGTGTCGTCTGATTTTCGTGTTATTTATTTATTGGTGTTTAAGGTCACATACTTCTGCACAATGGCTAATCATGACCATGACAGTTTTACGGGTGGAGGAAGCCGGAGTACCCGGAGAGAACCACCGAGCAACGGCGAGCAGCTGTCAGCTCCCCAACATACTAACTCCACACAAGCAGGGTTAGCATTGGTTGAAGACAAGTGCTCCATCGACGTGCAGTACGCCTTAGTATACAGCGCCACCGTGCCCCCACGTGGGCAATGGGGTGAAGTGTCTTGCCCAAGGACACAAGGTGGGATTCGAACCGAGGACCTCTCAGCTTGCAGCCTGCACCTCTACCTACTGAGCCACCGCGCCCCGCTTTTCGTGTTAGCTAAAGGGTTAAAATATAACTTTTCAGGCTATAATGGTAGGCACGCACACATAAAATATTCTCATACCATGATATTCACTATCTGTACTGCGTTTCTCAAGCGGTTATAAGTCTATGTATTGCACGCCTTTGCTTTTATTTTAATAAAAACACGCTTTTTCTGCAAAAACCGAAGCGAACAATATGTTTTTTGTATTGTCTTTGAACAATACGATCACGTGCGCGGACTATTTAAGTATTTCTTTTTTACGTTTAGGTTATTTTTGGAGATAATGTGTGTTTTTAATATTTTTTTCAGTAAACTGTAGGCGTGCAATAAATACAGAACAGCATACGTGTTCGAACTGTCATTTTGTACTGCACGAGATCGATTTCGGCGGAGGGATAATATTATCAATATTATCCCTACGCCAAAATCGATCTTCTGCGGTAACAAATGAGAGTTCGAACGCAAATGCCGTTCTGTCTATATTCAGCATGAATAGAATGTTTGCACATAAATGTCAAAGAAGAGGTGTCCATACGCTACCAACAGTTACTGTATAGCCGTATTTTTCAGAATCGTATTTTCTACATGTGAATATGAATTACTGAAATGGTTCATTATCATTTTAAAAGTGTGATAATTCATCTACCGGTACGTACCTACTTACCTTCCGAAAAATTGCCAGGCCTTTTAAAACTCTAATGATTTATTGCAACCGCTTATGGTCGTAGACAGGCAATATAATTTTGAAAAATGCAAATGTAAGTTTTACAAATATAATGCTAAGTTTTATAATATTGGGCCTAGAACAGGATGGAGTACACTGCATGAACCTCTGCGGAACAATGTTGCTATAACACTAAGCGTCTTGATAAATTTTTATTGAGAATAGTATTTGATTGTTCACATTTTGACTTCTCTAGATTATAGACATCGACAATGGGCCACGTGCAAAACGCAGCAACAGAGCAAATATACAAAAAGAGATTGCTCCACACCAGAGCCAAGTTGATAGATGGATCTGTGTCCTGACGGTTAATATCTCACAGACTCACACCATGCTGCTTCGTAATTATACCAAATGGAACTTATATATGAATGATGGATTTGAAATAACACTGCAAAGGGTTTGTTTGTTTATGATGTTTGTTCATTTGTTAATTATATGATACTTGGTTGGGCGTTTTTTCCGCGTTTTTTCTTGAAACCGAACCAAAAACCGATTCTGAAAAACAACACCTCCCCACTCTGATACTTAGAGAATTGAAATAGTTTGTGTTGGGCCCAGCTCCTAACATTAAGGCACTAAGGTGGTGAATTTTATTCCTCACGGGCGGACTAGTAGAAGGGACAGGCGGCGGATGAGCGAACGGAAAGACGAACGACCAAACAAAGAAGGGCCATACTTCTTAAACCAACGAAAGGACAAAACCCGTTGCACGCTAATGCTCCTTTCCGATACTGTTGCACCACCATTTCAAAGTAGATTCATATACGACCAATTGTTTTGGAATAACAACGAAAAATGTTTTTTTATGGACGGACGGCCCGACGAACGAACAGTCAAGGGCAATACCTCTCGTGAAAATGATAGGACGAAACCCGTTTGAAGCGTCTATCTTTTTCCCCGTACTGCTGTATGTATCATCACCATTCCAAAGAAGATTCACATACGACCGACCGCTTTGGAATAACAATGCAAAGTAGTTGTACAGATGAACGGCAAAAGACGGATGAACAATGTATGAACGGACAGATATAATACCAAGCCTGTACTCATTAATATGTCAACTCTGACACCTGACCTTTCTCAGGCGGTTATAACTGCATATTCTCGCTCAAGAAAATAATTTTAGATTAGATCTGTTTTGTCATGATGATATCTTTATATACATATAGGCCTACTGTAAGTTAAACATAAAAAAAAATAAAACGAAGAAACACACAGCAGAAGCACACCGGGCATTTGGATACTCAGAACTGGAGCGTCAACAAGAACGCAGATTAGAGAAAGTGGCGGGAGAGACAGGGGTGAGTACACTTTTTGCTAAGAAAACATTTTAAGAAAAAACAATCGGTGAGCTACAGTTTTTAAGTCATCTCTTGCATGAAATTGCCGAACTTCTTGTTCGCCGTGGGCTGGTTCGTAAGCTTTCGTAATTAACCTTTTCTCGCGACGATGTCGTCGTTTACCCCTTTCCTCCTGGTCAAAGGCATGGTTTCTAAAATAAATAAGTAGTGCGGAATTCTTCACCGAAACAAGATACATACTATAAGTTACCAATGCTGTGTCAGCTTCGTGGGTTTACGATTCGTTAAATTAATACTGTTAGCGAATTGAAACTCAAGTTAAATTGGAATAGAATTCGGGGGTGCTTACCTTGCATCGACAACAATAATATTATATAATTTTCAACTACCTTCGATAAAACTCAGCTTAACCCTTTACCCAACCCAGACGATATCAAAATTTATTATTTTAAATATCATTTTTTTAAATTTTTACAAAACTTTCAACCAAAGCATATCATGTGACCCCTCATTGGAACGAGCTCGACGAGCTCGTTCCAATGAGGGGTCACATGATACGTTTTGTTGAAAGATTTTGAAAAATAATATTGTTTCAGCTGATGAATTTGCATATTAAGCTGCCGGATGTGACCGGTTCGTTGGGTAAAGGGTTAACTTACTTCTTATATTAGTATTTCAATGTGTCTTTTTGCTTCTTTTAAACGTCCACCGACATTTCGTTTCGAAGTAAAATAAAATAAAATCGAAGTGCATTGCAACTGATGTTGCAAATGGATTTACAATAACATTCACAAAATAGGTAACAGTAGAACATTTTATTATTCGCTAAACGATAATTTATCGAAGAAATCGCAGAAAGATAGAAATCGTATCCCCCACTGTGAAGATATAGAAATTCTCACTTTCACGGTATCAATCAAAATGGCAGCTTTCAAAGCATCACTTCAAGGTGAATACGAGTCAAGTTATCACTGGAAATGATCAGTTTGTTCTAAAAACGTATAATGAAAAGAAAATCTAGTGTTTTTGAGTGGATACTGATCATTTCCAGCAACAATTCAGCACGCATTCACCTTGAATTGATGCATGAAACTCGCTAGTCCAAACATGGCCTGAAAGCCCGTAATATAAGTTTTTGGTTTGGTACATCCTTTTAAAGGACGTACCAAACCAAAAACTTATATTACGGACTTTCAGGCCATGTTTGGACTAGAAACCCGTCAGCTGAATCAGATCGCAAGACGCTTTCTGGACGAGTATCGATCAAATCACTTCCGCGTATCAATGTTTCAATGCGCTGTTTACTTTCATGCATCAATTCAAGGTTGAAACGAGTGGAATTATCAGATTCTTTTTAACAGCGTATAATAAAAAAGAAAATCTAGTATTTATGAGTGGTTATCTCACTTGTGGTCGAGATAAATGGTTAATTTCGCTCGCGCGAGCGCTCGCGAAAAATAAACATTTGTCTCGGTCACTAATAAGACAATTTTCGGTTTCCACTCAAAAACACTAGATATCCTCTATTTCTTTAAAACTCCATGTTCTTTATGTCCGTAACTCTTGTCAACTCCGAGTACCATTATGCCCTTATCCGTGGGTTTTAGTGCCCATTATTTCAAACTCCGTGTTTACAAGATGTATATTATATAAACATCTGTTGATTGCCTGGAGCTACCACCTTCACAATTATTTTACTGGACATTTTGGAAGACAATTAGCTAATAAAACTGCTGCGGATTGCTAAATTTAATATGTGACAGGCGATTATTTTTCATGTTTACTCAGAAATTGGTCAAGAGACAGTGGAAATGATAACCTCCTCGATTTAATAGCCATTGTTTATGGCTGAAATTCTATCGCAGCAACCTTAACCAATACACAAGTGAATCATGAAAACATTCCGGTGGATTGTTTCTTCTAAATATGTTTTTCGTAGAAAAATGTGTACACACCCATGTCTCTCCTGCAACCTTCTCTGATCTACGTTCTTTTTGTCACTCCAGTTCCGAGTATCTAAATACCCAGTGTGTGAAAGACTACTATAAACTTCAGCGGTTATACAGTACGTGGAGAGTGGATTGTAACTAAATCACTCGCGGTGTGGAGTTATAACCCAAACTATAACTTTCAAAGTTTGTATATATCGACTAAAGACACAAGCAATGTTTCAGCCAATGGACCTCCGGGTAACCATTGGCCGAAACTTTGTGCTTGTTATACTTTGCAACAAATTTAAAATTATTGCTTGGGTGGAATCTCCACTCTGTGTGTGATTTAGTGATAATACACTCTCCACGTACTGTATAAGTAGAATAACGGTTTGCTCAGCACAAGAACGCAGTACCATGACGTCATAATCTTCACTGATAAAAAAATCGATTCATCGACGTTGAATGATTGCTAAAACTGAACTGTACCCAATCCATTCATTTTGGGAACAAGGAAGGAATATTGTAATATAAATTGTTTAATACAAACATATGGTCTCGACATCGCCTCTGAGTCATACATATCGACTCATCTTAACATTCTCGTCGAAATATGCCCAGAGACGAAGTCGCGATTTCATTACACCATATCGGGACCAAATGGACTTCTAACACTTAAAAGACAGGTAATTTCTGGAGTTAAAAGAAAGAGCAGAGGGCAACAAGACGCAGAATTATAATTGATTTTCTTTTGTATGATCTCAAGACATGTTAGCAAGATTAAAGCCGCACACAGAATGAACAGTTGTAAACTACAAGCGAAGATGCTGTAATCTGCATAGAGTTCCTTTGTACTGACAGACTGAAAACAGAGATTGACAATGCACGCAACCCAGAAATATGCACTATTTTGTTTGTGTGATACAAAGGCAGGTAAATGAGATTGGAGCTGGTTGTAGAATGCTCAACATTTACCAGACGTACACTTCTTTGAGAAGCCGATATAGGTATACCGTTCAGTTCCTTTGCATCTGACATAACTGACTTATACAGTTAAAACTAGACGTCCTGTCATGAAATACACACAGATAGCACGTCGATCTGCGCGTTAATCTACGCGTTATGACCATATTAAGGCTATCAAATTCTGTACATATGGCCTATGCACAAGCAATGTTTCAGCCAATGGACCTCCGGGTAACCCGGAGGTCCATTGGCCGAAAGATTGCCTGTATTTCCTATGGGTAACCCGGAGAACCTCCCGTGCTTTGGATGCCCTTCGATATGGCAATTGTTCGCAATTCCTACGCACAGTTAAGCCTAGATAAGCGCACAGTTTGTGACAGGACTTCTAGTTTTAACTGTATCGTCATGAAAATCTACTTTCGACAAAGTTATCTCCCTTGAAAAAACTACGAGGAGGAAGGTCCAATTTAGCAGCAGGTTATGCTGAGACAAACCCAATGATATCGGTAGAAAATAAAGTAAAGTTCTCAGTTTTCGTTTATTAAAAACAAAGTATTCACAGACGATTCATAATTAACATATCTATCAATATTTTACCTACCACCAACAAACTCGATCACATAGGCTCTTTATTTAGCGAATGAGCGAATGTGTTCTTTTACAGTAATTTGAAGTTTTTATTCTTCACAGGAGAAGAATTAGTAAATCTCACCTATTTTTAAATGAATTTCAACAGAGATTAACAGTGATTGTAAAAAGCAAGGTTCTGTATTCTTATACTACTTTTCAGAACAATGTCGTATCTCCCGATACCAACCGCAATGCCTTGCAGTGATTGGTCAATGCCTCGTTGATTTTATTTTATGTCGCCGGGCATGCGCATATGTCTACTGTCAGCGATTCTTATGTCTACTGTCAAGGAAAGCGTCTCGTTGCCATGAGCAACGGTTCATTGCAATGTCTTTTTTCACTTGAAATTGACTGAGACAAATACATTTAACTGAAGTAAAATACACACAAACGTATCGTTACTATGTACAAAAAGATTAGTTATGTAAACATGGGTAATTATTTGTCAAACCGATTAGATTATAAGGTCTCTTTTCATTAATTTACTGTAACATAAACTGAAACGAATCGAGAGCATCTCGCCCTTTTGATTGCGTACGTAAACATTGAATAAAGGGAAATCACTACAGTCTGTTATGATAAAAGTTAACACCTTACCGAAACAACGTCTGCTTTCTAAATTCCAATTCAGTTTTACTTGTGTAAGAACGGGACATATACGTTATTCTGTTCGTTGACATGGGACATGGTCTCACGTTCCCTGCATGAAACATATATTCAACCTCGGCTAACGCCTCGGTTGAATATAAATTTCATGCAAGGAACGTGAGCCCATGTCCCCTGTCAACAAACAGATTAACTTATAATGTTGGTGAAATGATGCGCACATCGATGAAACAAATTAGCTAACATCTCGAAATTTCAAATTTCAAATCAAATTCTCATACCAGAACCACCGAAAACAACGGCAAGCAACTGTCAGACTCATCAACGAACTAACTCCACACAAGCAGGGTTAGCATTGGTTGAAGACAAATGTACCATCGACGTGCAGTACGCCTCAGCACACAACGCCACTGTGCCCCCACGTGGGCATTTGGGATTAACTGTCTTGTCCAAGGACACAACTCGGTTGCCTCAGGTGGGATTCGAATCGAGGACCTCTCGGCTTGCAGCCTGCATCTCTACCTACTGAGCCACCGTGCTCCCTCGTTTATTAAAAGTAGCAAAAGGAAATGCCACTTTATTTTCTGCTGATGTCATAGGTGTCTTCTCAACAATTACATGCTTCTTAATTGGACCTTCCTCGCCCGTCTAATAATTTCAGGGAAGATTATTATGACCCCCATGAGTCTGGAGGTGGGATGGGGAAATCTCACCCGAGGGGCAAGATATTTAAACCAGACCCGAGGCTTCCCCATTCCCATCATCAGACTCATCGATGATGATTTTTCTCCCCCCACCATGCAGCGATTACGTTAGCCAGAGGTAATCGGGAGTCACGTGCTGATTCAATCAACTCATTTTGTATTCATTGTTTTGAAAAACTGATGACACCATCGGAAAGAGCATGCACAAATTATGTATATACCAAAGGTTTATACCACGAAATCGATTAGGAACGGTAGCAGCTTGAGGGTTGAAGAGTTTTAGAGCATCGAACTTTGATCACACTGCATTCCGATGACGTCAATATGAATTAGTTGGTAACAAGAAACTGATACGATATGCATAAAGTCATAATAACGTTATAAACGTATAACGTCATGTGGGTGGGGTGGGATACATCTGTCTCTCCCTGCTATCTCATCCGGGACACACGCATGTTACACAAGCAGTGGGGGAGAAGATATGGTTCTGTTCACATGGTAAGAAATGTGGAACAAAATAACAAATTTTTCTATTGCGTTGGGCAAAGAGTTAATGATATTTTACTTTTTAGACCATGTTTAGAGCAACAACACAGAGTTAATCAATCATTTAATCTATATAAATGCGATAAAAAAAAATCACATGCAGGTTGATGTCTTGGACGATGTTTGCCAGATCCTTTGGCCTGATCGATGGGTTTTACTAATTGAGATTTATGTCTGTAATTTTTGCAGATGACATTCGATAATCGAAGCAGTTGTGTATCATTTCATCAGTTTTCCGACAAATCAGAGGATGATGAATGACGTACCTTTTTTATCACAAATATTTATCCACAAGTCCATGTTAGTGTTATATTTTTATAGGACTTCTCACGTAACGTGTTCAGTGCTATATAAATATAGAAGGATCTCTTGACCTTCAAAGCTTAAAATTCAAATTTCACAAACTTTGTGAACCAATAATAGATCCTCGTGCAACTGCGATCTCAAGAGAAAGTCTACAAAACCCTTGTCAAATCTTCCGGGCAAAGTTTTCACGTCAAATTGTGGTAGTCAAAGCTTGTTGAGAATTCACTGGTTCGCGTTGAGAGACACAAACTGAAGAAGTGGAAGTTATACAGATAATCAGCCGTCGAAAATCTAAAAGTTAAACGCCTGTGTTTTTGTGTATCACATGCCTGCAGGTTTACTTTAATTCAGTTTGCAGTCTGAGAAACAATTCTATCGTATTTGCAGACCTTTAAATTCTCTCAAATAGCGACGACAAGCCAAGCGCCCTAATAATATAAATGTGCTCAAATTATGCGGCGTTTGAAGATTTTTTTTGAAGGTTTTGCAATGTTTCGTCCCTATGTAGTTTGGTCAAGGTTTCACAATACACGTAATATCGTTCAGGCCTACATCTCGAATCAAACAACGCAATACATAAATAAGTTTAAAAAGCCTCCGTGTCCGCCAGCGAAAAACAATTTGCGCGGACACTGTCGAGCACGACAATGTCGACGCACATTTCTTTTCACTGCCGCACTCCGTACTAGTACAGTACGTGGAGAGCAGATTGTAACTAAATCACCCGAGGAGTGGAGTTATCACCCAAAGTATCACTTTCAAATTCTGTACACATGGACAAAAACCACAAGCAATGTTTCAGCCAATGCACTTCCGGGTTCAACCCGGAGGTCCATTGGCTGGAACTTTGCTTGTACTTATTGTTCTTTGCAACAAGTTTGCAATTATTGCTTGGGTGTAATCTCCACTCTACGGGTGATTTAGTGGCAATACGCTCTCCACGTATGTATTCAAATCTGCAGTTCTAAGATATTCATATTTGTAGTGTTTCCTATTATATCTCATGCGTAATTTACATTTAATTGTATTTTAGCTTGACACCAGATATATAATAACGGCGAGGACCTCTTACAAGATGCTGTAAAATGTGATTCTAAGGGGGAGAAAACTGACACGTATTTGAAATAGATACCGAGAAGGCGAAAATACCGGCGCATATCACCCCACCAGATGAATGAATGCAATTTTGATACACAAAGAGAGAGGCTCTGTAAAAAATTAATTTGCATTCCCTGCTGGAAGGACCGTTGAATTAAATTACTACTAATCCTTTTTATTTTATTTTACGATTTGATCGCAACACACTTACACCAGTGGATCGAGATGTCATAAACAAACTATAACGACACAAAGACCGAATCAGGAAAAACAAATGAAAACAGGCTACCCTCGGATTGAATGTTCCCTTTTCTATTTTTTGACAGATGAGATGCTATCGAATTGTGAAAAGACACAGAATTACGACCAGTCGTGATCCGATCGAAATTCTGTGTCCACTTGTGTGGTCGCAGTACTTTATGGTGCTGTGTACAGTTCAGTCACCTTCAACTGGTCATATTTATTTTATTTTATTTTTATTGGTGTTTAAGGTCACATATTTCTGCACAGTGAGTAATCATGACCGCGACAGTTTTATGGGTGGAGGAAGCCGGAGTACCTGGAGAGAACCACCGAGCAACGGCGAGCAACTGTCAGCTCCTCAACATACTGACTCCACACAAGCAGGGCTAGCATTGGTTGAAGACAGGTGCATCATCGACGTGCAGTACGCCTTAGTACACAACGCCACCGTGCCCCCACATGGGCATTGGGGGTGAAGTGTCTTGCCCAAGGACACAACGCGGCAGCCGCAGGTGGGATTCGAACCGAGGACCTCTAGACTTGCAGCCTGCACCTCTACCAACTGAGCCACCGCGCCCCTGGACTAGTCATAATACATGCGTGGGTCCGGATGTCTACGCAAGCGTTTACTAGGTAACAAAAATCAGCAGCAACAAAATTTTAATTATTGAAGCACCGGGTTGCACCCGGTGCTTCATTAATTGAAATTGTGATCCTTATTCCTATAATTAGTTTTTTGAAATCTAAAATTGTTGCGTGCGTAGACATATTGCCCATCTGTGGAAAGTGAACTATCCACGGTGGCCGTACTATACATTTCAATATGTACCGACAGTCACAAACATCCACCATGCCCACATCATCTTATCTATGCTTATCGGCAATCAGAACGTCGGAGACACATGAATGCATCATATGGTTATATTTTGATGTTCACTTTTTCATGTCGTCATTTGATTGATGGATTGATTGATTTATTTTGCAGCATAAGAATATACAAGATAACAATAAAACAGGTTACAGATGAATGCGCTGCAAGGAAATGGCATAGCCTGAGAGGCTGTCTTCCTGTCATTCCCTTTTGACGAAAAGAATATTCATGACAGCAAGATTTGTGTTGATGGCTCATTAGGTTTAGTGATGTAATCTCTTCTTGGAAAGATACTATGGGGGATAGTAAACAGTTTATGAGAGAAACGCTACCAATGTACGAGTGGGCATATCAACCCCTCGAACATAGAATACAAAAAGCGCCGAAGAGCAGCCGGTCCGCGAACCGTTGGATAAGACCAACCCCCATGGCCGAAAACCCATCGCCAGTTCCTGTGGCCTATTTTCGCCAGTTATTAGAAACTTGTCGGGTGGAGAATTCACCACTGATTCACTACTGATACCTCTGTAGCGTCCTCCCTCACCACTATACAAGGATGTAGACAAGGGATAGGACTTTTTTATTTAGTACAATAATTAATACAATAAGTAATACACTAAGCAACAATTCGGTAAGGGCTATAGTTTCTATCATTGGCTCATTAGGTTTAGTGATAGAACCTCGTTTGGAATAATATTATGGTGGATAGTAAACGGTTTATGAGAGAGACGCTACCAATGCACGAGAGGGCATATCAATCCCAAGAACATAGAATACAAATGGCGTCGATGAGCCGTCAGTCCGTGAACCGTTGGATAAGACCATTGATTGGGCTATTATTATCATTACTTTTGATATTAGTATTTTTGATAAAATGACACCCCCCCCCCATAAACACTTTATGATATAAGAAATGTGTATATTGTAGTTGGACATCGGAAGGTTAAGGGACGCCAGAAGCACGGTGGTAGAGGGGGAAGATGCCCGCCCTACCGTCGGGCCACGAGGGCGAGAGGGGTTCGAGAATACCTTTCCCAGGTCACTCAATTTTTTTAATGATTTAATCTCGAAGTAAAGCTAAAATTCATCCCGAATCCGTTCTGGGAGCTTCAAAACTCAATGGAGGAATTTGGGAGGAGCCCCCCCCCCCTCCCGGTGGGAGAAGGACACGTCCTCTCAAGCTCCCCCATCTCGGGCATTCGGCCTTAGAGACATGCATGCTTCGTCATGTCATGGCTGGGCAGCTAGTTCGAGGAAATGCCCTTTTCCTGGGGCTGACGCCCCTGCCCCCGAAGTGTTCCAGCGCCCCTGGGAAGGTTACCTAGTTCGAAGCGCTCCATCATCTGTACCAAATCATAGACTATCTACTTTAATCATACTAAGATTTGCGAAAAGTTTGTTTGTGTGTTTAATTACCCAGTTCTCCTAGATCGTCGGTCGAATCACAACCAAATTGGCCATATCAATTCAGCGCAGTCTAGGTACTGACACAGGGAATTGGAATTTCCATACGGGAAGATCCAATGGATCAAGTGGGGTGAAAATTGGATGGCAAACGCCTATATTCTGCAAGTTTCCTGTCCTAATTTATGCTACACCATCAGTAGAATCACCACATTGCGTGGCGTGTGTGTACTCAGCTCATCCCACAAAGTGTCACTGTGGGGTTTAGGTTTTCAAATATTAGGACCTAAAGAACGTAATGGGGATGAAAACGCGCATACATGTATATTAATTCCACTCAGTATTGTCTGTACGGGTTGCTTATCTCCCTTCATTTCCATCAGACTACATTTCCGTCCATGTATGGAAATTAGCTCGTGTCAAAAACGTCGTGAACAAAAGAACAAGAAACACAACCAATTCTTCGGGTAAGGCACTCAATCTTCAACCCAGAGGTCTAATAAGTGAAATTTTGCTAGGAGTTTATTTTTTCGTCATTGAAAGTGATTTACAGGAAAGTTAATTCCCCTTAATTTTCTAACGCTGTCAATGCATTTAACAATAAAGATATGAGAATTTCAGATGACAATTGAAATTTAGAAATGTTAGCAAATTTGTATCATCGATGTGCGCAACATTTCACCAATTTCATACCTTGTCCTGTTGAGTAGTATAAAGACACAGAAGCTGGACTTTTACATTTGCCCCCATCAGTTTGAACGTTTGACTATTGTTCTCTGCCGAAACCCATTTAAATAACAACTCTCATGTCTGACCAATATGATATCGTGTTTTGCTGGTTACCCGGACATGCAGGTATCGCTGGTAACACCAAAGCAGACAGTGCAGCAAAACAGGCTTTAACTAAGCCTCTCACTGATTTTAAGATTCCGTTCAGTGACTTCAAACCACATATCAGTTGTTACATCAAATCCATGTGGCAGACGGAATGGGATGGAGCGACAAATAACAAGCTCCATCGCTTCCGACCCACTATTTCTGATCATCACCCATCCAGTAACCTCTGTAGAAAGGATCATGTTATTCTGACACGATGTCGTGTTGGTCATACACGACTTACACATTCCTTTTTGTTAGAGGGTAACATGCGACCAGAGTGTGTTCCCTGTCAGCAGGTGTTGACAGTGGAGCACATTCTTTTGCACTGCACAGATTTTAATCTTGTTAGACGACAGTATTTTAATGTTGCGTCTCTTAGAGACCTGTTTTACAAGACAAACTCTCATAAAGTTTTGTCGTTCCTGAAGGAAATCAACCTTTTTAATAAATTTTAAATAGTCTGGTTTTATTATTTTAAATTCATATCTATCATTTATATCTGTTTCACAGGTTGATTTTCACAACTGTTTTGATGAACTGCACTCGTTTTTAATTTCATTGTTCACTTGTCAAGTGTACTCCACGTTTTTCATATGTCGTCATCTCTTTTTTAACTTCTGCATTGAAAATCATGATCATTTTTAACATTTCATACTTTCATCGCCACGATATAGCCTTAGTTGCTGATGTGGCGTAAAGCACCAATAAATAAATAAATAATAAACCCATTTAAAATAGGAAAACGGAGTTTTCACCATCTTCTAATGTCCTGTAACTTGTTTCCTGTTCATTATATCAACAGCCTGCGCATCCTGATATATCATGCAGACACTGTCGTTTTCATTAACCCTTTACCTAACATGAAAATGAGACGACACTTGCAAACAAAATTCTTGAATAACTAATTATTTTCCTTCAAAACATAGGTTATGACCCCTCATTGGAACGAGCTCGACGAGCTCGTTCCAAAGAGGGGTCATAACCTATGTTTTTGAGACAAAATATGAAAAAAATAATGAAAATTAATTCGCGAGTTTTAAGAATAGTGCTGGACGGTTTTCGCTATGCGTAAATAAAAAAAAGTCTGAGAGGTGCGATTTGCTCATTCTTTTTCCTGGGAAGAATAAAAACTTGCAATTTACTATAATAACACATTCGCCAAATCTTAGCGTTGGTAGGTGTGATACTGATAAATATTCTTAATGACGGATTATCTGTGAACTAGGATCATCGCAAAACTAGTAGCTTCTAATTAGCGTGCCATAAAAAGCCATGTTACCTCATTACTTTAATAAACGAATATAACGGACAGCTCTTAGAGCTGTCTGTTGTTTTTATTTATAAGGAATATAACTTGACGCTTATTTGTTTTACAAGGATTGGCGAGCAAGTTGTGCTACTTTTATAATGCCTCTCCTTTGCCCAATAGCGCAGGCGCGTGGAGTGACCTTCGTAGCCGCAACTTCATAGCCCCGCTCTTCTCGAATACTACGAAGAAATCTCTTACCTGCGCGAAGTGTGTCTCCACACAGAAGACAGCCATTTTACGTCCCAACCCAACAGGACGGTAAGCTGTGACAGCATCAGCCCACAAACGATGCTGACAGGAAGTGTTCGGACACCTCGAGAACGTTCCCCGACAAAGGATCGATCCCGGGACCTCTGGTATGAAACATCAGCGCACTTATCCACTCGGCTACCACTATCCTACAGGGGTAGCGGTGGTATCTCACAATTAGGAAGTGGGTTTAATTTCGAGATTTTTTGTCGTTTTTCAACCCGATTTAAAGCCTCAAATAGACAGGGTCGGGGAAACTGAGACGGCTTTATTTAGAAGGTTTTTAGTGGCTATAAGTACACATTGAACGGTAAATAATAGTGAAACGTTTAAACTGATTGGGGAAAATTGTAAAAATCCAGCTTCTATAATTTTATACTGCTCTATAGGACAATGTCTAAAGTTGGCGAAATGCTGCGCTCATCGATCATAAAAATTCGCTAACATTTCTAAATTCCAATTTTCATCTGAAATTCGCATTCCCTTAGTGTTAAATGCACCGGCAGCGTTAAGAACTTAAAAGGAGAGCTAACGTTCCTGCAAATCACTTCCAGTGACGAAAATTGTCAGCCATGATTGTGTCCACTATCTTTTCACACGCAATGTGTGTTATTGAGTTACATTGGACACAATCAATCTTGTTCGACAGAAGACTACAGAATTAGTTGTCATCTTCCGAAGTCGACAGTAGTGAAATGTATGAAATCGCAAACTCTTAAGGATTCGATTTTTTTCGAATAACCGATATGGTTTCGGATCGGATCGAATCGAATCAGTGAAAAGATGCGAAAGCAAATAGAATCTCGGACGTTCTGCGCGCCTTATTATCAATGCACTTCATAAAAACAAACTGAGAAAACCCCCCGAGGGCCGTATTCTGGGCAGAGCATGCATTAAGTAGATTGTTGCTCGGTGAATTTGTGTGGTTGGCCAGTCAAAATGTTTAACGTGCAGCCCCATGGAAGCACGTTGAAAATATTAATTGGTCTTCCCCCTAGTAACGAATATAGACTCTTCCAATTGATGACACTTAACTGGCATGAAAGATACCACTAGTGTTCAAAGGATGAGACATTTTGAGAGTATACAAATGTTTCGTTACTTATTAAATATGATTTTCTTTCCCAGAATTGCCCGTTACCAGACCTGGAAGATATGACTTCAAACTCGACTGATGTGACCCCGATCTCGGCCAATATGAACCATGCTAGAGTTGTCCCATGTAACGCTTTATTAGGAGCAAACAGTTTGTTTACTTCGAAACGTTTACAGTTATTTATGGAGTGCAATCAGGAATATTGTCCCTGCCAGGCATGATGGAGTAGTTTGAAGCTCAGTTTTTGTATGGTGAGGAATTAATGATGGCAATGATCTAAGGATTAGGTGGATGAAGAGAAAAGAGTAGAGGGTTGTACAGAAAATTCAACTTAAACTAAGATCCAGAGTGGTAAACGGAGATTTCTCGCAGCGGGAGAAGATGTAATTCAGATTTTTGAACGTTGCGGCTTCCTCAGTTGGGGATGCTAAGGGCGTTTGGATAGCTGAATTAGGAGAAGGGGAAACTTCGGACTTTATGAAAAGAATGGAAAACAATGTACTGTAAGAAAACTGCGGCGGATCTGAAAACATTTTGTTATTATTTGTTATGGTTTAATAAATAAATAGAGGATATGGAATGAGGGTTTTTCTCATATAATATTTATGAAACGAGTCTAAGAATTTTCCGTTTTGGCGAGCCTCTGGCGAGCCCAAACGGAAAGTTCGGACGAGTTTCATAAATATTATATGAGAAAAACACTTATTTCATATTCTATTTATCATATGATACACACACGCACAAATTAGCCACTTAGTATGACCCTTTTAACCCATCACCTAACTTGAGTCGCAGACAACACTTGGAAAAAACATCCTCGTATCACTAAACATTTCCATTTTTTGCTCCCAAAACATAGGTTATGACCCCTCATTGGAACGAGCTCGTCGAGCTCGTTCCAATGAGGGGTCATAACCTATGTTTTGGAAGCAAAAAGTGAAAATATAAAAAAAAATGAATGGCGATTTTCTTTTAGGTAAAAGATTAATACAAAATAACGCACCATAAATAGGACAGATAACGTAAATTCTCCCAACTGACATTATGCAAATATGACCCGGTTGTATTTTGTTTAGCCAATCAATTTGTCCAGTTCTGAAAATGACTGGTGAGGGCTCCCAACTCTAATTATGCAAATTATGAAAATGTGACCAGTTGTATTTTGTTCAGCCAATCAAATTGTCTAGTTTTGAAATTGGCCAATGAAACTGACGGAAGGCTTTATTTATTAATGATTAATATGAAAACAAAATATCAAATGTTTTAAAGTGAACAAAACGGACGAGTCATATGATAAATAGGTTTATTACTTGTTTAGTTTTAAATCAGCCGATAACTACACATCAGCCTTCGATTTGTTTCAGGCTGATAGGAAGTTGCCTCTGGTTGGTATCTCATCCAATATGAGACTGATCAAGTAATAACTTCTAAATATACAGATATTTCTGTAATATATTGGAAACTGTAAACAAATTTAGTTTAATTTTTTCAATGAATTCGACATTCAGCTGTTCATTCGTTTCGTTTCGTCTACCTTAACCATTGTTCAATCCGAAGGTAACCCTACAAGCATGCTCTGCAGACATCCCCTGACATCAGTCTAAATCTGTAAGAAACTCGACGCATCATGAGCTGTTTATTTACCCACTTTTGTGGAAATTTGCGAGGAGGACGACCTTTGGTGTAATGTGATGCAACTTTACTTTCAAAGATATAGAATTATCCTTTCCTGCCCCAGTTATAGATATTCCAATCAACAGGTATTTAGTTCCCCTTGAAATATCAAGTGCAAAGAGTTTCCGCTTCCTAAACTATTTGTCATTGGAGTTTAATCACACCTTCTGTAGCCAGGATCACTTTGGATTTACGAGTGGAGAAAGCCGGCGTACCCGCACCCGGAGAGAACAATCAAGCAGCGGCCTGCAACTTTCAGACTCCTCAGTGTACTAAAACAGCACATACAGATTTGACATTGGCTGGAGGCAAGTGACCCATCAACATGCAGTGCGTCTAAGTACACATCGTGTCCTCGCGTTATCAATCGGGACCTTGCCCAAGGACAAAGCGGAGTTACACCTAGCGGAAATCTAACCATGAATCTTTCGTTTTGAAGTCTAATATTTTGCTTCTTGTGTTTGATTTTCCGAGCCAGATTACTCGACATTACATAGAATACTTGTGTGGAGATTGACAATATTTACGGTTGCAAGATGAAATATCTACAACAATAGCGTTGAGAATCGGTTCGACATCCTTGCCCTATGCGATTCGACCATGATATAACATTATAATGTGTGGAAGGACAGAAGTGGGCGTCATCATCTGTTTCGAAGGCACAGTACAGTCGCTGTGACTGGTCTTAATCCACGCGTGGGTAGTGAAGCCCACGAATGAGTTTACGAGGGTAAAAAAATCATCATCAGCACAATTTTAATTAATGAAGCACCGGGTTGTACCCGGTGCTTTATTAATTAAATATTTGATTGATTATTCTTATAATTAGTGTTAAGAGTCTAATATTATTGCGTCCGTGGAATATTTCCCACCCGTGGAAAGTGACCAATCCACGGCAGACGTACTGTACAGTATATTATTCCGTGACACCCCTTCCACACAGACACACATGTTTTGACGCATTCAGCAACACCTGGGAATCAGGATGAGAGAATAGTTTTTCCTTGGATACGTCTATCGTTTCGATTTTTTCCATCCTGCTGCACCATGGTAGGTATAATACGTCTTGTCCGGCACTTCCGACTATAAGTAGCGAGCTCTCAACCACAAGTCTAATTCCGTACAGAATTCGACGCTGTTATGGCCTGGTACTGTTCAGTCCTACGGTTCGTTTCTCCGACCAAATGAAATAATCATGACGACTGAATCAAAAAATTCCATAAATATTCATTTTCGTAGGATAAACTTTATGAAATGTTTCTAAATCTAGTCTTGAAGTAACTGAATCTTTGATGATATTATTAATACGACTAGAGACCCACCTCCCAGCTCAATTCCATTAACAGTGTTAATGTCCTGATGGTTTTAAGGTGAATTAAATATTGATTGATCGGGATGTCTATAACTTAAACCCGAAAGAATATCTCTGTTTCTTTGTGAGTAAAGTGCCATCAGATTAAATGAACGATAGTCCGCGCTCAAACTGAACGAAAAGTGGAGAAACAAATAGTCCACAACAGCGTCGAATTCCGAGCAGAATTAGACTGGTGGATCGAGAGCTTGTGTAGGTAGTTTCACACTTGAGTTCCAGTATAACTCATTGAAATACCTCTCAGCAGTAAGTAGCTGTGGGCGCCAAAAGGGTACCTTCAGAACCATATTGGAATTTCTATACCCTCTAAATCAGTTGGGTTGACAATCAACCAAAATCAACAGGGCTGACTGAATATAGACCCATGTGGGTTCATATTCCATCAACCAGGTTGATTTGTGTTGATTTTTAACCCACCTTCTTTTTAGAGTG
The DNA here is from genome assembly GCA_031216915.1 of Pictodentalium vernedei. NCBI lineage: Eukaryota > Metazoa > Mollusca > Scaphopoda > Dentaliida > Dentaliidae > Pictodentalium > Pictodentalium vernedei. The sequence continues at coordinate 64,897,912 of CM062297.1, forward strand.
TAGTAGTTTTATTCACAAGGACTATCACTGTGGCGCCTGCAGGGACATAGCGATAATGTGGGTGTGTGGGGGGGGGGGGGGTGTCACCCCCCAATCCTGGCCAAAATTTCCTATAGTTGGAAATTCGGAGGGCATGTCATGAGTAGTTGGAAATTCCATCTCTCTGGATCTTAGAGCTTCTTTGGTGATACTGATGTCTCCTTTACTTCCCAAAATTCCAACTTTGTTTTAAATCGGCAAAAATTCTGTTACTATTTACAACTACAGTGTACGCAATATCGAGTTTCATACGTATGCATGATGTCAATCGGTACGAGATTTCTATAGTAAGTTTACTTATCGTAATAAAAAAAATCCTCGAAATGCACTTCAAGAAAATCACATCATGTAAAATCGTTATCCTGAGTTAATTCCATCATTCACAGCTACAAAATGATGAAACACCGAAAATTGATCATTCCTGCATAATATCTGATTTAATGTTGGGGAAGTGTGAATTGCTCAAAGTTCTAAGCTTGAGCATTTGATTAGCACATATTCAGTTCCCAGAAGAATACTAAATAATAATAACCTGATAATTCTATCATAAATGTGTTGACATTTCAGGTACTAGAATCAATTATATACCCCCTTTCATGGCTTCATTTTCAAAATCTTTCACGGTGGTGAATTTACAACTAGGGGGAGGGACCTGGAGGGGATTCTCCCCCTCCCGGTCCCTTCCCCTAGTTGGAAATTCACTACTCATCACCCATCAATCGGAAACATCTGGCCACGTCCCTGGGCGCCTGTTGACTTCAAAGGAGTTTCCAGAGTAGATTTCTTCGCCAGCCTGACTCACTGACGCCTTTTGTGTATTTCCTATGGAGAAACTCAGAAGTAACTGTATTGAAAAAGCTTCGAGTCGTTGTTTCCCACAGGAATAACACAAACGACACTGGAATGTCAGTCTGACGAAGATATTTACAACTGAAAATACTATAGGTTCAAAAGGCGTCATAATGAGAGTCTTGACGAAAAATATACCACAGAAATTGTCAAAAGGTCTTAGAGGCGCCATTGGGGCACCCATAACAACTGCAGTGAAAGAATTGATAAGTGAATCTGTTTCTTACTTTGAGTCAAACTCTTTCTCAAAATGTACTCAGATATACAAAATGAACTGTTTTTACTTCTTAATTGGTGGAAGACAGAGTTATCTGAATGTAGAAATGTAAGAATTATATTACCTGTTTCTGCGGAACCCGAATTGATTAAGCGATATGGCTACGAATAATTAGATTTTCTCATTGATGCTCACAACACACATATTGGAGATCGCATCTAATTAAGTGCATACACTTAATCTCGCTAGTAAAATGAACGTAATTAACAAATGTGTATTAATAGCTGACCCCCGCGCGATACACAAGATTTACGAAGTACAAATAACATACAGATGTTAAGTAAAACATTTTTATCGCAAAGCTGTCTATTAGATTCTAAATAATCACCGAACTGACGAAGCCTACAGACAACAACTATTTTGGATACCACCTACAGAGACCTTACCAAACCAGGCCTTTTTATATTGTGACGACCGATTGGTTAGTGCGCCACAAACCCCGGGTTATAATTACCAATGTTAGACTAACTTGGGACGTCTGGATGACACCAGCTGACATTTTGCCAGCAATATAAAGAAAAACCATGAACTGACAGCAATTGCCTAAACTGTTATACACCTACTAATAACCTAATAAACCTTTTAGTGTTAATAAATGCCAACTATATGGGAGACAAATAAAATGCAATAAGATTTGATTTAACATCTAACATTTATTCCATATACACCCTCACATTCACACTAAAATTGGTACCAAAGCACACGACTCATGCAATGCAAAACTCTTAGTTTGAATTGACTCAACATATTGACAAAATTATATTTTCAGGAGACATTGTATTCACTCTTGGTTCCTGATTACAAAATTAGCATTGCAAAACACTCACATTTGTCTTAGTTATTACTAACTAGTTAAGTTTAATGACCTAATAGTTGTTAGTTTTTGTCCCCAGCGCCTAGTGTAATCACCATGGCTTGGTTAACAAATTTATTTTTAGCTTTTGCCCCCAGCTCCAAGTGCAATCACCATGGCTTATTTACAATACATTTTACCACAGAAGGTTTCTTGGTTTTCTGCTGTCAACCCCAAATCCTATTTGAAGCAACACCACCAATACACCACCAAATAGCTCATTACGGAAAAAATCCGTTCACAACATGTTAATACGGGAATGATGCTAGACGTCAACGTCGATGTTGTAACGTTGTGAGTGATTTAGTTTCGGAAGTAGAATTCAATTAATCTTTTCGTAATTTCCATTAACTGTCTATCTAATGCAAACAGAAGACAACATTTGCAGAAAACATTCCTTGTTACCAAATATTTTCATTTTTTGTCCTGCAGTACAGTTCGTTCCAATGAGGAGTCATACCCTTTGTTTATGAGGCAAAAAGAGAAGAAATTTGCGTGGCTATTTTTGTGAACAATGCTGGCCATCTTTATTCGTTACGTTAGCTAAACATTTAACACTTTACCTAACGAATCGCCTGCATCCGTCCGCGTAATATGCAAATTCAGCATTTGAAAAAATATTATTTTTCAAAAAAGTTCAACAAAACCATATCACGTGACCCCTCGTTGGAACGAGCTCGTTCCAACGAGGGATCACATGATATGGTTTTGTTGAAATTGTTTGAAAAATTTAAAAAAATTATATTTAAAATAATAAATTTTGATATCGTCTGCGTTGGGTAAAAGTTTAAATTAAATGTACTATGTGATAAAAGATCTCAAATTCGTAACGATTTGAAATGAAATCTCTTAACCTTGTTCACTAAAATCGATCTGAGCCTCAGTAAACCTCGGTAAACCTCAGTAAACCTCGGCTCAGATCGATTTTAGTGAACTCGGTATAGAAATATCATAAAAAAATCGCTACTCATTGGATATCTGTCATTTCTCTATGTTCGATTTGGTTGTTCTGCTCCTTACATACTGTGCAACGACCTTCCCAACAAATGGCCTTCCCAACAAACGGCCTTCCCAAACAAACGGGGACATTGGATTCAGCTAAACTCGGTTCAAATGCTGAATATTTAGCAAGGCGTCGAGGACAGATAACAAATAACATAAATGCAACACTGATTAAAATAAAATACAATCAGACTTTTTTTTCAAAATTTAACGCATACTTTAATAGTGGTAAAGTTACACCTTTCAATAAGTTTTCAGATGTAGTGCAGTATACGCATTCCTATTCTTGCGCGACGTTTGAAACCTGGCCTCCAATAAAACATAGGATAATACAATAAAAACTGTTCAAGTGAAGTCGTTAAATGAATACTGAACCGTTATTTCAATAAAATTATATTACTGAATCGTTTAGAATATCTTCTCTGTTGAAGACTAATTTTGGAGCGGACGCTCTCAAACACTAGCTTGTTAGGGTCGGGATTGGGGGCCTTTTAGATAGCGCGGTTTGATTCGCGACCCATTCAGCCATCTTTCAATCTTTTGTCGTGTTTTAGATCAATTGATACACAACATCTCGGTCACGATGTAGTGTGAAGTGTACAAAACTCCCTTAGTAAATTAGGTTTGGTCAGAGCCAAAGGCCGCTAGTTCATATATGGCTCCTATATAGCGCATGCATGGTTGCTATATAGTACCTACCTCCTATATGGCTCCTAGCATTTATATGACTCCTCGCTCCTATATGGCTCCTATAGCTCCTCTATAGCTCCTATATGGCTCTTAAACAGCTGCTAGACCATCCCAGTGCCTTTTATGTCTTGCAGACCATTGCTACTGACTTGTCCAAAGTCATCACCATCTGTCTCGTGATCAGTTTTCACAGTATCCACCCAACACTATAGTCTTCTATCGCCCTTACAGTCATGTACCGTTACTACTGACTTGCAGCTTTACGTCATGCTTCCTGGATATGTCTGATCCTATCTCGACCTAGACCAATTGTTTAACAGTCTCAATCTGATCGCTGCATTCATCTAAGCTTTATCAATTGTTACAATTCATTAGCCTAGTTACCTTACCTATGAGATGTCCGGTGTATAATGTGTACATTTCATTATATACTTGGTACTCTTTAGAGATTCTCTGCGAAAGAGTTCCCTGATGGGCATAGGCAAGTTTTTGCAAGTCGCGATCGGTCAAACTTCTGTGTCCGCCAGACCAGAAGCTGGGATCTCAAAACTGTATGACATTGTGGGGCGAATGTTAAACTTTTCCAACAGTGTTCCCAGATCGTTGTCCGAATGGACGCCTAATTAAGTATTCTTTGTCAAACAATAATAAACGAAAAATGCCCAACACTTTCCTGTTTTATTATTATTTCATTATATTCCTATCGCATGTGTCCATATTGTTCACCAACCCTTTAAAACATGCATGTTTTCAGTGGTAAAAATGTGGCCTACATTTATTGTTGTTGGACTGGTGAACCAAGGCCTGATGATTAACGTCTTGGGTGAGGTACTGTGAAGTTGGCAACACGAGAAATCATATTCTATAATTAATTATTAATTGCAACCTCGGCATCTATAGCTGTATCCAGACCGCGGGCACTCCACTAGAACTAGAGTCATGAGACAGGTATAGGTGAGGAGGACGACCTTGAAGACAAATAGACATTATACAATGAAGAAAGGTCCCAATCGAGACTTCTATAAAGTACACACTACGTACGTTCTTTTAACCCTTTACCTAACGTGAAAAGCAGACGACACTTGCAAAAAAAATTCTTGAATAACTAAATATCTTCATTTTTTGTCTCAAAAACATAGGTTATGACCCCTCGTTGGAACGAGCTCGACGAGCTCGTTCCAACGAGGGGTCATAACCTATGTTTTTGAGACAAAAAATGAAAATATTTTGAAAATTAATTGGCGATTTTTGAGAATAGCGCTGGCCGGTTTTGGCCGTTACGTTGGGTAAAGGGTTAAGTATACACTACTTATGCCTTAACCCTTTACCCAACGCAGACGATATCAAAATTTATTATTTTACATGTCATTTGTTAAACTTTTCAAAAAAAAAAAATCAATAAAACCATACCATGTAACCCCTCCACGAGCTCGTTCCAATGAGGGATCACATGATATAGTTTTGTTGTAATTTTCGGAAATTTTTTTATTTTTTCAACTGCTGAATTTGCATATTACGCGGGTGGATGCGGCCGATTCGTCAGGTAAAGGGTTAAGGTCATTTGTATTGTTAACAATTGTAGTGGAATACCCCATAAACCACCTCCCTCGTTGTCGGCAAAGACACTAAGTTACATGTACTTCATCCAAAGAAACTGTATCCAGACCGTGGACACTTCACTACATTCTGTTCTTCGCGACGTTTGTGAAATTCACAATGAGATCGACTGAGACAAATAAAGTGAATGTGTACATGACGACGTTGGTGATGACAGCAAAGTTGACATTCAGAATGAGAACCCGGGTGAGAATGGGTGCGCCAAAACGCTGCGTGACAATATTGCAGCTGCTTTGACAAACAATCCACTTTAACTGGGTTGAGCTGTGGGCCCGATACAAATGTAGTGAATAGTCCGGGACAAAATTCATGTTTACATTTTCCTGAAATTGGACCAGTTTGCGTGATGTATCTTCGGTCCGGTTTTGAATACATCTTTTTTGGTGGAAACGGGTACATCACGATAACTAGTCCAATTCCAGTATAACGTTAGAGAACTGTCCAGGATATATCACGTTTAATATGTCGTCAGCTTCTGGACAAGTGTACTGGAATCGTATGCTTGTGAACCTGTTACGTTTACCTCAACTTTTCAATATTATTGGAATCTAGAAAATGTCTCTGAGTAATTAACCCTTTACCCAACGAATCATAGCATCCGCCCGCGTAATATGCTAATTCAGCAGTTGAAAAAATATTATTTTTCAAGCAATTTCAACAAAACCATATCATTTGACCCTTCGTTGGAACGAGCTCGTTCCAACGAGGGGTCACATGATATAGTTTTGTTGAAATTTGTTGAAAAAATTGAAAAAATGATATTTAAAATAATAAATTTTGATATCGTCTGTGATGGGTAAAGGGTTAAACCCCCTGCACACTGATATCGAAATATCTATATTTCACGGTGCAAATATCTCCCATAATGCAACGAGAAATTTCGCCAATCCAATCTTGTTTGGCAGATCTTATTGAGTTCCGTCAAACAAGATTAAATTGGTTCAATTCCTAGTTGCATTATGGGGGGAAATGGATGCTTGAAATTTCGATACTTTGACATCAGTATACAGCGGGTTAAAAATAAATACGTTTGTTAAGACTGATATACCAATTCCAAGATATTGTCAAGGAATGTAAAAATTTTCCAATCTCACAGAAAAAAATCACCAATGATTTGTGATAGTTCTTCACATAATATATCAACAAATTCAATACATAATAACAAAATGCTTCACTGAATCATTTCAATTTTGAAGTTTAACATCGCAGATCTTGAACACTTCTTGTGTCTGTCCTTTGTCTAGGCAGCCGAAACTTCTAGTCGAAAAATCAAGTTCGTTCTTGTAAATCAGTATGCTTTTTTGCACACTGAAAGACGAGAATCATTTCAGGTGTTGAATCTGGAATCCTCATCAATTGTGACGAACGACCGTTGCCCTGCTGAGTCACTGAGGAACCAGTCGAAAAAATGTAAGCAACTGTAAATGTGAGAAGCTCCGGTACCAGGCTGTGCGAAGTGTGATGTTCCGGTAGTCGATTGCATGTAGTGGGAAAGTCTACACCTGGGTTGAGACACGGCTGTTTGACCAACAGCAACCATGATCATCTTCACATTTGAAACTGACGTCTCTCCTCACGTGTCAGACATTCCTCAAATCCAAGACTTGATTTTTCAAGGTCCAGTCTCTTGTTCTCTAAGTTAATTTTGCGTAGCTCCAGATCAACAAATTTGTTGCCGAAAAAATCCATCACAGATTTCAGTTCGACTTCATGTCTGGTCTTCCGTACTCTTCCTTTTTTGTTTGGTTTATCTACTTTCCCCGTAACACTTTACCCAACGTAACGGCCAAAACCGGCAGGCGCTATTCACAAAAATCGCCAATTAATTTTCATTATTTTTTAATTTGTTTGTCTCAAAAACATAGGTTATGACCCCTCTTTGAAAGCGATTATTAGAAGGACACACTGCAATTCATTTGTCAACGCGTCCCCTGAGTATTAATGTGTTCTATGTGCCAGTTGGCACAAAGAACACATTGGAACTCATGGGGCGAACTATCACCTGGGTTGAGACACGGCTGTTTGGCCAACAGCACCCATGATCATCTTCATCACTTGAAACTGACGTCTCTCCGCACGCGTCAGACGCTCCTCAGATCCAAGACTTGATTTTTCAAGATCCGGTCTCTTGTTCTCTAAGTCAATTTTGCGTTGCTCCAGATCAACAAATTTGTTGCCGAAAAAATCCATCACAGATTTCAAGGCGACTTCAGGTCTGATCTTCCGGACTCGTCCTTTTTTGTTTGGTTTATCTACTTTCCCCTTAATACTTTACCCAACGTAACGGCCAAAACCGGCAGGCGCTATTCACAAAAATCGCCAATTAATTTTCATTATTTTTTAATTTTTTGTCTCAAAAACATAGGTTATGACCCCTCCTTGAAAGCGATTATTAGAAGGACACACTGCAATTCATTTGTCAACGCGTCCCCTGAGTTTTAATGTGTTCTATGTGCCAGTAGGCACATAGAACACATTCGAACTCATGGGACGAATTATCAACAGAAAGAACGCATTTTATCGCCAACCAATTTGCGAGGGGAATCCGTGTTACTATGTTTAGCTTTCGCTAGCGACTCAAATTGTAATTGCGGTGCACGATTGTTAGAATATTTTAGTGAAAGTTCCCTTCTTTATAAACATAGTCCGTTAACGAGTTCCGTTCGGCACATGTGTGCGGAACAGATTTTTATTTTGCGCATTGTTTAATGTTGCTGTAGATGGGAATTTCGTAGAACAGGAGTGTAATAAATTGCTGTACGGCACCCACAGTCAGGTTTATGCATTGTCCTATTATTCTCAGTTTGAAAGTAAGAAACCGCTAATCGAGGCAAATGATCAACGGTTTTATTCTGATATAAAATTTAGGGTACACGTAGAATACGATCGAAATGGTTCAAAATTTTTAATAACATCAGTGACTTATTAAACACAGTAGAGACTGATGGGCCGCTTGTAGTTGTCGCCACACTTTTAACTGTGCCTTATGTTTTATATTTCTAATATTTTGTGAAAAAATTACTTTGTAATAAGAATTTTGGGAATACAAATACCTCCCTACAATCTGGGGGAAACCTTTGAGCATTAATGTCTCATAAAATGATAAATAAGCTGATTAGGCCACATTAGAGCATCGGTACCCGTATTATCCCACACAGAGTTCCACAACCTTTTCGCAACAATAGCCTTAAATACTGAACCGCAACGAATGCTTATGACGTTCTCGAGAATATTACACCACGTGTGTTCGTATTGTGTGTGTTCGATGTTACCCTTTACAATAAAATCACTGAAAAATGTGAAAACAACGCATGGAACCCGGCCAACTTGTTAGAAAATATCTTATTGGTCGTTACGCATCTGATTTACATTGTAACGTAAATGAAATACTTCGACGCAAAACAACAGTGTCACACTCTACAATCAGTTGGGTTACGAGTGAATACGAACCAAATTGGGTTCATATTCGCTCAACCGAGTTGATTTGGGTTACATTTAACCTAATTGATTTTAGGGTGTACGCAAGAAAGTAAAAAAGACCACCGATGGAGATATCGTTCATTAAAAAAATCGGTGCTTTATTTATTAAATTCAAGTACAATACCAAAACACATTTCAGGTCAACGGGCACTTGAAAGAAATGAAAAATTCGGGTGGCTGATTCCTGTCTCCATGCTCCACGGCGGTTGTATTTTATCTTACTATAGGTATCACTGAACTAAATATTTGAATTACAAATACCCGCCTTGAAATGTTGCACTCGGAAGTGATGCAATCTCTAAAAATAAACAGCCTTGGGAAAATAAATTGTTTCAATAAACGTTTGAAGCATTCTATTGACATCTGGCATTATTGATGAATATTCCAGATAAAGAAGAGGGTGATTTGATTACTTTTGGACCTAAAAAGTACAATTTACATTTGGTGTGTTTTTGTAGGGAATGCTTTGAAAAATATGTGCACGTGACCGGTACTTCCCTTGCTGTCAATTTTTCTCTCTTATTTGTTGCATGACCTCCTGTTTTGCGGCCAGAAAAAGTTGTCTGAAGCGCTATACTTGACAAACATATTTGAATGCCAAACTTAAAGTGATGAGATCATATTTTGTTATGCCTGAACGTTATAATGGTCGCCTAAGGGAAAATATTTAGTTCCGTGATACCTATAACGTTCGACTCGTTGTCGCTTGACTTCGGGTCATATAGTAAAAAATGAACCGGAGAAATTACAATAGACTTAGAGGCATATGAAACAAATGAGGTGTAATTTTATATTAGTTGAATGAAAATAGTTTTGCAAATACACGTGGTATTAAAATTGATTTGATTACCCTAAACATCAATCAAAGTACGTGCTATTTTAATTTGATTTCACGAAAGTAAACGAACATTGCTAGTCAAAGGATAAGATCAACCGGATCAGTTTACCAAATTGCCTTCATGAAGATAGGTTATTATTGCTCATAAAGAAACTGATGTTTTCCATTTTATTCATTCTTCGGGGGTCATTCAGCTCTATAGTTTTCGGAGAATAACTTTCTAATTTAAACAAAAAAACCCACACCATCATGTAAAACAGCACTGAGATTAAAGGTCGAGTCTTTACTAACAGAGATATGATATTATTAGTTACACAGTTTGTTGGTGGCCTAATATGGTATATTTTTGGTGTCAGTTAATTTCATATTGTTCGCTCTCGTCCAATATGAAATTAACTGACACCAATTCAATTTCAATCTTTATTTCACAGCATACAAATTCAAATGAGAGAGAGAGAGAGAGAGGGGGGAGAGAGAGAGAGAGAGAGAGAGAGAGAGAGGGAGAGAGAGAGATAGAGAGTAAAGTTGAAAAATTATTGAATGATGTATAAATGTATGCTGTGGGGAATGACATAGCCTTGTGACTGACACCATATATACCATATTAGGTCACAAACAATCTGTGTAACGAATATATCTTACCGACTGCTGCATCGATGCACAGAACTAATAACAACAACGATCAAAATTAAATGAGAGAATTCTCACAATGTGTTTACGTGTCTTTGCCTTGTTATAATTTATGGGAGAGTGCCTATAGGCACTCTCCCATAAATTGTAACTAGGCAAATTCATACATACCAAACAGTTTCATTTCGAAGGTAACATGACACACATCCGCAGAATATGAAGCCTTTTAAGTTGCCTAACCTGCACTTCAGACCAAAAATGGGCTTCCAACACTCAATCTTTGAACTTGAAGCGTTTATCGGATACCGCCATTTTGAATAAGATTACCCATAGCTGTCAGCGTATATTGATGTTGACAGGCAGTATATGGTTTTTATATACAGTCTGCATGTGACGTCTTTGAACCAATGAAATTCCCAGATACTCGCAGGAGGTAAGATATAAGGAATTTATCCACGCTACAGATAAACACATGGCCTATTTTGTCGTTATAACCTTGTCAACCATTTCGCGACATTTAAGCGGTGGCTATACAGGGACGTGTGTTACGCCACTTTTGAAGCAACTGACCACTTGTGTAGTAGCTCACCACTTTTGATGAAAACATCGACCACTTTTGAAGTAGCTCACCACTTTTGTAGTAACCGTCGCCCACTTTTGAAGTAAAATGAGGTCTCAACTTTTGCAGTAACCATCGCCCACTTTGAAGTAAAAAAAACAAGGTGCCCACTTTTGAAGTAATATTTCACCACTTTTGAAGTAATAGGATTTCCCTTTTCTCATGGCTGTGACCTAAATGTTTTCATTTAATTTTTTGGCAAGAAACTAGTAGAATTTGATCAGAGTTTTCTTTTTTACCTAAACTCCCATTGCGTTTATGACCCCGATAGCATCTTAAGTCTAGGTTGTCCGTCCGTCCATCCCTGCGTGTTTACATTTGATACATTAAGTGGTAAAACATATGTCTGTTCATGCCTTGAGTAGTATATTTTGCTTTTAGTTTAAACATATTTTATTTGCACAAATATTGCAAAATGGATTGGAGGACAAGTACTATACACTTTGATCACCCTCCGCTCCTACAAATTATTGATACAAATTGTGCCATGGCTAACGTAAGTTACAAAATTTCTTCTTGATTTATTATAACAATAAAATAGAAAAAGTATGTAAACAAACAAAACAATCACAAGACAGGGGTTGAGAGGAAAAGAAACAGGGTGGGATGAGCGATGAGCGAGTGGAAAGACAACAATTGGGTATATTACTTCTTACGAATCGACTCACATTTATAATCTTTAATTTGGCAGTGTTTTCCATTGGAAAGGGAAGGGAGAGAGAGAGAGAGAGAGAGAGAGAGAGAGAGAGAGAGAGAGAGAGAGAGAGAGAGAGAGAGAGGGGAGTTACTGTTGTGCGAAGCGGAGAAACATTTGTGGACAAAGAATCTCGTAACAGGCTGAAATGGAAAGCTGGAACATGAATCATTGGTTTGATGTGGAATGTGTAAAATGAGTCCGAGAAAGCTCTTCCGTGATCCAACGGACATAGACTACTTATGGTGGTGTCACTAGAGCAAGGGTTTCGTCCGTTGCTGAGGTACAGCCAACTTATTACAAGTAGTAGTGGCTCAACACAAAGAGAACGGAACACCCCCATGAAACGGAACGAAACCATCAAGGGAATTAACTCCATTCACAATACCTGCAATTGAGGGTAAAATCCAGTTCTGCACCGCTCCAGTCTCCGTCCTCGAGCCACCCATCTTTCACTCATTAATAAAAAAACACAATACTTTTCGTGCCTCCACCAGGCATCAAAGCCAGGTATATGCCCCAATAATCCATAGTCACGATAACCACTCACAGAGTCGATTTAACCCCATGTATAGTTATCGTTACCGTAGGTTATACTGGGGTGCATTCCTTTGAGTTTAAGGGTGTTAGTTTATACCAAATAAAAGTTGACCTATTTGTGTTATGTTATATTTCCGAAAAAATGGGAATCAAGAATTGTCTCGGTACGTCGTGGAGAACACAACTAAAGAAGTAATGACTAGCATCTTCTATTTGGTTCCCACATCCACACGAGGGTGTTTCACGAATATGATTGGCATATTTGTCGAAGTTTAGGTCACTACACACAGTTCTTATTCTACAATGGATCATGCTCGGTTTTCGTTTTCCACAACTGAAGTAAGACGGTGGTCTAAATTGCGGAGTGGAAATAGACGATTTAAATGATAGGTTTGAGTCAAGGGACTTTATTTCGTCACTTAAATCATTCCATGTACTAACAGCAGATGGAAAGAATGAACGTTTCATCAATTCTGTTCTTACATGGAATGGCACAAAGTCTGATGCATTACGTAAATTGTAAGTTGAGCGAACGCTAAATCGCGAAGGCATTAGATCTTGTAAGTATTTGGGCGCTTCGTCATTTACAATCCTGCGGAATAAACATATTTTGTGGATTTGCCGCCGTTCTTCGAGGGCGTGCCACCCTAATTCCAACAGCAGGCGTTCTCTCGAGATGGAGCGTGTTGCGCCTGTAATTATACGTGCTGCGTCGTAGTGTATTTTGTCAACACGTTCTAACAAGTAGGCCGGCGCACACCCCCATACTGAACTAGCATACTCTGGTATAGGTATATGAAGGACAAATACATGCGTTCAAGGATAGATCTGTTGAGTGAAAATTTTAACTTTCTCAGCTGTGACAATCGTGAATTTGCACGTTTGCATATGTTATCAATATGTTTATCCCACGACAGATCAGATTGAAATGTTAGGCCGAGATGTTTATGATCAGTCGTGTATGTTAACGTTGAATCCGAAAAGACTATGTCCGGAAATTCTTGGTTTCTACTCAGTGTAAAAAGCATAACTTGAGTCTTCTGGGGGTTAAAGAACACTAACCATTTTTAACCCATGCATTTATTTCTTGCAGATCCCTATTGATTGAGTTAGCTACAGTACGCGGAGAGTGCATTATCACTAAATCACCCGCAGAGTGTAGATTCCACCCGAGCAATACTTGCAAATTTGTTGCAAAGCATAACCGGCACCAGCAAAGTTTCAACCAATGGACCTCCGGGTTAAACCCGGAGGTCCATTGGATGAAACATTGTTTGTGTTTTTGTCGATATATACAAAATTTGAAAGTTATAGCTTGAGTGATAACTCCACTCCGAGGGTGCTTTAGTTACAATCCACTCTCCACGTACTGTATACTAGAAGTTAAAGAGTCATTTTTTGTGAGGCCCGTATCATCGGCAAAAAGTCGAGTAATTGATTCAATATTTTCAGAAATATCATTTATGAAGACGAGGAACAAAAGAGGTCCTAACACCGAACCTTGTGGGACGCCAGACTCAATATCCATGTATCTTGAGTAATGGCCGTTTACACACACGCGTTGTTTCCGATTCGAGAGATAACTTCTAAACCAGTGGGGAAGGGGTCACGATATACCACACTCTTCTAGCTTGAACAGCATACCACGATGCCAAACTCTGTCGAAAGCTTTCGTGATGTCACAAAACCTTCCGCATGTGATCTGTTTTTTGTCCAGAGCAGTGCATAAACTATGATATACTTCTATTAGTTGAAAGTCTGTACTATGCTCAGAAAGAAACCATGACTGATATTTATAAAATAAGTTATTTGTAGAGAAGTGGGAATAGATTGCCTTGAACACCAGTCGTTCCATTACTTTGTCAATACAGCTAAGTACGGAAATTAGGCGGTAATTGTTGGCATCCTTTGGGTCCCCTTTCTTCAATATTTGTGTCACGTCAGCTAATTTCCAGTCGCTTGGGAAGATACTTGCCTGAAGTGATTTTTGATAAAGGAGAAAAAGTGGTTTACATACAGTAGACTTGGTTTCTTTCAGCAATCTGTGACCTAGGCGGTCCGGTCCACTCGCTTTTTTCGCAGGTAGGGCACTCAAAATATCGTAAACGTCAGATTCACAGACGGGGATTTCGAAAAGTTTGTTTTTACATCTAATTTTTGCTGCCGGTAGAGGGTGGTTATCGGAATTTAATTTGCTGTTTGATAGAAAAATCTCATTCATTGGCTCAGCTTTTTCGCCGTCATCTTCAGTCACTTGGGTGCCGGATTGTGAAGTGTATACAAGGAAGGGGGGGGGGATGTCGCTGGTACTCTCAAAAGTATTGATGAAAGATTTGACAATATGCCAAAACTGCTTCGGCTCTACATTTGGAGTCAGAGATTCATCCAAGTTATCAAAAAATTTCTTTTTTCAAATTTCTTCATATTATTGACCTCGTTGCTGGAAGCTTTATATTTACTCACAATATTGACCACAGCATGAGTTATAAAACTATTTTAAGAGGAACTTTTTCATTTTCATTATCGATGGAAAGACGCAAAGTGAAAAATAGAATAGAGTTCATTGATCTCCATACTGAGGTCAGTGATGACGTTACACTTCAGAGAAAATTACGTCACTGGGATTCACTTTACTGAATACTGTCTTGCGAAGTGAAGCAACTGTGTGTTTCGTCAACGTGAATTTGGTTGTTACTTTTGCAATAATTACTGGTGAATTAAATATCCCTCTTGGTGTAAAAAGTTTATTATATTTTAAAATATGCCGTTCATCGTTTATTGAGGTGGAGTTTTCCCCATTTCATAGCGACAGCTAATCCTTCAACTTCAAGAGAGCAGCCTCGACTCGAGCGTTCAGGAAAATCCCAATCATAGGCTACTCACCAGCCCAAGATGCCAAAAAGTGCGCATAATTTAACTATTCGTGAGTTAACTTCCCCAATGACATTTTAGCATGCCGTGCATAATAAATACGTCACAGGGCGTTTAATTGGCAGATACAGTGTCATATACGGCTCAGAGAAAACAATATTAGGTTCGGCTTCGCCTCACCAAATATTGTTTTCTCTGAAGGGAAAAACGCGAAGCGATCGAAAAATGATATTAATGCCGTTGTTTTTGGCAACAGCAGAATCAAGCGCTTGTGTCAGGGGCCCTTGATACGGATTCGGAACAAGAGCCCAGATGCATTAAACTTTAGATGCGTAACAGTGCAAAAACGCCCCGATTGTGAGATAAATTTAAAATCGATAGTGCCTGAGTTTATTGGTCTGAGTGTATCACTGATAATGATTGGATCTAAGAGGGTTTGCGTAATAGGGGTAATCCTGGTGGGCTCCGTTATGAGATTAGTTAAATTAATAGGGGTAATCCTGGTGGGCTCCGTTATGAGATTAGTTAAATTAATAGGGGTAATCCTGGTGGGCTCAGTTATGAGATTAGTTAAATTAATAGGGTTAATCCTGGTGGGCTCCGTTATGAGATTAGTTAAATTAATAGGGGTAATCCTGGTGGGCTCCATTATGAGATTAGTTAAATTAATAGCGGCAAACCTGGTGGGCTCCGTTATGAGATTAGTTAAATTAATAGGGGTAATCCTGGTGGGCTCCGTTATGAGATTAGTTAAATTAATGGGGGTAATCCTCGTGGGCTCCGTTATGAGATTAGTTAAATTAATAGTGGTAATCCTGGTGGGCTCCGTTATGAGATTAGTTAAATTAATAGGGGTAATCCTGGTGGGCTCCGTTATGAGATTAGTTAAATTAATATGGGCAATCCTGGTGGGCTCAGTTATGAGATTAGTTAAATTAATAGGGGTAATCCTGGTGGGCTCCGTTATGAGATTAGTTAAATTAATGGGGGTAATCCTCGTGGGCTCCGTTATGAGATTAGTTAAATTAATAGGGGTGAGCCTGGTGGGCTCCGTTATGAGATTAGTTAAATTAATAGGGGTAATCCTGGTGGGCTCCGTTATGAGATTAGTTAATTAATAGTGGTAATCCTGGTGGGCTCCGTTATGAGATTAGTTAAATTAAAAGTAGATATGATATTCTGTAGGGGGCCATTACTTTTCAGTAAATCACAATTGAAATCATCGACTAAGACAATTGATTGGTTTATTGAAATCGCAGATTCAATGGATTCTTCCAGTATGAGCCAATAATCGCCAGTACAGCCTGTCGGTGATCTATAAGTCACGCATAAAAGAAATTTTGATTTATTTCCAACTTCAAAACACAGAATTTCGCCTTCAAATTCTAGGTCTGAAACCTGTACAAAGTAAAACTCAGATGAAAAGTATTTGGTAATGCCACCTCCATACTGGTTTCGGTCCTTTTTTTATCGGACCATGAAAGTTCGGTATACGTATGTTTATTGAGTAAAACGACTCATTGAGATGGGTTTCCGTAAAACAAAGTATATCGTATTCGTCACATAGATCTGACAGGTCGTCTATTTTGTTACGAATACTAAAGATATTTATATGCATTATGGAAATGCAAGGTGCAGCTTGAATTGTTGGGCACGGATTCAGCTCAATGCCACCAGCGAGAAGCAGGAGTAGCATGATTATCAGGCTACCCAATACACCAAGACCCGCCATTACCGCCGAACATCTTTTATAAGATACATTGAGTACATTTAGCCTGTATGGAGTGTGCGAGCAAAGCTTGTTACTGAAGGTTCCAACTGCCATTCTGTACTGCTCTATGTCAGTCGCCATGGCTACAGAGACAATATTGACTCATTATTATTTGGATGGCAACAGGAACCTCCCCAACAACAGGCTCGCTATTGGGCCTGTCCACGAAACACTTCACCTCTCTCTGATGCACAGAAAATACAGTCGGATAACACCCAAGAAGAGAGAAATAAGAAGAGATACAGAGAGATATAGAGAAGATGAAATAAGAAAGTGGTATAAGGGGAGAGATATATACAGATGCATCATTACAAGATAATTAAAAGTAGATGCAGCTGGCATATGTTATGGCAAGAATGGTTGTTAATATCGGCGAAAGAATGGGAAAAATCGCAACTGGGCAATATCAGTAGCAACTATTTACACGTGGTTGGAAACTATGGATATTATTTACATCAGTTATCTTACAAGTCGTCGCCTGAGTGCTAGAATGTTCTATGTCCCCTATGGGACATAGAACATTCTAGCACTCAGCCGACGAAGTGCTTACGAGTGGATTAGATTAGATTAGATTATTTTATTTAACGGTATAGATAGTCTATTTCAATACATGTGATGGCATCTTCAAATGACAAAAATATGAAGACAATGTCACAAATACAGGAGGAATACAGGTCTATACCGTAGGGAGATAACATAGCCAGATTGGCTGTCTACCTGTCATATCCCCAAAACACGGATGTACGAACCAGCTCTGTATACGGATTGTTCATGTCATTTCTTCACGTCGGTGGATAACTATTTTTATTGCCCTGATATCAAGGTTCATGTGCGCATGGACTGGACTTAGCAGTTAGGATAAAATTTTGGTGGACGAGATAACAGACAATAAAAAATGATTATTCTGAGACATTAAATATGTTAGATCTGGGTGTGAGCGGGGCGTAATTTAGTCATTTACTACTACTTGATATGGAATGCTTTACCTATATCTGGAACAACTGGTAATAGTTGATGATTAGTGACCACACCCGATACACACGCAATAACGCTCATATTTTGCTTTTGTGGTAAACCACAATTTTAGTTTCTGTTTGAAAAGACTCCAGGGGGTGTCAGTTTCAGTATGGGAAAAATACCCCTTTAGGCAATTGCAAAATGCAAAATCAAGTCTCGGATTTAAAATACATTGTGAGGCATTCTTGGACATACATTTTACCCCATAGTTTTGGACGAGTACCACCCAGGGTAGGTCGGGGCACGGACTAAGTTACCACATAAGGAAGTTACCACATAAGTTCAGAATGTGTGTCCGTCCGTCCGTCCGCGCGCCCGTTCGTCCGTCCGTCCGTCTGGGTCAACATATCGGTTTTATGTCCGTCCGTTCGTCTCTCTCATCTAAAAAAGCTAGATTCCAGCCATCGTTTTATGACGGTGTGCAATGGTCTAGTCGTTTAGGTGTTGGACACCTGATTGACAGGCGGTGTTGCCGAGAGTTCGAATCCTGGCAGGGGATTACAAACCAACATTCCAAATGCCTATAAAACATGATTGTGTCATTTGAAACACACAAACAAGCCCGTGCCAACCACAGCCATTTCGTCGTATGGAGTCAGCGCGTTCCACACTTCCACGCTACTTCCGAAAGGAAGATGAACCATGTTATCATGAGAACTTCAACTAAAAACCTAGATTCTGGCCATCATTTTTTTGACGGTGTGCAATGATCTTGTGGTTTAGGTGTTGGACTCCTGATTGCCAGGCGGAGTTGCCGAGGGTTCGAATCCCGGCAGGGGATCAGAAACCAACATTACATTCTAATTTCATCTAAAACAAAATTGTGCCAAGAGATAGATAGAGAGAGAGAGAGAGAGAGAGAGAGAGACTTTCGCAAAAGCTGTTCTGCACATACTCAATGTTTTTTAATATACTGTTGACCAATAGTTTAGTTCATTCTCGTATCAGTTCCAAATATGTGACAAATTTTGGTTCTATTACCAAATGTTTTTGCAATGTGTTAACTTGAGAATAAAATCCGGCTGAGGAA
This sequence comes from Pictodentalium vernedei, assembly GCA_031216915.1. Taxonomy (NCBI): domain Eukaryota; kingdom Metazoa; phylum Mollusca; class Scaphopoda; order Dentaliida; family Dentaliidae; genus Pictodentalium; species Pictodentalium vernedei. The sequence continues at coordinate 64,916,729 of CM062297.1, forward strand.
AGACGGGATGGTCAATAAGTGTTGCTCGTGCGTCACAGAAGCATCCGCAGATCTATATGATTGGCATTCCTGGCAATTTCTGACATGGGTCGGGTCCACGACACTCTTTCTCGTGGGCGAGAATGTCGTGGATCGGGGGCGGGGGCAGGTGATTTCGGTTGGAAGCTGTTATGGTTTCCTCGGGAGTAATATTTCAAAAAATAAAATAATCTGTTAGAAATGCAACCAATTTTCCCATTGTACTTAAACACGGAAACCACAAAAGTTCCGACTGAATGGGCTGAAGAGGTATGAATGAATTAAAACCTCTTAGAATAAAGATTTACATTTAAATAGAACGAAAACTATAGGACAGATATTCACTTGTCATCTTCAGTTGACACACAATGGCAACGCTTGCCATTTTCCAACAAAATAGGAGGTATATATTTCAATATTTGCAGCTTATGGAACAATAGAAACTCAGAATAAATTGAGACTCAAAGGACACATGTCTTTGAACCGCATATTTATTTCGTATCATTTCACTGATTCTACATAACAAATTAAGGATATATTTTTAAAAATGTTTTTCACAATTTTTTTATTATTCAGATATGTCAAATACAAATTTGTTACCGGATACGACAGAAATAGAGGTTATCGAAATACAGTTACTATAAACATACAGATTAAGCAGTCCACATACTTATGAAAATAAAGGCTCTTGCGCACTATTTGAAACTGTGGGCTATCAAGAGAGAAGACCAACACTTGGGAAAAAACCCCAGAAAACACACGACTCTGATACAAAACATCGTAGCGTCAGCGCCTTGGTAGAAGCACCAATACCCCACTACTCTCGCATACCAAATGGAGAGAGAGAGAGCGACTATGTTTCCTACTCTTGCATCCGTGATATCGCCCGAGTCGAGTGGTGTGTGCAACAGCCTTTAAGACAAAACATAATTAGTCAGGTGTTGATTGAGAGCGGTCTCACGTCGGAAAGCTGTAGTATAAACTCTCGTTGTTAAGCCGTAACTAATCTTATTTTTGTTTTAATTTCACAAAAAATCCCCAAAACCCCAAACTTTTCACGGTCTCAATTCTCTATGTCATTCCTGGTGAAAATAAACATTTCAACATCTCCCATCTGTTTTTCAAAGGCTGAGCTTTTCCATCAGCGAACATGTGAGATGAGACTATATCGAGGCCATGATATGATTTTACGAGCTCAATAAATGACCTATATGCCGGTGTAACAGGAATGGAAGTCCGTAGGAAAATTAGTCCCTCTGGACTATTATTCCGCGGAATTATAGTCCTAGGTCTAACATTTCTAGGAATAGTAGTCCGGTGGACTACTATTCCTAGAAATGTTAGACCTAGGACTATAATTCCGCGGAATAATAGTCCAGAGGGACTAACGTTCCTACGGATTTCCATTCCTTTTACACCCGGTATGTATCTATCGTCTCACTTTGCAGGAGTAAATACATTTCTGATACAGCAGTATACAGAATTGCATGGTACCTACATTTTTCTCAGAGTTTTGATAGCCCAAAAGAATAAATTGTGGTGTAAGAGGAAGGGCTACATTGCATTTTAACTTCAAATCTTCACAAAAATTAATGAAAATTGTTTTGGAATGAGAACATTCAAAAACAGGTGTATTAGGGTTTCTTTGGTATTATTGCAAAAAGTGCAGAGCTCTGTTTCAGGTTTCAGAGAGTTTAGTTTTTACTAATTTAGAATTTGTGTAAATTGTTGGATGGAGGAGTTTATATTGAAGACTCTGTAGATACGAGTCATCGCAGTTGTGAAAGAACCTTTATATATCGATTCCCAGTCTTCTGCCTGTAAATCTACACCTAAAAGCTCTTCCCACTTTTTCTTCATCTTGACGGGTTTTATTACCACAGACTGTAAAAAAATTGGATAAGGCCACACAAAGTAGATCTTCTGTTTCTCAGGCCATTATTTGTGAAATTGCAGGCGGGCGAGCGTTTTTTTATTTTATTTTTTATTTCAGTAATTTCTTCTTGCCATCAAAAGTTCATGTTCTTGGTTCAAGTTTTAGGCCTCATAATCTACAGAATACCATGGGTGGTTGTGTATTTCATCCCTTGAGTGCAAGAAGGCTTTGCAATGCTAAAGCATTGCAAAGCCTTCTTGCACTCAAGGGACAAATTCATCAATTTTTTTAACTTGGGTAAAATATCAGACATAAACCATTTAATTTAATTTTTTTTTAAAGTTTAAATTGGTTATAAAAAGAGAGCATGCGGCAGCCAAAAGGACCATGCGGGAGGACCTGAGAAACAGATTTTTTATATTTTTAGGCCTAAAAGGTTTTGTAACATTTTGGGGAGAATCTCATTTATCTCATTTTTGTCAATATATTCGTTAATTATAGTTGAAACATTATAATTCCGCCTAACGACTTCTTTCCACGAATGAGGGATGGCGTCTTTGTCTCCTTGGTAAACTGTGAATGGTGTCTTGATGTTGTATTTTACGGAGAAGTGAGGAAAGGATAAACAGCTTTTTTGTTCTGCCGAAAGATCCTTTACGAAGAAAATATATTTGGAGCACCAGTCTCTATTATAAAAATATGCATTATCTATTTTTATTTGACTGTTATAAAATAACGGTTCAGAAAAGATTTGCTGCGAGGTTTCTATGGCTGATTTGTCTAATAATGACCAAATATATAGTATGTTCTTCCAAAAGCTGTTTGTGTGATTACCAACTATTGAAAGACCCTCTTTGTGCAAATAACAAGCTTTGTTGTTCCCGTATTTTCAAAATTGTCCAAGATTAATGTTTTCCACGAGGCCAGCAAGTTTGGGTCCAACAGTTTTTTGATCCAGGACATTTTCAATGCTCGCCTATAAGTTTTTACATCTGGTAATTTCAGACCACCATATTCTGTTAATTTGATTACCACGTTGCTTTTAAGCTATTCATTTTTCCTGACCACAGAAAGGTGAAAAACATATTTTGCAATCTTTGGAACATATTTTCAGGTGGATCCGGAAGGACTACCAAACAATGTATAAGCATTGAGAATGCCATGGTTTTGATT